>JALMGJ010000003.1:191184224-191591724 GCA_023362775.1 Charina bottae
ATTGTGGTAAATATGTGGTCTGAAATGTGCCATCTGGTGGGGGATGTTTTGGATGAATCTGAAGAATCTAACAGCAATGTAAATGCTTCTCCCAAGAAAGAGACTTTGGCTTCTGTTGAAATTCTGAATGAAATTGGCAATGAAATTGGCAATGCTGAATGGAAGAACTTAAATGGGGAAATTGAGCTGCAGTACATGAGTGAATTTGATTTTCTGATGTAATGTTATGGGAAAGAAGGGGTTATTATGTATGGGAAGTTTTTTGAAGAGAAGTCTGTGTTTGTGAGGGGAGAAGTTGGGCTGTTTGATTTCTGTAAGAAGATAGTTTTGTGCCTGTTATGGGGATATGTAAATGTTTTGGTCTACTTTGATGTGAGTTAAGGGATTAAAAATATTTATCTGGATGGTCTTTTGGTTTTGGATTATTTTATTTTTCGTTAATGATTGGGATTGGGATTATTAAGGGGTTTTTTATTCATGTTTTTTGTATTCATGTTTTCTGTATTATTAATTATAATGGTAGACAATTTATATGCTTCTTTATTTCTGATTTTTATTATAGTAGACAGGAATATATAGAATAGTAGTAGGAAGGGAATAATTAAGTAATTGTTATTTTAGGGGGGGATGTTGATTAGGAGATATAGATATAGATATAGATATAGATATAGATATAGATATAGATATAGATATAGATATATATAGATGATATAGATATAGATATAGATATAGATATAGATATAGATATTTTGGAGTTTGTACACCCCAAAGATCAAACTCCAAAACACAAGAAAAGCAATGTAGTTTATGCAATCCAGTGCAGTGAGGAGTGCTCTGAACTCTACATTGGAGAAACCAAACAACTTTTGTACAGGAGGATGGCCCAACACAGGAGAAGTAACACCACAGGACCAGAGTCAGCAGTTTATCTTCATCTAAAGGAAAAAGGACACTCATTTGAGGACATTTATGTTCACATTTTAGACAGAGAAGATAGGTGGTTTGAGAGAGGGGTCAAGGAATCCATTTATGCCAACTTGGAAAATCCTTCCTTGAATAGAGGTGGGGGCCTCAGGCAAAATCTTTCTCCCATATTCCTCCCTGCTTTGTCTTCTGTGCCTAGGAAGATTAAGACCATTTCACAAGCTCAACAGCAGCATGGTGATCTTAACAATCCTCCTTTAGATGATAAAAGGACTTAAAATAACATCTCAATATAACCATGACCTAGCCCCAGGTGTAAGGTCACACAGCTACCTAGAAACATATTTAGGATTCCCTTACCAACTTTGCTCAGACTGAAGAAGCTCCTTGGATAAGGAGCGAAACGTTTCCACTGAGAAAATATAAATCCAGTTGACATGATTCAAGCTACAGACAATTCCACCTGGATGACTGAGAACCTTCATAGACATACTACCAAGGAGAGTACAACACCCCCACCAACACAGGCAGGACATGCCAGGGTATATAAACAGAGAGCAAGTTCCACTCCCTTTTCGCACTGAAGATGTTGCCTAGCCTGGCAATGAAACTTCTGCAAGAAAACAACAAGGCTCAGAGAGCACCAAGGACTCCACAGATATAGATATAGATATAGATATAGATATAGATATAGGTATAGGTATAGGTATAGGTATAGGTATAGGTATAGGTATAGGTATAGGTATAGGTAGAGATAGAGATAGAGATAGAGATATATTCCTTTTAATATAAAGGGAGGGAGTGTGAGACTAGGCTGAAGCTGCCATAACCTAAAGATGAAGCAGGCACGTAAGCAGAGAGGACAAAAAGCCAGGAATCTTGTCTATAAGATCCCTTTGGGGAGGTAGATAAGAAGGAAGCAAGTTGTTAAGGAAACAAAGGAAAAATGTCACCTGAACCAGACAAAGGAAGTTGGGCCTGAGCACATGGAAACCCCCACCCCAATCCCATCAACAGCTACCAGACTTGCAAATTAACAAGGCAAGAGTAGCTGCCAGTCTTGTGAATCAACAAAGCAGGAACTTTTGGGGATAAAAGGGGTCCCAAAGCCCGCCCACTCCTTGAGTCGTCTTTGGATTCAGACTTGGCAGCTTCCGTCCCTCTAGCTAGTGCCTGGCAGTCTAGTGAGAAGGAAGTGGATAAGTGTGGATGTGTGTGTGTGTATGCATGTGAGAAAGAGCAAATGTATCTTGCAACCAGTAAAGTTTTGCTGTTACTTTAAATTCACTGGGTCTCCGTGTATTACAAAGAACCTGTTGTGCCTCAGTGTTCGGCTGGAAGTTATTTGTGCGTGTCCCTAATTATTTTCCGGCTGTTGACCAGGGCTGTGTGTCTTGTCTGCTCAAGCCGCAGCTATCTGGAAAACCCAGGTAGAAAGCAAGGGGGGCTGACAAGATCCACGTGCCTCAACAAGCTGTGAGTGTGTGAGTGAGTGACCATAAGCCGAACCTGGGAGCAGCGTGTGTAACAGGAGCAATGATATTTAGTGATTTTTCTAATGTGCTAAGGGGTTGAATTGTAGAAATAATGTGATTTTGGTTTAATATAGAGTAAGGGATTGATTATGGAAAATTGCTGTATATCCTTGATGTTTAAAGTCGGAAGTCATTTCTTTCTGTAATCTATTCAAAACTTTTTCTCTCGTGTTTTCACACTTCTTAGTTTTTTGGTAGTTTTTTGTTTTTCTGTGTCTTTTATCTTTTTCTGAAATTTAATAAAGTTCTTTAAAAAAAATGAAATTGATGCCTTTCCTAACACTTTCTAAACCATAAATATTTTGTGGTTACATGACACCGTTTAACACTTTTGGAGATGCATTTCTCATATTGTATTCCTCAAGCTGGTTTCAAAAATAATTATCGATAGAGAGATTTAGCAAGCAGTTCTGTGTGTATATGTTTGTGTGTGTGTATGTGTGTGTCCCTATTGCTGTGAATATCTTTCTCCTGAATATTTCATTCAACACAGGTTGAGATTAGTCTTTTTGTGATAGGCGCAGTCATAACATGACTGTCATGGGGGACTTACCTATTCTCAAAATGGCTGCTAAGGTTGGAATAGCCAGGTACAACAAGAACAACAAAAAAGCCATGTGAGGCAGGGAGCCTGACAGGCATCAAAAGAAGTATTTGAGGGGACACTGGTGGCCATAGGCACCAAACTGTCTACCACTATTTTAGGATAACAACTATATTTGAACTACATGTGTCAATGAAATTAACACTAGTAGCAATTATACACATTGGAGTAAATGTTTCAAAACTAAGATTTCTTTGGCTACTGCATTTGCAAAAGCTGCAATGGTTGAGTGCATTTCAAAGTCAGCTCACAATGTCTTTTCACACAATTGGAAAATAGGCTTTCTTCAAAATTTTTTGTAGGCCTGCAGTTCTTGAGATTCAGAAAAGACAAAATGTTGTAAACCTTCAAAGAGTACTGTTAGCCAGTTCACTGTCATAAGGTATGACACTGGTCACTAGCTTAGATAGCTTGAAAAGAGAATTGTTCAAATTAATGGAGAAGAAGACTGGTAATAGGTACTAGCCATGATGGCCAATTTTTACTTTCAGCTTCAGAGGCAACTGCACACTAAAACTGCACCACAATCCTGGTGGACCAACCCACCTAATATTGGCAGAGAACTTCAAATCATCTTGGGAAACAGCTAACCAAAAGAAACTGAGCCACTATGGCTTTTCCTGTGATGCCATCTTAACTTTAAGGCTACATCAAGCTTGATCAATATTAAGATGAAGGATCGTAGACATAGAAGGCCAAACAGAAATTGCTGCTTTCTCTCGGAACATATTTGTAAATAATCAGATTTTAGCTCCTATACCAGCATCATATTTATATCATATCACAGTTCCCAAATTCAGGAGAACTTTATCTTTGGCTTGATTTAATGCTCTCCCCACAGCTATTTTGGAAGGGAAATATAGGAAAACCCCTTATGAAACTCGACATTGCCCCGTGACACAGGTGCTATAGAAACCACAGCCCATGTTCTTTTGTGCTGCCAGTTCTACAGGGACATTGGCCACCAGCTGATTATCCCCTTTTTATTTGAATTTCCAGGGCACTCTGATAATTTTTATTTGAATTATTTGTTAGATAACCAGGATAAATCTATCTCTCTAAAAGTAGCAGTTTTGCTACTTTATGTGTAAGCTTCACCCACAAATGGTTTCCAGTAGTTAGTCATTGATGTCAGGGGTTAACTTTTGTTTGTTTTACTGAATGTATTATTTTTGGTCAATGACCAAAATCAAGTTTCTATGTTGTCTGTCTACATGAAATATGATACTGCACTAGCCAGGTACTGTATGTAACTTCATCCCACCAGTTTTCCTTAATTTGTCTCATAGGACTGAAACACATTTTTCCTCCTGATATATGTGAACTACATGCCTCTGTTTCTCTCAACAGAGAGAAACCATGCTGTGCTTATAGCATCTGTGGTTCAGCAATATCTGAAGACCACAAAATGCACACACTTCTCCTAAAGTATGGAACGATACAGTATATAAAGACATACTTTCATTATGATAATTCAGTTCTTGCTTTCACTGTATTAACCATCACATCCTTTCCTGGTCATTTATTTATATATAAATTAGTAGATTATTAAAATGTTTTTAATGGCACTGGCATTAGATATATTGTATTTGTTGCACACTGCATTTTTAAAGTTGACTTTTACAAAAAGTCACACTTGAACTAACCACACAAGTTCCTGTTTGCTGACTTGGATGAGAACATTTAATTGCTTGCTATCTATGCAAAGGCACACCTCCCTGGTGAACTTCCCTTTTCTCAGTGTGATTCAGACAAACCAGTTTGTTCCACACGCCTTATTCCAAAGGCACGTGGTACATGATTTTGAAGCGTTTCCACTATGTTTTGACTGAACCCTTCAAAACACAAAACATGGATTATCCCTCAATTTTTCATTTAGCTGCATAATCTTGTGACACATTTGAAAAGACGGGGAAGACTCCTATCTCTAGCTTTCATTAAGTAAAACTGAAAAGATCTGTTTTATGCCTTTGTGATTTTGTTTGTTTGTTTGGGCCACTGTTTCTCAACCTTGGCAACTTTAAGATGTGTGGACTTAAGAAGTTGAGAAACATTGGTTTAGGCTGGTTTAGGCTGTTAAAAAGGCTGAAGATGATTAGTGATTAAATAACAAATATAGATTATCAAACTGAAACCATTACTTTTTCTGTTTCTCTAAATAAAGCTTTCTGCAACTTAATGCTCCCCCCACCATGGGGACATGTTGGGACTTCAACATCCACTCCATATGGACAAAGGCTATGAGTTTTGGGAAATGGGGGCACCAGGTTGGGGAAGTTCTAATATAAAACCTGCTAACATCCATTACTTTTGCGTAGCCTTCACAAAGCCAATTCAAATAAAGCAGCCATGCGTTAGTATGGTTAAAACAATGTAGGGTAGAGAAGGAATATTTAAAAGTGCTCAGTGGGAATGACTGATGAGGCTTTGTGCACACACAAGGTCAGATGTAACCTCTGAAATATTCTGTGCCCATTATTAGTGGGAAGACATGATACAAACCAAGAAAAACAGCTCTGGACAAAATGTAAAGAGCTTTCATAAGAAGCATTTAGAAAGAGCTTCCTAATAGTATTTGGACAGTGAAACAGACTGCCTGTAAATGAAAAATCCTTCATTGCAAGAAATATTGAATATCCATCTACGATGCTGTAGTTGTACCCTGTTTCTATAAGGGACTGAAATAAATGACCCCTTTTAGATGTTCCTGATATATATTATTCAGTAACGGTTGCAATTTAGATGATGTGCTCTAACTGGCATATATATGGTAGATAAATACTTCATGTCATAATGGACATTTATAGATGAGGGCTGCTTCTTCAGAAGACTTTATCATTCTCAGTTAATTATGTAACATACTGATTAAAATCTGTATCTTCTCTGTCAAGGAAGAAGACACATTTGCACACCAAAAAGCTGTTGTGCCTGCAACCAGAGTATGTAAGAGTAGGCATTGTACCAATTTATAGACTGTCTTCTCCAAGATCATTTTCAATGCTGTTGGTATTCTGGTCATTATTTTCAATGCCTTTTCCATAGAACAGCCTCCATCTTGAGACACAGAGGATCTCTTTGCCTTCTGGAAGGCCATCAGACCTGCCTCTTCTCTCAGGCATGGGAGGTAACCCCAGCATTTTTTATTTTTTGTTGAGAGTATTGTTATGGCACTGATGGTGTGTTACAATTTTAAACTTGTGTTTTTTATTATTTTTGTGTTTGTTAGCTGCCTAGAGATGTTTCATACAATGTAGGTGGCCATATAATTTTTTCAAATAAATAAATTGCTAGATGATATTGCTATCATCTAAGCTTTGGTATTGTAAGGCTCCTTTATTCACAACTTGGTAATACATTACAGAGTTGTTCTTTTACAGAGCTAAACCTGTTTTCTAGGCTAAGACTTGGCAGGTTTCACAGATACAGCTCAGTCAGATAAGAATCTTGAATGCTGACAAGAATGAAACCATATAAAACAGTTGACTGCCTGCTGCCATTGTAAGGGTATAAATATCTCTCATGTCCATGGTGGCTCCAAGTCTATAGTTCTTTTTTTCTTCCTGCCCTCCCCATGAATTAATGGACTGTTTGTGCAGTTCTTGGTTCTCTTGAAGCTGAATGGTTATTGAGTATTTAAAAAATTCCCCACTCTGGCCTGAGAACCACTGGCTCTCAGATTATTTCTCAAATATATCCAAGATAAATGAACAAACAAAAATGTTATTTATAACATGCCCCCCACTGGTGCAATCCAACCACAATCAAAATAACAAGTAAAAACAAACAACAGTTAAAATTACACAGTAGCAATAAAATCAATATTCATAATGATATATTAATAGCCATGGTAAAAATGACGCTTACACAATGTGAAACCTGATACCCCTGCCATCTAACTTTGCTGATAACATTTTCAACAATAAAAGCCCTACCATCTAACTTTACCAACCTCCATTTCAACAAATGTTCACAAGCGCTTCCATCAATCAGTCTGCTTTATTAAATAAGTTTTCACATCTTTATTACATGTGTCCAAAGATGCATGGAGCCAGATCAGGGGAGAAGAGAATTCCATAATTGGGGACTCTGGTCCTAAAATGCACAGAAATGGGATAGAGCAACCTGCAAAAAGAGAACTGAAAAAAACTCTTGTCTTGTTAATTGTGTTTATAAATAGGATCAAACCAAGATGGTAGCTTGGATAGGCAGGGGAAATGGCTAACTGCATTAAACACTAGTATCAAAAGCTTAAATTGGGATCTGGTCCTAACAGGGAGCCAATGCAAAACCCTGCAATGGGAGTAAACATCGGCAAAATGAGGGTGGTCTGGAACAATGTATACTGCAAAGCAATTACATAACATTCAACTCAGGTAAGTTGGGGGTGACCAGAGGGAGGAGGACATCTTGGTTTCTATTAGTGTTGCAATGGCTAATTGATCAGTGGTTTAAAGCATTTAGTTCAATACATATTTGTATGAATAATGAATCTGAAACAGGGATGGGTAATTACTGTTTCTGCAGTGGAATGCAGCTATTTAATAAAAATGTTCTTTATACAGTAAACCCTTGATTTACTAGACTAATGGATAGAAGAAATCCATTAAAGCAGAACGTCCATTAAATTTGAATGGGATTTTACATGCATATTCTATACAAATGGGATTTTACATGTGTGCAGTTAGATTTTATCAGTTCCATCCAAGGTCTCTTTAATCAAGGGCTTACTAAACCATTCTTCTGTGGAGATGGAGAGAAATGGCAAATAATTTATCTCTAGCAGTATTAAATATTTTCAACATATTAGTTGAGATCCTAATACCTGTGATAGGTACAGAAGGTTATTATATGTTCTGTATAACATTTTTACAAGCTGATATCTTTGCTACTCTTATTTTTACAGATGCTGTTTTAGATATGCATAAAGAGTTGGTTATGAGTCTGAGGTTTCAGGTTTTTTTAAAATCACATCAATGCACAATTTAAAAAGTAACTTGCGGTAAAGGCTGGTGCCTGAGAAATACAGAACTGAGAAATATGATTGACATTGAGATTTTGATTAAAATCTTTTCTTTTGCAATTTTATGAATTTTTTTCTCTGTATTTTGCATTTAGTTAATAATAATAATAATAATAATAATAATAATAATAATAAAGAATGGGGAAAGGAAGAAGAGATTTTGACTCAAATCTAAAAACAGTCCTGTTCACTTAAACCTGAATTCAAAGTAACTGAAACTTTGTGCCTTTCACAGACTATCATGCCAAAAAAGTCTGGTTGAGTCTGACTAAGTTTTAACAAAATTAATTGATGTGTGTGTGTGAAGCCTATCAAAATTCAGAGAAATAAGGGCAGGCATTTGGATGATAACATACTTTTCTTTAAAATACCTTATTTATGGAAATGAAACTAAATCAAAATCCACACATGTGAAGTAGGTTTCAAGCAAGGCAAGCCTTTAGAATTTTAGGAAGCTAATAAGACAAAAAATGTTGATCATCATTATTCAGTGGATAATTGCTATAAAATTAAGAAACACCACGAATAAAATATAAATTATTACAAGATGCTAAAGAAAGAGGAGGATTAGGACTCCCAGATTTACAATTATATTATGAAGCTTGTAACCTAATGTGGATTAAAGAATGGGTGAGATTAGAAAATTATAAATTATTATATTTGGAAAGCCATGATTTAAAATTTGGCTGGCACGCATACCTTTGGTATGACAAAATTAAAGCAAATAAAATGTTTAATAATCATTGTATACGAAGAGCATTAATTAAAGTTTGGAATAAATATAAGAAAAGACTATTGCCAAATATACCATTCTGGTTATCCCCACAAGAAGCTTTCACGAGAGTAGAAAGCTCAAATAACCATAATTGGTTTAAATATAAAGATTTAATATACTATGAAGGGGACAAAATTGAAATGAAATCAAGGGAAGAATTGGAAAAAAAAAGACTATCAATGTAACTGGTTTATATACCTACAATTAAAAGAACAATTTAAATCAGATAAAAAGAACTATAAATTTGTAAAAAAACCAACGTGGTTAGAAAACCAACTATTTGAAAACACTGATCATACTATAACTAAATTTTATAAAATGCTACTACAAATAAAATTAGAAGACGAACAAGTCAAAGAATGTATGATAAATTGGGCCAGAAATTTTGGATATAACATCATGTATGATCAATGGGAAAAAATGTGGACAAAAGGTTTAAAATTTACATTAAATTATAACTTAAAAGAAAATTTTTACAAAATGATGTACCGTTGGTATATAACTCCAGAGAAATTATCAAAAATGTATAAAAATGTATCAAGTAAATGTTGGAAATGTAAGAAGGAAAATGGAACATTTTACCATCTATGGTGGACGTGCAAGAAAGCGAAAAAAATTTGGAACTCAATACATGAAACCATAAAAACAATTACATCAATGGACATACAAATTAAACCAGAATTATACTTATTAGGCTTCATGGACAATGAACTGGAGAAAAAACACAGAAATTTGTTACTATATATGATTTCAGCTGCCAGAATAACATATGCTCAACAATGGAAGAAAGAAGAAACCCCTACAATCCAAGACTGGATTACAAAAATTATGGATTTAGCACAGATGGCAAAACTAACAGAGATGTTAAAAGATAAGAACATGGACAAATTTAAAAATGATTGGAAACCGTTTCTGGACTATATGATAAATGTACAAAAAAATAATACAATATATATAAGATTTAATGATTAAGTTGGTAAGAAATAGAAAAGGAACAAATGTAATTTAAACAAGCAATTAAGTAATGAGATAAATATATTAACCACAGTTAAGGAAATCGAGAACCAAACCTTTTTTCCCTTTTCCCTTTTTTTCCCTTTTTTCCTTTTTACTTCTTCTTCTGTTTCCTTGTTTGTCTCCCCTTTTACACACCTTTCCTTCTTTTCCCCACACCCTGTTTAATTGTTTCAAGGTGTATGTAAGTTATATGTTGTATGTTATATGTTATATGTAAATTTTATATAATAAAGTATTTTTTACAGAGGAAAAAAAAAAAGAAACACTCTAATGGTACTTTTTGGTTGGACATCTACTAAAGGTCAGAAGACCAGCCTTTTTGCTTTTGTGCTGGGAAATGATTCTCCAATTTGCTTAATTTATAGTAGAGTGAAAAAAAGAAGGTTGATATAGCACTGGGAGCTGAAAGTTGAATAAGAATTACATTGAAAAGTCCCCAAATTAGTTGAGCCAGGATGTGAGCAATTACAATGTTGGCAAAATAATGAGGTGCGTATTTGGTAAGCAATGAAGGCGAGGGAGGAATCCCAAATGATGTGAGATAAAAAATCATGTTCAGATTAGGAATACAACCAACATTTTGAGTGAGCAATGAACGTGTGGGACAAGACAGAATTAAGTCTGGGCACACAGAGAGACAATTCCAGGCTGTGAACACAATTTAATTGTTTTGAGCCTAGAGCAGAGGATTAGAATCAATAGTCCAAATCAGCCTCCTGCAATCTAGGTGTCTTCCAGATTTATGGACTTCAATTCCCAATTCCCAGCAAGGGCCATGAGGAACTCTGGGAGAAGATATCCACATGTTTTGATTTCACTCATCTGCACATAAATCCACACATTCTGATGACTGTATGAACTACAACATGTTTGCGGAGAGACAGATGACACCAGAGAAGATTCCCTAAACTGGCTGACCCCCCACATGAGAAAGCAACAACAACACGTTTGTTACAGCCCTAAGGCCAGATACAATAAAATTATATAATAGCAACATTCTTACATATATATAATATAATATAATATAATATAATATAATATAATATAATATAATAATATAATAATATAATATAATATAATATAATATAATATAATATAATATAATATAATATAATATAATATAATATAATATATATAATCAAACAAACAAACAATTAGTATAATACGATCTAAAATTGATTAAGAATGAAAATACTAAAATAAATTGAAATGAAATAATATGTTAAGAAATTCTAAATCTAAGTGATGGTGTGGCGTATTGTGCAGATGGTAGCACAGAACTGGGCAACCTGGGAGGATATTTTCGGGTCCTTGTCTGATAGAAGTAGCATTAAATAGAAATCACACTCCCTGCCTGGAAATTTCTTCAATAACGGATATATAAGGATCTGTCTAGAGTCCTTATATAGGGAACAGTATAACAACATATGGCTTAGGGTTTCTATTAAGCCATCACCACATGGACATAACCGAAGGTGCATAGGAATACTCTTAAAACGTCCAAAAAGGACATGAGAAAGCAATAATGGCACCTCAATAAAACAATTTCCTTTGCTTCCTTCTTGCCCATCCTGTAATTGTCTGGTCCAAATAAGAACCCACCTAGTTGGTGCCAGGCAGGGACAGTATTTCCTATACAGTAATGGGGAGCAACTGAGGAGGCTGCCATTAGAGGAAAGAGCTCTGGGCTTATTATTATATGTAGTTTCAAAGCTAAGAGCAGTGGCTTCTTAGAATAATTGCAATTATCCTAGAAAACGTAATTTAATTTTATGCTTTCCTTGAAAAACTTCAGTCGTTTTAGTTCAGCCAATAAATGCCTAGGATTTAGAAATACTGCAACATGTTACAATAACTATGGAAGATTATATTTAAATAATGCAGACAGATGTAGCAATACAGAAAGGGCTGTTGGGGTGAATTAGCAGAAGTAGAAAAACAGCATAAAAATAGCATTTAAAAAGACAGCCAACATATATGCACACATGTATTCTCAAATTGTTTGCACCACCTTATGAATGTTTTATTTCAAGTGGCAGCCAATTTTTTTTGTCAGTGAGTAAAATAAATGATGCAGTAATCAAGCTGGGGAAAATGTTATTATTATCATCATCATTACTTTAATGAGGACATTATACATAATATGCCTAATGCTGCTGTACTGTTGGACACGTGTCAAATTGATTTGCATTCATGCACGTACTAAGCACAATACATGACCTTCTGCAGTCTCCAACTAGAATTTAGCAGCTATCTACAGACTATATGTTCTGTTTTTTAAGCACGTCATGCAGAGGCTGACATTCAGACAAAGCTCATGAGGATCATGCTGCATATGCCAGCTGGCACATCTCATCCACATTGTTCTCCATCTGGATTCAGTAATTTCCTGCCTCAGCTTCTCTTGCTGACCATGTTCTACATTCTGTAATTTACATTGGCTGGTTGAATGGTCATCAGAAACTTACTACCCACTTGCCAATTTTGGTGAGTAGAATTTTCTTGTCTGCTCACAAACTGATGTATTACTTGCATGAGAGAGAAACTGGACTAGATTCTGTGAATATAATGTTTAATACCAAGGAAGGAACACAGCAAGTGCCATTATATGTTTCTCAGCTGTCAGCTGTGCTGTCTCTCAAAATCATCCACCTTACTTCACATACTGCTCTGAGCTCCCTTGAAAAGAGAAAAGGCATATACTGTAAATCAGACCTGGGAAGCCTATAACTTTCCAGATGTTGCTAAATAGAACTGACAGCATCCCTCATTACTGGCCATATTGGTTGAGTTGCTGGGAACTGTGGTTTAGCAACACTGGCAGGGCCTCAGGTTCTGCACACAAATGTAAGTTATTTACTATATTATGGTTCCTCCTTACCGCAATATTAAGTCCTAGAAACAAAAGACAACCAGATTCCCTTGACCAATTAACCCAGGAATTGAACCATGGCCCACACGTTGCATGTGGACCTCAGCAAATCAATTTTTGCCCTGCTCCCCATCTTAACATTGCACCGTTGAAATATGGGAATGAAATGGGCAAATGTTGAAAAACCCAGTTTTGGGATGTTTGGTTGTTTTTAAGTGGGGAATGGGAATGGTTTGCCAGTAAGAGGCATTCCTCTCCTCAGTGGTCTGAGAATGGAGAGTTACTTTTTATCCAGGATAGGAGATGATGACAATTCTTTTCATCTTATTCTGTAGGAAGTATTTTAGGTAGGAAGAACTTAATTATCAAGTTGGAATTTAGCCAAATCACTGCATTAACACTTTCTGACAGTATCACACTTCCTTCTCTGTTAAAATTCAAGGCTGTTTTCAGTCTTAAGGACAAATACTATCAGTCAGTTTTTTGGTCTGCACTTTGAACACTCCGTTTTGTATATTGTGACTCTAATTGGATGCTATCTCCTCACACAATTAGCATTTCATGAACAAATGCAATATAGGCAATGTAATACAGTTCCAACTTCAACTATGAAAAAGAACTGGATCAATCTCACCTTTGAAACAACATGTACCTATATGTAGTGGCAACCTGCGGAAGACCTTTGTATCTCAAGGAGTTAAGTGGCATGTTTTGGTTTTCTCCCTCCCACCTAGGAGATTAGAGTTTATTTTGAGTTATACTGATGTTTAACTGGCTTGTTTTTAAGCTGATTGGCATGGGGCGGGGGGAGAAGAAGCATACGCCCACTCCTCCAACAGCCCTCCAGAACATAACTTTGTTTAAAATGGGGGGAGAGAAAACCCCCAGCCTGTTAAGTTCACTCCTCCAGCCGCCCCTCTAGTGGCTTGGAATGGGGGGGGGGATGATAATAAATTGTTTATGCTTGGGCACTGCTTATCTGATGGCTTCCCAGGCTCTGGGAATGATGTCATGGACAGGTGCCAGGCCCCAGGAGGAATCCCAGTCAAGGTCAGCCTGGGCCTTAGGA
This sequence comes from Charina bottae, assembly GCA_023362775.1. Lineage (NCBI taxonomy): Eukaryota > Metazoa > Chordata > Lepidosauria > Squamata > Charinaidae > Charina > Charina bottae. The sequence goes on from JALMGJ010000003.1 coordinate 191,198,041, forward strand.
CTGTCTTTGGAGTTTGGGAGTCCACACAGGCCTGAGAGTTGGGTGCTGTGAAAATTGCCACCTTGCGGTATCTCTGCTGTCCTTATTAGGGGGCTCCTGGCAGCCTATAGGAGATTAGGTATTACTTTGCTTGGGTATGTATAATTTCTTTCTGTATGCTATGCTTGTTATGCTTTTGTATAATCTGTTTAAACTGTGTTTCTGTTTGATTTTGTTTGCTTAAGTTTATAATAAAGCTAAAGTTTCTTTATCCACTGGTGTGCTTATTATCTCTGGATCTAAAAGAACCAATTGCCCGAGCATCTGATCAAGGCTTGGACACTTGGCAATACACTATACACCCATTCTCTTTCTCCCTCACTTTCTCTGTCTTACATCCACACACAAACCTGTATACATACAACTCTGGTCAAAATATCTCACAAGAAAAAAAATGGCAACCATGAAAGAGCTCGCATACAAGTCTCTCCCTAAAATTTGTAGAATGATAGTCTTCATGCACCATATTCATGGTTTTTCACAATCCAACCTATCATGAAAACTCTAAATAAAATATCTATGAAGTAACTCATGAGAAGAGAACTCAAGTACAGAATATATAACCTAAAATCACATACCTGTGATGGTGGTGATATTTAGACTGAGTAAATCCAGTTCTACTTAGCTTCAGACCATGCCCTAGGCCAAGGGTCGGAAATGGCGGCTCGCGAGCCAGATGCGGCTCTTTGGCCCCTTGAGTGTGGCTCTTCCGCAGCTGAACTCACCCCCGCCCCTTCCACGTGATAGACCCCCGCCCGCAAACCCCGCCCCCTGGCTCTCGCACTGAGCGAGGCCCGGCGCGGCAGGGAGGCAGCGCCATCTCCAGCCGCAGCAGCCCCTGCGTGGAGAGAGAAGAGGCAAGCAGGCAGGTAAGCGGGCAGGCCTCGTTTCCCACCCCCATCATCATCTTCCCTCAACGCGGGCGGGCGGAAGCGGCCGAGGGGGGCGGGCCCGGCGGCGGAGGCCAGGGCTGCCCGCTTACCTGCCTGCCTGCCTCTCTCTGCGAGGCCCCCGATCCGGCTTGGATCCCGGGAAGGCAGCGGGGGGCCTCGCGGAGGGAGGCAAGCAGGCTGGTAAGCGGGCAGGCCTCGTTTCCCACCCCATCATCATCTTCGCTCAACGCGGGCGGGCGGAAGCGGCCGAGGGGGGCGGGCCCGGCGGCGGAGTCCAGGGCTGCCCGCTTACCTGCCTGCCTGCCTCTCTCCGCGAGGCCCCCGATCCGGCTTGGATCCCGGGAAGGCAGCGGGGGGCCTCGCGGAGGGAGGCAAGCAGGCAGGTAAGCGGGCAGGCCTCGTTTCCCACCCCCATCATCATCTTCGCTCAACGCGGGCGGGCGGAAGCGGCCGAGGGGGGCGGGCCCGGCGGCGGAGGCCAGGGCTGCCCGCTTACCTGCCTGCCTGCCTCTCTCCGCGAGGCCCCCGATCCGGCTTGAATCCCGGGAAGGCAGCGGGGGGCCTCGCGGAGGGAGGCAAGCAGGCAGGTAAGCGGGCAGGCCTCGTTTCCCACCCCCATCATCATCTTCGCTCAACGCGGGCGGGCGGAAGCGGCCGAGGGGGGCGGGCCCGGTGGCGGAGGCCAGGGCTGCCCGCTTACCTGCCTGCCTGCCTCTCTCCGCGAGGCCCCCGATCCGGCTTGGATCCCGGGAAGGCAGCGGGGGGCCTCGCGGAGGGAGGCAAGCAGGCTGGTAAGCGGGCAGGCCTCGTTTCCCACCCCCATCATCATCTTCGCTCAACGCGGGCGGGCGGAAGCGGCCGAGGGGGGCGGGCCCGGCGGCGGAGTCCAGGGCTGCCCGCTTACCTGCCTGCCTGCCTCTCTCCGCGAGGCCCCCGATCCGGCTTGGATCCCGGGAAGGCAGCGGGGGGCCTCGCGGAGGGAGGCAAGCAGGCAGGTAAGCGGGCAGGCCTCGTTTCCCACCCCATCATCATCTTCGCTCAACGCGGGCGGGCGGGCGGAAGCGGCCGAGGGGGGCAGGCCCGGCGGCGGAGGCCAGGGCTGCCCGCTTACCTGCCTGCCTGCCTCTCTCCGCAAGGCCCCCGATCCGGCTTGAATCCCGGGAAGGCAGCGGGGGGCCTCGCAGAGGGAGGCAAGCAGGCAGGTAAGCGGGCAGGCCTCGTTTCCCACCCCCATCATCATCTTCGCTCAACGCGGGCGGGCGAAGAGCGGCCGTGGGGGGGTGGGCGGCTCTTCGCCACAGATCCCGCCGGAGCTGATCTCGCTGGACCCCGGACAGCTGGGCTTGCCTCCCTCCACTAGGCCCAGGCGCGCTGGAAGCCTGAAGCGCCGGCGGCGGAAGAGGAGGAGGCCCGGGCCGGCTTCCAGCGCGCCTGGGCCTTGCGGAGGGAGGCAAGCCCAGCTGCCCGGGGTCCAGGGAGATCAGCTCCGGCAGGATCTGTGGTGAAGAGCGGCCGTGGGGGGGTGGGCGGCGACAAGCGGCGCGCTGAACGCCTGAAGCGCCGGCGGAGGAGGAGGCCTCGGCCTCGCGGAGGGAGGCAAGCCCAGCTGCCCGGGGTCCAGGGAGATCAGCTCCGGCGGGATCTGTGGCGAAGAGTGGCCGTGGGGGGGGGGGGCGGCGACGACAAGCGGCGCGCTGAAAGCCTGAAGCGCGCCGCTTGTCGTCGCCGCCCCCCCCACAGCCGCTCTTCGCCACAGATCCCGCCGGAGCTGATCTCCCTGGACCCCGGGCAGCTGGGCTTGCCTCCCTCCGTGAGGCCCAGGCGCGCTGGAAGCCTGAAGCGCCGGCGGAGGAGGAGGAGGAGGCCCGGGCCAGCTTCCAGCGCGCCTGGGCCTTGCGGAGGGAGGCAAGCCCAGCTGCCCGGGGTCCAGGGAGATCAGCTCCGGCAGGATCTGTGGTGAAGAGCGGCCGTGGGGGGGGGGGGCGGCGACGACAAGCGGTGCGCTGAACGCCTGAAGCGCCGGCGGAGGAGGAGGAGGCCTGGGCCTCGCGGAGGGAGGCAAGCCCAGCTGCCCGGGGTCCAGGGAGATCAGCTCCGGCGGGATCTGTGGTGAAGAGCGGCCGTGGGGGGGTGGGTGGCGACGACAAGCGGTGCGCTGAACACCTGAAGCACCGGCGGAGGAGGAGGAGGCCTGGGCCTCGCGGAGGGAGGCAAGCCCAGCTGCCCGGGGTCCAGGGAGATCAGCTCCGGCGGGATCTGTGGTGAAGAGCGGCCGTGGGGGGGTGGGTGGCGACGACAAGCGGTGCGCTGAACACCTGAAGCACCGGCGGAGGAGGAGGAGGCCTGGGCCTCGCGGAGGGAGGCAAGCCCAGCTGCCCGGGGTCCAGGGAGATCAGCTCCGGCGGGATCTGTAGCGAAGAGCGGCCGTGGGGGGGGCGGCGACGACAAGCGGCACGCTGAAAGCCTGAAGCACCGGCGGCAGAGGAGGAGGCCTGGGCCTCGCGGAGGGAGGCAAGCCCAGCTGCCCGGGGTCCAGGGAGATCAGCTCCGGCGGGATCTGTGGTGAAGAGCGGCCGTGGGGGGGTGGGCGGCGACGACAAGCGGCGCGCTGAAAGCCTGAAGCACCGGCGGCGGAGGAGGAGGCCTGGGCCTCACGGAGGGAGGCAAGCCCAGCTGCCCGGGGTCCAGGGAGATCAGCTCCGGCGGGATCTGTGGTGAAGAGCGGCCGTGGGGGGGGGGTGGCGACGACAAGCGGCGTGCTGAAAGCCTGAAGCGCCGGCGGAGGAGGAGAAGGAGGCTTGGGCCGGCTTCCAGCGTGCCTGGGCCTCGCGGAGGGAGGCAAGCCCAACTGCCCGGGGTCCAGGGAGATCAGCTCCGGCGGGATCTGTGGTGAAGAGTGGCCGTGGGGGGGTGGGCGGCGACGACAAGTGGCGCGCTGAAAGCCTGAAGCGCCGGCGGAGGAGGAGAAGGAGGCCCGGGCCGGCTTCCAGCGCGCCTGGGCCTCGCGGAGGGAGGCAAGCCCAACTGCCCGCGGTCCAGGGAGATCAGCTCCGGCGGGATCAATATCCTTGCAATCCTCCCTTGCAGTCTGCAATATTATAATTCAAATGACTCGAACTGGCATGCCACCCAACAACTTCTTATATTGAACAGTTTCCAATGTCTCTGTTACAAGGGGCCAACAATTTACTATACTAGACTGAAGTAAGAACAAGAAATTACATCACTCATGTGTAGATGTTACATGCATCCCTGTTTACATTCTCCATGCCAGGCAGAACCCTAGCCCTAGGAAGAAACCAATTCTGGAGAAGCATGGGGGAATTACTTACTCACTATTCATATTATTCCATTGCCCAATCTATTTTCCTCCCAAAAGAAAAAAGGCAAAATGAATGGGCAGGGTTTGCCAAAGGAGGTTTCAGTACAATCAGCTTATGTCCACACCTTAAGGGCATATGTTCATTTTGTATGTTTTCATGTTTGTGTGTGTGTATAATGCACTTTAAAATCTATATCTTATAAATATTTTATTTATATATACACAGACACAGACACAAATACATATAAACAATAAGATAATCTTAGATCTATATAATGCTGATCGTTAATTTGGGGTTTAATTTAGGCAATCAGGTTGTGTTTTTTTCTCCTACTTTGGACAAAGTTCTTTGGATAAAGTTCTGATGTGAATCTGTTGCTGCTGTTGTTGTTGTTTTTCACTGAACCAAGTGAGTCATTTGCTTCTGCTTCAATCATTCCTGAATAGCTGTAGCCTAGGGACCATAATCCATTTTTGTTTGCAGGAGAAGTGTAGATTTTAGCATAAGGTTTATGAATAAACAAGCAATTATGATGGGTAAAACCAAAGCCCATTTAGTCAAGTGTTTTGTTTCTCAATAAATCCAGCCAAATATTTCTAAAAGAGGGCAAACAAGGAATAAAAGTGACATCCTTTGTTGATAGTCTAAGCTTGATACTTAGAAATATAATGACTCTGAAAAATAAGAGACTACTGAACTGTTATATAGGTAGTCTTCACTTACCACTTAAAGGCCGTTCGAAGTTACAATGGTATCCCAAAAGTAGATTTCTGACTGGGGCCCAAAATTATGGCCCTCACAAGGCCTCCGCGATCACATGACCCGGATTCGGCCATCTTGGAAGTGGTGGCCATTTTGGGTCACATGACTGCCCTACAATGCTGGATTTCTGAGGCGGCAGGCCTGGTCATGTGGTCGCACCACTTCCTGTGATTTAGCAGCTGGCAGAGGGAGCCTTGTGTGTGCCTTACTGTACAGGAAAGGTAAGTACTGTATTGACTTATGCTTGCCTTTAATTTTTCCCCAGTTTTTGTTTAACTTAAGTAGAGATGTGTATGGTAGCAAGCATGTTTTCCTAGCTTTTGTTTAACTTAAGTAGAGATGTGTATGGTAGCAAGCATGTTTTCCTAGCTTTTGTTTAACTTAAGTAGAGATTTGTATGGTGGCATGCATGTTCCATCCTCTGTCTAATTTTTAATTATATTTAACAATACTTAATGATGGTTTACTGTTTTTAAAACAGTTGCTTTATAAAAATCAGATTTATGTACAGTACTGTACAGTAACAAAAGATGCAGAGTTTACTACAGCAGGAAAAGAAAGTTACAGTACTGTACAGTACTGTACCTTTAAACCTGTTTAGTACTGTACTGTAGAACAAAGATTCCTATGAAGACCTTACAGTAAAGGTTTTTAATAATCAACCAGTAATATTAGTTGAAAATAACAGTAATATTAACTGAAAATAATACTACTGTAGCCACAGAAGCATTTCCATAGTCATGTTTTGGTGGAAATACTATCATACTCCACCCTCCACAGTACTGCAAAGTAACTCCTGGTTCACTTAACAACCGCACTGTTCACTTAACAACTGAAGGAAGCCCCAAGCCCCAATCTTGAATCACTTAATGACCGCTATGACTCACTTAACAACTGCAGTAAAAAAAGGTTGTAAAAATTAGTCTGGACTCACTTAACAACCTCTATGACTTACAACTGAAAATCTGGGCTCAATTGTGGTTGTTAAGTGAAGACTACCTGTAATAGCCACAGACAACATTTTAATTCTTTTCAGGATGCATTAATTTAGTGTGATAAAGCAAACTCCTTTGCTATTCCTTCAAGATTTCCTGACCAGGAAACATTTTTAGGTACCAAAATCCATACATTCAAGCTGACTGTGCTTGATGACCTATCTTTACAAAGTACATGGAGGCATCCCCTGGAAGAGACTTGATCAGGTCTCCTACCAATTGGTCAGTTGGATATTAGAAGCTACCCATTTTATCCATTCATCCTGAGCACTGATGCTGAAGTTTTGTTATGGGAAGGGGGAAGGAAGAGCCAATTAATATGCTATGGCCCCAACCCTCAGGAATAGACTTCCCCTGGAGATGCACATGGTGCCCTCTGTCCTGCTATTCAGGAAGGCAGTGAAAACCTTGAGCATTTAATCGTTAAGATCATTGTTGGAAGAGGATGCCCAGTAATTTCGGTAATTTGGGATAATTTTATTTCATTTTAATTGTTGTATTGAGTTGATTTTAACAGATTCTGTAAACCACCAGGAGTTTTTTTAAAACTGTGTCAGTAAAAAAAAACACCCAAAATAAAAAAGTAAATAATAGATTGTTAGAAGTTTTAGCATAACTTTGAGAAAAAGACTTAGGCAATAACAATGTTTAAATCCTTTATAAACTCCTGCCATCTCTATTTACGGTAAATATTTCCATTCCTAACATAAAAAGCTAACAGTTGATACATCTTCAGTTGGCTAACACAGACTTTCCCAAAAGTGGTGCCCTCCAGCTATAATGAACCACATTCTCATCTCTAGCTAGCATGGCCCCTGGAGATAATGAAAGTTGTAGTTAATCTGTAGGTAGCAGCCTGACCTAAAAGGTTTTTTTTCCTTTTAGGTAGGAGGTGCTGATTTAATGGACTTAATGGTGAAGGTGGGCTATCCTATACTGTCCATGGTAAACCTCTGAATGATCTTTACAAATATCTCCAACAATTCAACTAGTGCCTGGATTCTGAGTTAGCAACATTAGCTTTACTAGGAATACTGCAATCTTAAATTCTTTTATGGAGTTTAAAACATCTTCATTTCTAGAATAATTCTTCAAAGACTGATGCAGACATCTGGTATTCCAATCCTCCTTGAAAAATGTTATTTCCAAATGGGCACTACAGGCTGCTTACCCAGCAATGCAATCTGTCACTTTACACAAGGGACAGTCTTTTCATAGCTATCCAAAGTTTTAAATGTTTATTAATATTAATAAATACACAAGCTAAAATTCTAATTAAACAGACAGATGTTGATCTTAAATCAATCTAAATCATCATTCAGTTGCTCAGTTCTCAGTTCTCAGTATGAAATGCACAACAATATTCCCGAAATCCAGATTGAGTCCTCAATAAACAGAACTATCAAAATCAATTGGAGTTAAGCACAACTATAGTAACTTAAGTTCCATTTGAACTTAAAGTAGTATTAAGTCTGAACTTTATATATTCGTGTAAATAAGAAGGGTTAAATAAGTAATTCAGCTCTCAGCAGATCAGCATCTAATATATTAATTTGCAAAATTTTGTAATTTTCTTTCTGTAGCCACTATTTTGGCCAGGTTTACAGGATGGCTCAACACGATCATGCTTGTACCATCATAAAGTTTTTTGTTGGGTTGGTGGCAGTGGTGATAAAACCATGCCATGATGAACATTTCCTTAGCCAAGACTCCCAAAACTAAAATTTTGGGCTTCCACTAGCAAGCACTCTATATGGGCTGGGGAGGGGAGAAGAGCGGGTGAGAAGAAAAACATCAAGATAAGATAGCTAAAATTTTAATAATAAACCTTTCAGACTTTAATTTCACTGGGAGGTACTGTTTTCCTTTGAAATACTAAAACCTGGGGCATCATCCTAAAATGTACTTCAAATGAAGCTGGCTACAGAGAAGAATTCAAAGATTAGTAGCTAAATAGATAACAACTGGACAGATCCAAGTCCAACTGACCAGTTTTATGTACAATTATAAACTAAAATCAATTAACACTTATAATTCATAGGTGCTCACACATAAAGCTTCCCATAAAGCAAATACACAAAAGAGAAATCAGTGCTAAAGGAGATTTTCTCTAAAAGCTAGAATTATGCAGAGGGGAAATGAAGACTTTACTTTCTGTGCTGTTTATACCCATATGGCTTTGGAATCTGATTTCATTACTGGCTAGTTAACATTTTATAACACTGTAGCAGTTGCTATCATGTACATTTTTACAGATGCATTGGTTCAGGTCAAATCACAACATAAATCATAACATAATGTTATTTGGGTAACTGCAGGACAAACATCTGACTGTACCAAGACTTACAACTTTTCAAACTTCTTAAGACAATCTCTCTACCTATTCTGTGAAAAAAGCTAGAGAGAAAAAAATAGGCTGAATAATCACATTTCCTCATAAAAGGAGTGGGGAAATATGCAACCTCCAGATGACAGTGACTAGGGATGAAGGATGACAGAACTAAAAAGTCAGCATTTGGAAGCCCGCAGACCGGTTCTCCAGGGGCACTTCCAGTGCACGCTCTGCAGCTCATGTTGGAAGCTGCTGGCCATTGGGTCAGCTGGGGCCAGCAGTGGCAGCGGTGGCAGCAGGGGTATGTGGCGGAGTGCAGGGCACCCAAAAGGGCAAAGATGAGGGAGGAGATAGGCGGGTGGGGGGAGTCCAAGTGCCCCTGTGGTTGTAAATGCAAGCGGGTTGCCAAGTGCCCGAATTTTGATCATCTGGCTGTGAGGGAGCTGCAACACCTGTAACTTTGGGGACCGGTCTTAAGTCCCTTTGTTCATCACCACCCTAACTTCGAATGGTCACTGAATGAATGGTTGTACTGTAAGTCGAGGACTACCTGTATCCAAACAATCCAGTCCTGTTTGTAAACTTTTGAAAATAATTTGGTATGATTTCTTAGATCTATAGGAGAGAAAACATACCATTGACAGTGAAAAAGCCAAAGTCAAGAGTCAGAAGCATGACAAACTGTGATCAAGATGGAAAGCTTGAGAGACAAACTGGTGGTTCAGACAGCACAAATTATGTGAGTTCCAATGCAAATTCCTAGTAAGAATTTTCATGGAATACTTTGACTGCAAACACATAGGTATCTGTTAGAAGCCATGATGATGTCACAGATAATGCAAAGCTTGTGATTTGCATCCTTTGCATGATAACACACATGGTATCACTTCCTCTCTTGATGCTTCCCCCTGCAAATGCCCATGTAAAACCCCTACTTTCTGCTGGATTTATATTTCTGTTAACAGTTCCATTCCCTTGGAAAACAGAGTTTCCTGGTATTCTAAGAGGTTTTAGAGGACTGTAAAAACAAGTTTCTGTTGGCTTGATTTCAAGGTTGTGTCTTTCAAAAACTAAGACACATTCTTTGTTTTGAAAGGGAGCATATACAGTAAATGCTTCAGTCAATCACATTTCCAATGTTCCAACATTCAAAAGGCTAACAACCTAACCTACAATGACTCAGCACTGTGTTATCTTCAATTTTCATCCTATAAGGCTATCCATTGATGTCCTAATCAAAATATGAGGGAAGCAATGCTTAGTAGCTCTCTTGTGACATGGCAGTTTACAATCAACATTTGTGTCCTAACAAAAAGAAACTACAAAAGGCAGCTATCCCACATATTTTAGTTTGAGAGACATAACTCTGAAGTCAAGCCAGCGAAAACATGTTTTCACATTCCTCTAAGACCTTATGGATAGCCAGGAAAATCTGTTTTCCAAGAGGATGGAACTATTCTATAAAGATGAGTACAGATGTCCTTTGATGCTTGCATTAAATGATCTTATATGACATTCATATTTAACAAGTTCAGTGGGTATCGTATATTAGTAAATGGTCAGAGAACTGCAGCTTACAGTGCGATCATACTCAAGCTTATTCACAAATGAATGCTACCAAGTTTAGGAAGATTATATTCTCAGATTAGTACATATAGATTTACAGTTTTGTAACACAAACAGTCTGCATCAGTTGTGACAAACTATTTCCGTGCATATTGCAAGAACAGAAATTATTTTGTTGCCTTGTAGGGGAGCTTCCATGTCAAAAAATTATCTTACTGAAATGATGTATAGGATCATTCAGAACATACTTGCATTCTGAACAATTAATCTGTCCCTTGGCTTTGCATGCTTATATGATCATTTTTATTCCTTACAATCAGCAACGGCTAACACATTAGTTTCCTTTCCACAACCATGTTTCTTCTTCAGCTACTACTGAAAGGCAAATTCATGGTCAGGAGACAAACAATATGAATTCATGAGTAAATGCAGAATAGAAAATAAGAGAATAGGCAAGTCAGTGCTTACTGAATAGCTACAAAGTGGTGGAATTTGTAAACTGTATGCTGTTATAACATAGTTTTAAAAATTACCTTCTTATATCAGTGTTCTCCAATCTGGTGCATTCCATATAAAGGGACTATGGTTAGGATTACAGGAGCTGAAGACAACAGAACTGAAACCCACTAGATTGGAGGATATGGTTCTATTTATTTATTTATTTAAATTTATTAGCTGCCCAACTCCTTCTGAAATCAGCTATTCTTGTGTTTGATTTTGATCGTGTCAAGAATCCGGAAAAGCTTGTGTCTTTTTATTTCAACCATTTTACATAAAGTAGATTCAACATTCCTGCCAAGATAATTTTGCTCTTTTCTATGACCTGAGATGCTTACCACGTATAGTTAAGTATGTCCTAGAACAGCCTTTCTCAACCTTTTGACCCTGGAGGAACCCTTGAAATATTTTTTCAGGCCTCAGGGAACCCCCCTTCAGGGTCAAATATAGGCCAGAAGTTACACAATTATTATATTTGTTTCATGTGTTGGCCTGTATATATGCATTAATAGTGTTCTTAAACTAAAAATAAAGAATGAAACTTACCTCTTTAATATGAATTTGCCCAAATTTGAAATAATTTTTTTAATAAATAGTGATTTCCCAGGGAACCCCTAGTGACCTCTCGTGGAACCCTAGGGTTCCATGGAACCCTGGTTGAGAAACCCTGTCCTAGAAGATTAAACAAATCACTTACTAATTCTGTTTTCCTCCAAATAACTTCTGGACCATGTGTTCCTTAGGTCTTGCTCAACCTTCTATCCAGCCAAGGCTAAACTGTCAATTAGAATTATAGTATCTTCTAGGATTTTAAGGTTATCAGCAGAATAATGTTCAGCATACATATGTTTAAGAAATGAACTTTAGAAGACAGGTCAAAAACCAATTCAAATCTGTCTGTCTCTTTTTCTAGAATCCACTAAACTGTCCCTTTTATTTATCTGGAATGAACACATAAAATAATGAAAAGATGTATCTTATCTTCCTTAACAAGTACTTCATATATTTCAAACAGACACAATGTACCCTGACACTATCATTTAATCAATGTCCACAACTTAAAAGTTTTCCATAGAAAAGGATTTATTACTCTAACCTGAACCATCTGGCCCTGCTCTGATCAACTGCATACACTGAGAGGTGTCCTGTTTCATTTGTTCCATCCATACATTCAGTTCTTTCTTTCATCAGGCCTTTTAGTCCTACCATTGCTGGTGAACATTTCACCAGGGACATCAAATGTATGTTGTCAGATTATTTGCTCAGTCCTGCAACCCTATTCTGCTAGTTTGGTGTTGAAAAATGCACTTTCTGCTTACAATATTATGTTAGGGTGGGATTTATCAGAAATTTTCTCAAACATTAACAACTGCCGTGACCTCTTTCCCATCATATCCCAAACAAAACCACACCCAATGCAAGTCAAGAAGTGATCACATCAATAAAACTTGCTGAAACATTCCTTTGAGCAATTCTTTTGCAAGCTGCTACACATGCTGTTCAAACATTCTGTTCACATGAATAATTAAGTGATCAAATCTTGGAGTGCAGACAGGTACATCTTATGTTTTTACCTGAAAGTTTTATTTTGATGTACCACAGTATTTAATACAAATGGAATAAATAGCATTGTTTTTTTAAAAATGCACAATACCTCAATGCCACTCCATTTTCAGTATAGTTCAGTCCCTATTTTAGCTAAATGTTCTGTATGTGTATGAAGTATCTGTATTATTGTTTATATTTTTTAAAAATCCAGAGTCCCTTCAATACCTCTTCATTTTAAGTAGAGTTATAATATGAACACACATACTAAGGAACCATAGTTCTTATTAACAATAAAAATCAGTGTGTCAGTCTACGGTGACTAAAGGCTATGGTGATAACACATTCAGGAGTATAAATATGCAACCTTTGAGGGAACGCCTCTCCCTGGTTACATCTATCTTAGATCCCATTTAGATCTGGCAGGAGAAGCATGCTCTGTGTCCCATCTACTAGGAAATGTCATCTGACGGGGCCCGGGAACGAGCCTTTTCTGTCATGGAGCCCGCCCTTTGGAACATCATTCCTCCGGAGATCAAATTAGCCCAATCCTACAGGCCTTTCGTAAGGCCTTAAAGACCTGGTTTGGCGATTCAGGTGTGTAATAGAGCCTGTACAGTGGCTATGTTGAATGCTGTTCATTGTTTTTATACCTCAGCTACTGATTATATTATATGGTTTTTATATGTTTTTTTATGTTTTATATTGTATTCCATTTTTTGACTTGTTTTTAAACATTGTAAGCTGCCCAGAGTCATATATTTGAGATGGGCGGCTATATAAATTGAAGTAATAAATAAATAATAAATAAATAAAACCTCAACTTTATAAAGAAACAGTCAGCAAAATATAACTGAAAAATTAGCTGGATAACAGGATGGATGGAATGTGCTGTGACTTCCCAGAGAACTTCTTCTATGTACTCTGGGTTTCAATAGTCCATAGTGCTTAGATCCTTTTAAGGACATCTTCTCCATCCAGCCTGCAAATTAACTTTAGCTTTGCTATTTTATTAATATTTATTAAGTGAATGATATCAACCTATTCCAGTGATAATGAGATGCTTTCCTAGAAAGATAAATTTATCAGCTTTCAAAACATACCATGATGCAGCTTGCTATATGTTATCATTACCAGTTTGTTAGGTTCTTGGCTCAAAGACCACCAAGCACCCAACAATCCAATCCTGAGCTGCATATATTCTCCACTACCTTACCGTTTGCATTTAGGTGTCAATTTCAGCCTAATGGCATAAGTGTAGTAATGGAAATCTGAGTTCTTCTCTGCCAATGATGTACACTTCATTTCCATAGAAAACAAATGTCAAATATAAAAAGAAACCATCTGATTATCATCAAATCTGCTTGCCAAATAGCTCCATGACACTATATACAGTATCTCTTTTTCATTCTTCAGAACTTCCTGAAAATCCCTACCATAGTTTGTCTTAATCAACTTAATATTTGTTCTCAGTGCTCTCTTATCTTTTATTATTCTATCCTTTCTTCATTTCAGATGTTTTATGACTCATCTGTCCCTTTTGCATTGATCCAAACCCAACATTCTTTTATTTATTGCTACTCAGCAGAATGTCATAGTTTGTCATTCTTGTCTTTAATATGGAGTTTGATTGGACTGAAGTCTACCAATTAGGAAGAGAATAGACTGCTACAAAATTATTGTATGTTTATACATAATTGGGAGGCTTCTGGATACAAAGGAAAACATTTGTACCTAAATTAAAAGGTGAATATTTTTCCAAAAGCCCAATATAGTCAAAGAAAAGGCCAAGCCATGTTCATGAACTGGGTATCACAGAAAATGGGCAAAGTTTGCCTGCTTGAATCCCTAAAAGCTTATGCATAGGCCACCTACTAACTTATGAATGTTTGGGATGGCAATTCTCATAATCCCCAGCCACTGTCTCTGCTTTCTGAAGTTTATAAAGGTATAATCCCAAAATCTGGAGGTATTAGGTACTATGTTCTTCTCTGGTGTCCAGAACTCCCACTCCAATTGCAAGAAAAGGATGTCCTTTATGCTTTTACTCTTCCAGAAACCTTCACACCTACTGCAATACACAAAAAGAGATCAGATGATGGAAGAAATGTTGGTGAAATAGAGCCAGATGGTGATTATTAGCATATTTGCTTGGTATCCCACAAAGAGCCCTGAGAGCTGAAGCTGAACCAAACAAGAAGCCAACACAATAATGAACAGAATATTTGTGACCGTTGGTTAATCTTATTTGCAACTGCTTTGTTGGCCATTTTCATAATATTCCATACAGTACTGCTGAAGATCACATTAAGTAAGTAAGGTTTCCCCTTCCAGTCGTATCCGGCTCCAGCGGTGGCGCTCATCTCCGATTCTTGGCTGAGGGAGCCAGTGTTGTCCATTGATGCTTCTGTGGTCATGTGGCCAGCATGACTAAATGCCAAGGCGCACGGAACGCTGTTACCTTCCCACCGGAGTGGTACCTATTTATCTACTTGCATTTTTATGTGCTTTCGAACTGCTGGGTTGGCAGGAGCTGGGCGAGAATGGGAGCTCACCCCGTTACACAGTGCTTCTGGGTCTTGAACTGCCGAACTGCCGTCCTTTCGTTCGACAGTCAGTAGTCTTAACTGTTAATCATAGCTTTTGAAACTGTAAATACAAAAGGAAGATCCAAGCAGCAACTAGATGGAAATAATCGTCCCATTTTTTGTTTTGGAGAAAACAGCATTAAACTTGAAAGCACATGGAATGCAGAATTCAGTGATAATTTAAAAATAAAGCAATCACATGAACCTCAATGAAGGATCAATCACTTGATCTGTTGAATAGGCCACTGTTTCTGCTTCCTTGATGACAACAATAATTTACTGTTGCCACATTGTAATTTTTGTACATCATTTACAATGAGTTGTATATTAAAAAAATTTCTGTGCGGCTGAAAATGAAAAAGGCTAACAAAGCAATTTCAAATAAGAAGCCAACATGTTTTCAACCACAAAGTTCATTAGCTGTCCAAACCATTTTTTGAAAGACAATATTTTCCAGATAGCAAACATATTTCAAGTCTAAAGTATGGAAGGACTACATACACACTAGTGCAGTTATCAGCAAAGAAATAAACTGTAAAATACTACATTTTTCTGTTGACAGAGTAGATGTGCTATGTTTATTACATGTAGTCTGATGGGAATAAGTCCACTGAACTGAATGATCCTTATTTTAGTAAATATACTTCTTGAGTACAACCTTGTCTAGAGATCTGTCCCTTTGACTATGCCTATGTTTATTCAATGTTCTTCATTGATAAGCCTGTTAAAATATCTCTGTAGAGCAGAGCTTTCCAAACTGTGTGTCGCGACACAAAAGTGTGTCGCCACACACAGTCTGGTGTGTCGCCACACAACCCGGAAGCGCTGATCATCATCAGCGCTTCCGGGTTTTCCCGCGGCGACACACCAACGGTGGCGCGCAAAAACCCGAAAGCGGCAGCAGCGCTTCTGGGTTTTTGCGCGCTGCCGAAACAGCGGCATTTCCGGGTTTTCCTGCGGCGACACACCAACAGCGGTTGGTGTGTCGCCGTGGGAAAACTTTGGAAAGCCCTGCTGTAGAGCATGGATTAAGTAGCCAAAGTTCAAATAATACATAAATGTAACAGAATATTCAGAAGCTTATCTAATCCATGAATGAATTTTAGAAACAGTATCTGTCCCAAATCACCACAGGTCCACATTTGTAATTGCAAGGCAGTTAAAAAATTTATTCTGTAAAACTCCTAAGCTAAAACAGGCATATAGGTTAAAACCCCCAGTCTGTCCATTTATAAACATTACACAAGTATTTCTATTCACCGAAAGCTGCCTTTGTCTCACTAGCTAACATGGAGACAGAAATATCATTTATTGGAAATAACTGGTTTCAGCAAGCTCCACTCTTCATTGACTTGTCTTGCACCATTATTGACAGCTTAAGGAACAATTTATTCAATTAGTTGGAGGCAACTGCAATAAAATCATCTCAGGGAAGAATAAACAACTTGCAGTGAGCATCCTCCAAGATCTGGTTTTTAAACTTACTCACTGGTAATACCACCCTTAAAACCACCAAGATTGTTACCTGACATTGTATGGTCAGATTTCCTCTTGCCAGCTACTTATTAAAGCAACATGTAAGGCAACAATAGAGGCATTGGAGGGTGTGTGTGCGTGAAACAACTCCAGATGGTGGCCATGTGATAAAAGCCCTTCTTAAAGTTAATTGTGCATGCAATGCCTGTAAAAAAGAGATGGGACTTTCATTGTGGAACTGCCACCTTGACTTTTTTGAGCCCCCCTATAGATGCCCTTGTTGTTGCCCTACATGTTGTTTTAACAAGCAGTTAGCACAGCAGATATCTTTAGCTGAAAGATTGCAAAGAGGAGACAAGCTCCTCCACTCACTATTCACACTTGGACCAGAATGGTGGCCAAAGCCATGGTTACAATCTGATTCAGTGCCTGCTCCCAATCCCCAGCTATTTGAAGCTATACAAAGCTATATGTCACATGCAGCTTTACCCTGCGGGCATGTAAGCAGTGATTTTAAGAGACCAATTGGCAAAGAGAGTCATGCTTTTAATGATTATATCAGAGGGAATTTCAACAGCCTTTTTAACCTGATAATTCTTCTAGTCCAACCTCTCAATCGTGTAACTGTGGTTCTAGAACAGTGTTTCTCAACCTTGGCCACTTGAAGATGTGTGGAGTTCAACTTGAGTGTTCTTGAGTGTTGTCCTCCTGTGTTCCAAAAGATGTTGTAATTTTCTTGTCTATAGCAGATTGACAGCTGGATAACAGGTTAATACAGCCTCTCAACCTGGGCCTCTCCAGAAATGCTGAACTGCACCTCCCAGCATTTCCAGCACACACTACCCATTGTGAATCTCAAACGTGATGGGTTGGGAAGGCTGCATTACTGTGTGACAAACTACAATCACACTGAGAGGCTCTCTTTTTCCTTCTGTCATTCCTCACTGTAATTTTTGCAAATTCTTACCACAAGGCTTAGCTTCACCACTCCTGCCTGCAGGTGCACAAAGAAATTTGTTTATGACTTAACATTCTTCTGAAAAACGCAGCAGAGCTTGCCAAGAGAATGGAAGTTTTCGAGGAGATCCTTAACTATAATGTGTAGCCCAGCAATAAGATTTTCTGAGAAGAGAGTATACTCAGCACCGCTGATACAACATTTATTCATGTACTCCTGAATACACAGTTCACAAAGAGAATAACATGTCCCTTTTGTGTGCACAGAGCACCATGTTGCTGGTGCACGCTATTTGATCTATGCTCCTTACTTCATCTCCCCAGTGGGGATGGCTGAAGAAATCATGAAAATCATTCTTTAGTTGGTTAATACAGTGTGCAGACTGGCAGCTCTGGTTTATTCCCTCCTAAAACAAGAAAGAGTTGGAAGCCAAGAACAAAGCATAACTCCCAACTCTAGCCGGAATTCTTGATTTTTTTACATAGCCACTTCTACAGGATCAGGAAATCAAGCAGCAGTGATCAAGCTTAGCATGACATATGAATGTGACTTGTGGTTTAGTCTGAGTCTTGCAATGCCAAGACAATAAAATTATAGAGTGATATGCAGGCACGATTAGAAGCATCACAAACTACATGGAAATATATTTATGTGGTACATATACTCAGGTTATTATTCTCTGAAAGAATGCTCTGTGTTAAGGAACTATGGTCAGGAATAGGGCTACAAACCACTTTATGTGCCAGATCTACAATATTAATGTTCATTTTTCATTAATGATCTCAGCCCCACTCTTCCAAGTGCTATTCAAATGCTTTTAATGATGATTGTTAAGTCATCTCTTTAAGATGGAAAACATGGAAGCTCTGATAGCCCATCATTCACCATTCTGAAGCCATTTTAAAATGGCCACTTTTTAAAGTTTAACAGTGTAACTCGCGGTCAAGGAAACTATGGTTTATTAGCCCATTATCTTAAAAGAATCACAATATTTCTCCACAGCTTTCTACCAGATACTGTATTATATAAGCCAATAATGCATATTTCTCTGCCTCCTAAAGTTGTATGTGGAAAGTGTTACAACACTCTTCCAGCTTGTTTCAGCTGGGTCTGCCAGCAATGTAATTAAATTAGAAAGCCTTCTATTCTTTAGCTACTGTGCTATCTTTGGGCAGAAAAAGAAGCATGTAACTGGGCAATACAGACTTCAGTCAGAAGTGAGGCTGTTTGTTGGAAATGTTCTCTTGGTGAAGGAACTTTTTATCATCTTTGATGGACTTGTGAGAAGGCTAAAACATTCTGGGATCAAATATGTGTCAATATTCAAAAGATTCTTAAAGTGGACTTACAAAAAAATCAGAACTGTTTCTCTTGGGACTGATGGAGAAACAGCTAAAGAAACAACATGGGACTTTGCTTTTATATATGATTACAGCAGCAAGACTTTTATATGCACAAAGATGGAAAGATCCACAAATCCCTACAGTGGAGGAATGGATTATTAAATTGATGGAACTGGCCCAAATGGCCAAATTAACAGTGTTGATAAGAGAAAATACAGTGTCTGGATTTGTTTCTACTTGGCAACCACTTTTAGACCATTTGCTTGTGTCAGAAAAAAATGAAGCTTTGATTTTGGGTTTTGATGATTAAATGGTCTGATTTTATAGAAATAAGGTTACTAAGGTTTATAACTATGATAAGAGATTATATTTGTAAATGCATTTATATCTGTATTGGACAAGGTCAGAAGTCACTTTCTTTTTTAATATATAAGAATTTTATTAAGTTTGAAGCAAAGATAAAAACTACAAAAAGAAAAAAAGAAAAAAGTGAAAAAACGGAAAATGAAAAAAAGATTTTTTTAAGAGATTACATAACAACTTCTGACTTTCAACAAGAATATATAGCAATTTCCATAATTAATCCCTTACTCTATATCTAACCAAGATCACATTATTTCTATAAGTCGTTCCATTAGCACATTATAAAAATCACTAAAAACTATTGCTCCTTTCCCTTATATATAAAAAATTAAACAAATATATAAACCTCCAAATCAACTTCTCCCCCCAAAAAACCCATTCAGCTAAATATTTCCTTCCTACCACAATTCTATATATTTCTGACCACTATAGTAAAAAACAAATTATAAAAACATTTAAATTATCTACTTATAATCGGCATCTGGGAAATAGTCATCTCTAGTGCTGGATGGGGTTGCACTGCCCCAGACAGACCCAGTGCGTAACTTGGGGGTCCTCGTGGACTCATGACTCCTGCTCGAAGAGCAGGTGGCAGTCGTGGCCAGGAGGGCCTTTGCTCAACTTCGTGTTGTGCGCCAGTTATGCCCCTTCCTGGAACGAGAGGCCCTTCGAACGGTCATGCCCTGGTTATCTCCCACATAGACTACTGTAACGCACTCTACATGGGGCTACCCTTGAAGAATATCCGGAAGCTACAGCTGATCCAGAATGCAGCCGCACAGACAATTTTGGGTGTCCCAAGGAGGACACATGTAACACCTTTGCTGCATGAGCTGCACTGGGTTCCAGTCTGCTTCCAGGTCCAATTCAAGGTGTTGGTTATTACCTTTAAAGCCCTACATGGCATGGGACCAGGTTACCTAAGGGACCATCTCATCCCCTTCACATCATCCTGTCCCACCCGAGCATGCAGAGAGGGCATGCTACGGACCCCATCAATTAAAGAATTCCATCTAGTGGGGTCACGGAAGCGTGCCTTCTCTGCTGTAGCCCCTGCCCTATGGAACATTCTTCCCCCGGAGATAAGACAGTCCCCCTCGCTCCTGGACTTCCGGAAAAAACTCAAAACCTGGTTGTGTCAATATGCTTGGGGCGGGAAGGAGAAAGTACACTCTTGGGGATGGCTAGTGCCTTAGGGTGGACCTGGAGTGCCCTTCCCCATGGACTTAAGAAGATTCTGTCATTTGGATTTTATTATATTTATTATATTTATAAATTGTCAATTAATGTGTATTTTAGTCTATTTATAATTGTATTTTAATGAATTTTACTCTGTTTGTAAACCGCCCAGAGTCCCCCTCAGGGGAGATGGGCGGTGATAAATCTGATAAATAAATAAAATAAAAATAAATAACAAACTTAACCCTATTAAACCTAAAACCAAACACTTATTATTTTATATTATAAATCTTAAAAAAGATCAAACAAACTTTAAAAGCAATAAAATAAATCTTAATCAAAATCATTAAAGAAAAATGGAATCATACAAGCCTTAATATCAATCCGCATACATATTCTTAATTTCTTATCCCACCTTGAAATAAACCAGAACGTTTACTTGTCTCCATATTACATACAAGGTATTTTTCATACCAAAATCAAACAACCCAACTGCCCCCCTTAGGAACTCAGACTTCTCAGTAGAAAACCTCCCACAGAACAGAGCCATTTCGTTCCCAAAACAATCACTCAGAAAAACAATCCCGGCAGTATGTATGTATGTATGTATGTATGTATGTATGTATTTAATTAATTAATTAATTTTATATCCCACCTTTATTATTTTTATAAATAACTCGAGGTGGCAGACATACCAAATACTCCTTCCTCCTCCTATTTTCCCCACAACAACAACCCTGTGAGGTAAGTTGGCCTGAGAGAGAGTGACTGGACCAAGGTCACCCAGCCGGCTTTCATGCCTAAGGCGGGACTAGAACTCTCATTCTCCTCATTTCTAGCCCGTTGCCTTAACCACTAGACCAAACTGGTTCCTTGTATCTTGCAAGTCGAGCTGTCTTAACCCCTTCAACACCAAATTGTATTTGTCGCCTGGCATTTCCTCGAAGATTCCAGTCTCACTGTCAGTAAAAGCATCTTGATTGAACTCCTCCTCTTCCTCCAGAACGTCCTTAGCCAGCTGACACATTTTAGAACTGATATTTTCTACAATATACCAAATATCTTGCAGAATAGCTTGACAGGTATCATGGAAAAACTGTTTGAAATCACAACGAAGCTCAGAACGCAGCTCTGAGAAAATCTCTTTAAACTCTTCCACGTTTCAGGTAGTAAATTATGGCACCCCCTAGATACTTCACTAGCGTACATAGGAGCTAATGGGTTAATGAAAGGCTTCCAAGTGTTATTGAGTGATATTGCAAAAGAGAAAGTATGATAACCAACAGCTGCAGCTCCTAAGGAAAGTGAACAGAAAGCTAAAAACTCAAAACAGCAGATTCAACATGTAGGAAAATGTTAAATCCTTCAAATTAAATACAAAAGTAGTAGCAGGGAGATGATTAATTATTCTCACTCCCCCTTAATGTTTAAATGGGAAACAAGCCAAAACTTTAAAAAAATGTTTTGAAAATTTAATCCAGAAATAATGATAAGCACCAAGAGAATCCACTTCTTACTGTAGAAAGTCTCTCTTAGGGTACAAAACTTAAAAAGAAAAATAAATTGGGTGATTTAGAAATGGGGTGGCAGGACTTACTGTCCCTTTAAAGGCTGCAGGGTGGCTCGGAAATGGTGAAACCCCAGCCTCCC
Organism: Charina bottae; assembly: GCA_023362775.1. Classification (NCBI taxonomy): domain Eukaryota; kingdom Metazoa; phylum Chordata; class Lepidosauria; order Squamata; family Charinaidae; genus Charina; species Charina bottae. Next base: position 191,219,551 of record JALMGJ010000003.1, read on the forward strand.
GGTGAGGTCTTTACCCGTCGATCGTGCACGCTGTCCACGATCTCCTGGCTGCAACTCGCCATCCAGAGGATGAATGGGTCAATTCCAAGCTTTTTCCTTGATCCGGAAAAAGCTCTGGGCTACAGGAGAGACCAGCCTGAGCCCGAAAAAACTGCCACGATGCCAGTTCTGCCCACGGAGCTCGTGGGCACAGCTGCTCAGTCCACCATATTCCCACTGGAAGCCAGAAGTCACTTTCTTTTTCTTCTTTCTAACTTTGCACTTTTATAGTTTTTATTTTTTCTTTAGTTCTGTACTCTGTCTTTTCTATATTCTATATTTTGTATTTTAACTATACTTTGAAAAATAATAAAGTTCTTTGAAAAAAGAAGAAGTGAGGCTGTGCTGAAAGCTATCTTATGTTTTCCCAATTAATTCCCTTTGAAAAATAGACTTAAGCAAGATGACCTTGATTTGCTTCAATGAAAAAATTCACATCACAAGGCAATGTGATTCTTTTAGTTGAAGCAAAGAAGGAATGTAATTTGCTTTGATGAAGGACATGTTGCCTTCTCCTTGTATGCCACTTATCAAAGTCAGAAGAGACATATGAATGGGTGTTGTGCTTCAGTAGAAACCACTCTGGGCTCTGGTAAGGGCCATGCTGGAGATGGCAGAATGATGTGCTCTCCAAAATGGCTCATCAAAAGTTGAAGTGAGCCATGCCATAGGAGATGAACAGCACATCCTCTACCACACCTGTCAAAGGAGGAGGTGAGTGACATGTCCCCTTCAGTAGTTGCTAAACGTTTTCTGAACAAAGTGAAGCAACACAATTGTTCTCCTTTGCTATTAGAAGTAATATCATGATGTTGGTTTGAAAATCAGCCCTAGAAGTTGTTCTACCCCACCTTCAGGGTACTTTTGAATACGTTTAGATGTCAGGTTTTGAACTCAATGCAGCCCCGAAAGTGGAAGAGAGCACTGATCTTGTTTTTTCTGTTATCTATGTCCTCATCATTTTGCAGTAAACTTCCTGATCTAAAACATCTCATATGAGTTCCCTCATAATATTTTCCCTTGGAATTAAATGAAACATGAGAAGTCCAAGAGGCTGCACACCCAGGACAGAAAATTGTATAATGAAACAAACATTCTCATACAATGACACAAACATACATCTTGACAACCTCAAAAGAAAGGTACTTGGAACAATTTCTCATTGACTGCTGGTCTCATAGGCATTTTCTTAGGCTGACCATACATCCCGTTTTGAATGGGACAGTCCCCTTTTTTTATCTTTTCCAGACTGTACCGTCTTTTTCTTTAAAAACTCAATTTTGTCCCGTTTTTGAAGGGATGGAATGCGTGCGCGTGCCGGTGTGCATGCCTGCGCGCACGTGCGCATGCTCACGTGCGCATGCCTGCATGCATGCCTGCGCGCGCGTGCATGTGCCAGCGTGCGTGCCGGCATGCGTGCGTGCTGGCGTGCGTGCCTGCGCACATGCCCGCGTGCCGGTGTGCGCGTTAGGGTTCCGTTTCCGTCTCAGGGAAATATGGTCAGCCTACATTTTCTTCTCTTTGGGGAAAAAGAAAGAAAAGCAATTGCTTATCAAGTTAAAGTAGATTGTAATTTTTGACACAGCACTAAAACAGTTGATTACTCAATTATTTTTATAGCTATTTATATAACACCATCTGTCGATATGATGCTTTACAAAAATAGAGATTTATAATCCAAACATGGCAGCATAATTTGACAGGAAAGGAACTGTGATTGTTTCAGTCATAAATTCTTTAGCTTAGTTATTATTCAATGGCCTTTGTTCTTATTCTAGTGTGTTTTGAAAAGCAATTCACTTTCATTTCTTTGTTGGGTGATATTTCAGATATCTAAAATCTGGAATTATCAGTGTGATAGTAATGAATTTGAAATGTATTCTTGGGCCAGCTGTATAATTGTGCAGGTGGTCTTCTTTATAATGAAATCCTCTGTAAATCTACTCAGCAATAAGTGTCATTGAGATCAGCAAAGGGTTAATCCTAGCTAAATAGTTATAAAATTATTGTATTCATCAGATATATACTGTAGTGTAAGCTATGCTTTCAGTGTGATTTCTATGATTGACTTTAATCAGCACTGCAATTCCTCCCTCCCTCCAACGTATATCCTACTTTTCCATTCATCAAGACAGTTGACATTTTAAATGTGCAAAAATACAAGCTAAAACAAAACATAAACCCAAGACTCTCGGAACCACAATACCATATAGCAGGGCTTTCCAAAGTGCCGCCGCTGGCAACACGCCAGCAGCGGTGCGGCGGCACGGCGGCGGCGCAGGGGTGCGCGCGCACGGCGGCGACACAGGAGGGCATGCGGCAGCGCGTGCGCGCATGGCGGCGGCGCAGGGGGGCGTGCGGCGGCGCGGGGGGCGTGCGGCAGCATGCGCGCACGGCGGCAGCGCAGGGGTGTGTGCGGCGGTGCAGGGGGGCGTGCGGCGGTGTGCGCATGCACGGCGGCGGCTGCCGCTGCCACTGTGCACATGCGTGCTGCTGGTGGCAGCGGCTGCCGCTGCCACCGTGCACGTGCGCGCCGCCGCTTCCGGGTGGTGTGGGGACACACCACGCTGTGTGTGGCGACACACTTTTGTGTCGCGACACACAGTTTGGAAAGCTCTGCCATATAGCCTAAAGATATATAAACATGAGAGATGGCTATCAAGTTTTTCATTTTATGTTTTTGTTTTTTTGAAAGATTTCCAAACAAAACATGCCTATAGAACAAAATTAGATTTTTAAAAAATTCCTACACCCAGTCCCTCTCTATGCTTAATGTAAACTTTACAGTAGGGCCAACAGATCTGGGCTGCAAAAATCCAGGTAACCACAAATTGGCAGCAAGGATTTCAGGGTTTTCTGGATCTCTTGGCACCTGTCTATATTTGCCTTTATTTCTGCAGTTGAGATCTGTGTTTTAAGATGAACCACGAACAGTAAAGGAACAATCAGTCAAGAAATACTCCACAGACCAATACTTGGGAAAGATATTCAAAGGCAGTGCTGTGTCTACACCTACGAAGATCAAAATAGTGCAAGCAATGATATTTCCCGTGATACTCTATAGAAGCGAAAAATGGACTTTGAAGAAGCAGCAGGATAGGAAAAATATTGACACTTTTGAACTTTGGTGTTGGAGAAAACTCCTGAGAACACCACAAACAGACAAGAAAACAAACAAATGAATCGTTGAACAAATCAACCCAGAGTTTTCACTCAAGGTGAAATGACCAGACTCAAATTATCCTATTTTGGACATAGAATGCAAAAATCTAGCTCTCTAGAGAAGGCTGTAAAGCTGGGAAAAGTGGAAGGAAAGAGAAGAGGACAACCAGCAGCAAGGTGGACGGGCTCAGTTACAGTAGTGATGAGTGTACTGTTGGAAGACTTGAAGGACCAGGTTAGGGACAGATCATCATGAAGAAAAACCTATCTATGTGGTCACTAAGAGTTGATACCAACTTGAATACACATAATGAACGAATCAATTGTTAATACAATCTATGCTCACATACAAGAGAAGTAAAAGTAATGTATATAACTTTCAAAGCATGGTAAGATTCCAACTAATTATTCAATGCTATCTCACTCTTTCATGAATATCTGTGATATATTCAACACTGTTATGTGAATGGCTACTGTTCAGTTCTGCCTGGACCTCTCACAGTTCATTTCCTTCTTAAGCTCCTTTTACTATTTTTATTTTTTACTTCTCCTCCTCATTAAAGAAGGGTAATTATTCTGTTTCTGGATAATGCACCACATGTATGATAAAGTGGACAGCTACCCCTCTGCATTTTTTTCCAACTTCACTTACTCTTACATCTTAAAGAAGAGAAATGATTCCACAGTATTGCACATCATGACAACTGTATGAAACAACAGCCAGGCATGCAGCAAATGTCCAGCAGCAGAAGAAAGGCTAAACAAATGAGTTAAATTACAAGTCGTCAGCCCTACGGGTTAGACCGGATCAGGAAACTGACTCCACAGGAAGACTAGAACTATATTTTATTGAGATAGGCTGTACTAACCGAATCTTGCAAGTGTGTCTGTGTTTTCCCTTCCCTTCCTCTTAGACCACTGGGAGTTAGTGGGGAGCCAGTCTGAGTCCCGTTCTAATAATTTCCCACCTCCCTGGACTTAGTACATGTTTCTGCACCTGTTGTGGTCTTGATGGCTTCTGGATGGTTTTTCCAAGGCCATTTCCATGGCTCCCTACACAAGTGTAGACTAGTGAAATGCCCTGAAGGAATTATGGCAAATAAAGGTTGGCAACAATTATCAATTTATATTGTTAGCTTCATTTAGGCTATCAGGGTGTCTGAATAGGACACTGGAATAAATGTAGGAAGGACAAGTTCTAGCTCAGTGTATTTTGTCTTCTTGGGCTTGCTGTGGAATTACTAGTCATGTTTCCTTCCAAGTAGACTTTTTTTCCAATCAGTTGGAAACTTCTGCTCACATCCAAGACAATTTGAATAGAAATTCTGTTCAATATAGGAGGCCAAAAGGAAGGAAGAGCTGGCCTGCACAAGAACGTTGGAGCTGGAACTAGCAATCATGGCCTGACTCCTCTTAGATAGTCTTCCTCACCTGGACACCCTCCAGCTGCCAACCCCCAGAATTCCCTAGCTAGCATGGCCATTGCTGTGAATTCTGGAAACTAAAATTCACACATACGAAGGGTGCCCAAATTCCCAAAAGCTGCTCTTATGTGAGTAACTGTAACATATTCATAAGACATGAATAGGGCTTGTATGATGCTAAAAATAACTTGAACAGCTCATATGAATCATAAACGAAGATTTTTCACTATTCTAAAAAGCATTCCACTACTGCCCTTTCATGTGTCTGGCTGCCTCCATATGAAAATGTGTTACCCAGTTCACACGATGTACTAAGTGCTGGATAGAAAACCTGCAATGCCAAACTCTTTTGTGGGTATTATCCAAAGCTTCCTCTGGTTGAAAATTAGAGATTGATATCTTGACATTCTGAGATAGGAAACATATAAAAACTGTAATGTAAACCCTAAAGTAGTCTTAACACTGTTTAAAAAACAAGGATCACTCCCCTCCGAAAACCAAGGAAATCCCAATTCCATTCTAGTGTCATTACTCCTCTTAATGCGGCTTTTCCCTCTTCCAAAAAACCCCCAATAATTTTGAAACACACCCCAGAAGGAACGGTTGCCCCCTTGCACTATGGCCATATTGTATTATTTTATATTTACTTATAGTATAATTGTTATGTTTGTAAACCACCCAGAGTCCCCTTTGGGGGAGATGGTGCGGTGATAGAAGTTGAATATATATATATATATATATATATATATATATATATATATATATATATATATGCAAGCAAGCAAGCAAGCAAGCAAGCAAGCAAGCAAGCAAGCAAGCAAGCAAGCAAGCAAGCCATGCATTATGGTTTAGCATTTTGTGCAAGCGTTGCTAATGATTAGGCAAATCAGGACACAGTGGGATGTTTGAACCCAGTCAGGATGTACAGGAGTTAAGCTGCAAAGACCGATCATATTTGTTTATTCAGTTAATTATACTTCTTATACCACCAACTGGTCCACTCTGGTAGCAACAGACTGCTGACCTTGGCTGATCCCACAACAGAATCAAAGCTAGTTAGTACTTGAATGGAACTCCCAGGGCTATAGGTGAGACTGTGACAGGAGACATTTGCGGAGAAGTCACAAAACACTTCCATTTATTGCCAGGAAAACTAAATGGATACATCCACCAAATGTCTAGGAATTCAACTGTAGAAGACTTTTTAGGCCACCAACTACCAAAATGTCTTAGTGGTTCACAGTAATAAAACCAAAGTTCAAACCAGAGATACTAACATCCAATTTCAAAAACTGTTGCACAAGTAAAAGCCTGTTTTAAAAAGATGTGGTTTGGGGCCTTTTAAAAATCCAACAAAATGGTCAATCCCTTCAAGGGAGAGCATTCCAGAGACCTCTGGCAGCTGCAGTGAAGTTTGTTGACCCCAAACTCTGGCAAGAGAAATAAGCAGCAACTGTAGTAAATAAGCCTACATAGGAAGCCATGCACAGCTTTAAAAATCAAAACCACACTTCATAATTTGCCGGTAAACAAACTGGCACCTTCAGCATAGGTGTGATGTAGTCTCTCGGCTTTTGGGGAAACCAACCTACTGCTAAGTTTTGTACCAGCAGAAGTTTCCAAACTAGACATAAAGATAGGTCAGCCCATTGCAGGTGTCAAGCCTAGAGCCTGCCAGTTAACGCACCGTGGGTTGAAGGTTCTTTTCTTCCAGGAAGATACATCACTGCCATATCGGCTGAAGATGATAGCGGGAACTCCTTATCATGCCTTATTCAGAGGAACTAGAGAAAGTTACTGATCTAGAAGTACCACCAAACTGCTTTCTTTTGGGAACAGGAAGATGTAACCCCAAAGCAAAGCAAAAAAAATCTTGTAGCATTGGTGGTCGAGAGAGGAAGGAAAGAGACTTAATTCCTCTTTTCTCATTCAGTTGCATGACACCTGTCAAAACAGTTTTTTCTATTTGGCTGAAGATTATTTCCAGCTTTTATTTTCATGAAATCATTGCCATGCCAACTTTGCACGCAGACACACATTCTTCTAATGATGCCATTTTAGTAAGAAGAAATCACAACAGGCTGGGCACAGAGTTTACTTTCATTCATTCATTCTTCATTCATTCATTCATTCATTCATTCATTCATTCATTCATTCATTCATTCAACTCAATTACAAGACTTTCCATTAATTGACTGCAATCAGCAGTAAAAAAGGATCGGGGCCACTTCCTCCCACTCTTGCTTTTGAACGCTTTTGTCTTATACAGAATCAATTCTCCTTCAGAATGAAATTTCACTTACAATTACATTATTGCAGCCCATACTGTCAGAGGAGGATGGGAGCTCTAATCCAGCATAGGCCATGGGAGAAGCCTTGTTCTGCTCCATCAGCTGCATCATAAACATACTTGGAAGGCCTTCCCAGCAAAGTTCTTTACTCACAGTCTCAAGTCGAGATATCATACCTCTAGTGAACACAAGGCACACTCAGGTTGAATGCCCAACCCAAACACTGGTTCCTGAATTAACCCATTTTTGGGGTCTGCACAATATACCAAGCCATAAACTAACCCAAACAGCTGAATTTCCACAAAATGCTATGACACACACACAGATGATGATTAGCATTAACCAAGTTTAGTGTATGTGAAGGCAGCATGGAGCCATTCACTGATCTGGTTTGGCATTGCATGTGAATGTAGCCATAATGTTCCCTATCACTGTGCTCCAACCATGGCTGAGTTATTTGACACTGGCTATGGAGTGAAATGAGAAGACTGAGAAGGGAGGGGATGCCACAGTGCTATGCCCCAATGTATGCAGTGCAGCAGAGTAACAATCTTTTTCACACCTTAGGCCAAGAGGGAAAGAGACAATAAACTTGTCTTCTCTGCCTACAATCCTTCAAGCAATGCACTACACACCGTGACAAGTCTTCATCCCCATTTCCGCAAGCCAGATCACAATATTGAGAGAGAGAGAGAGAGAGAGAGAGAGAGAGATGTGATTTCACGCGTGGGAGATCGCATTAATCCCAGCTACTGTATACCAAAGCCGCACCAGAGAGAGGCGTTCGGCAGCCTGTCACAATTCCCCCCAGCCCCGGCAGCCCCGTCGCTTCCCTCCCTCCACCTCCTTCTCTAAAGACTCGGACAACTCCCTCCGGGGAGACAGCAACGCTCGGGCAAAAACAAGAAAGATCTTCGGAACGCACCCAAGATGTTCCCTCGTGCTGGCGGGCTCGCCTTTCCCCTCTTTCTCTTCTGTTGGGCCTCGCCTGCTCCGGGGGATCTTCAGCATCCACCAGCCGAAGCAGGGAGCCAGAAGACCGGGGGTGGAGACAGGGGACTCCCCTTCACGCAGCTCACCCACGCAGTGAAGGAAATTTCGAAGGAGGGAGGGAGAGAGGGAGAGAGGGAGAAAGAGGGAGGGGGAGAAGGAGAGAGAAAAGGCGGCGTTTGGAAACTGGAAGGTCAGCGCAGCTTCGCTTGTCAGATCTGGAGCCTACCGGAAGAAATGAGGCTGAGGGGCGATCTCCCTCCGATCGGCTCCACGCAACTTGCTCGCCGTTGCCTATCAGTAACGTAAATTTTATCAACCAGAGGCAGCCACCTCTTCCTTTTCCCTTCCGCCTCTCGGAGCGTGACCTGCCTTGGCTCGTCAGTCCAAAAAAAAAAAAAAAAAAAGCAAGGAAAAAAAAAAAGCAAGCAGATTTGTTCTCCCTGGCCGCGCTGGTTAGAGGGTAGTCTGAAGGTGCCCGCGGGAGCGCGTGCCTGCGGCTGCTGACCCGTCAAAATGACAGATGTCCTTGCTGTCTCCACTAGCCCGCACCTAGGGTCGGGGTCAGGGCTGCTCCTTCTAGCAACCGGGAGCTGCTCTCCACCACACTGTTCGCGGCGGCGGCGGCGGCGGCCGTTCCCCCGCTACCTCCCTCCTGAAGCACCTTCGCGCCGACAAGGGTGTGCGGAGATCTTGGAGCACCGAGGGGTGGGGCTCCTGCAGACGGTTCCAGCGCAAACCAGGAAGAGCAAAGAGAAATGCGTGAATGTAAACACAGGGGGGGGGGGGGGAGCGGACGGAGCGAGCCTTTCTCTTTGTGGTGTGGGGGGATTAGGGCTCAGGAAAAATGCCCCCCCTCCCCAGGATGTGAAGTCGGCAGCTATCCCTAAAGGGGGACCATCGTGTTTGGTCTCTGGGGCAAAAGTGCGGGGCCCACTGAGTAGAGTGACAAGGAGGGAACCTAAACAGAGCGAGGCAGGCTTACTGAAATAAGTGCACCCGTGCTCGTGATTACGTAAAAAGAGCTCCCTCCTCTGTAAAGTACAGAGTTCAAGATTGCATCACTGCCTCCCTGCAGAAGGCGGGGAATCAGACCATAAAGACTAAATGGGCATTTCTTTTTTATACTAAAGCACCATTCCTGTGAGGTCTCCTCCGGTAAGCTCAGCACAGTTCGAAATGAGGGGCTGGACCTTGTATGCCTCAGAAGACAGTGGTTCTTGCTATCTTGGCCGGTCAAAATTTGTCTCAGTGCCATGGACTCTAATTCACCTGCTGTGATGCCCCCAGGAGATTGGAGCAGCTTCTGCTCTTCTTGCTGATGCCTTATATGTAAGATGCACTTTGATCCTTGGGGCACATCCACATAGCCACCATCCCCAGTGCAAAGACACTCCCACAACTGCTTGGGCATGACATGGCTGCATGTCCCCACCTGCACCCCGAGATCAGGCCATGGCTGAGGCACCCTGGCACCAGTTCAGTGATGAACTGTCCATCTTCTCCCAGAGTGAGTTGCAGTATGCAGTCACCTTACGGTGTGATGATGTGCACTGGGCCATATCCAAGGATTACACAATCTACATAGCAATGCCTAGGACCTTCCATTGTTTGTTAAGCTGTACTTTGGGACCCCTCCCTTCTCTTGGCCAACTGCCCAAACTTTAGGGGTTGTTTGTGTGAGGATTGGACTGCGGAATCATTTCCCCAACATTTCCCTTCCCTTATCCCCACTTCACTTCACTGATCCCTCCTTCTTTCTCTCTCTCTCTCTCTTTCTCCTTCCTTCCTTCCTTCCTTCCTTCCTTCCTTCCTTCCTTCCTTCCTTCCTTCCTTCCTTCCTTCCTTCCTCAACTGTATACTACAAGCGAGCATCACACAACAGTCACATATGCACACCACAGAAAACCACATATTTCTCCTTTATTTCATCAGTACTGACTACAGGTATTCCACTGATGTTCTGTAATTTCCCCATTCATTGTGTGGGTGTTATTTATGTCAATCTCCTGTTGTTCCATCTACTGGATGACTGCACAGTCCCAATGTCTACTGCAGCTGGCTGCTAGTTGTCATAAAACAAACTGAGTGGCCAGAGGTGACTCTTTGGGAATACCTGTGCTGCTTACGCTTTGCCCCACTGTTTTGATCTGCAGTGGTGCCACTATGTGGGGCTTCCTATCTGGAGGAGGAATACATATAGGGAGATATAACAATTGTGGTGGCTAATAAGAAGAGACTATGGAGAGAACTGGATTACGGAAATGCTACTGAACAGCCATTTCATTGAGGAACTCTCAAGAACAGGAACACTGTGGTCGTTGTTACCTTTCTCTGATATGCAGTTATCCCTTCAATTTCCCATGCCAGCTACTGCAATTGAACTAATTTTCTCTGCTGCCTATCTTCCCATCCATTTGCCCGTCATTTGCCACTGCAGTTCTGCTCCTCTGTTGTGCCGTCTTCCTGTACTTGTCCCAAAGTCAGGCTTCATTACAATAGCCAAGGTGCCATGGAGAAAGAGGAAACCTTCACTCTTTCTGAAATCTGGGGCAAAGCCAAAGTTCAAGAAAAACTCCAGTTCAGATACCCCAATGGTTTTGAATGCATAGCAGCAGACCTACAGGCCAGGAGATTACCATGCTTGGCAATGCAATGCAGAACAAAAATGAAGGCACTGTCACTGGAATACAAGAAAAGGGTGGCCCACAATGCAAGGTCCAGGCATGAGCGCTTTATTGCAAAGCTATAGTAACAGAATCTTGCAAGTGTGTTCCCTCCCTTCCCCCCCCCCTTTATGTTCTTGAGAACTAGGGAGGGTCTTGTCTGAGACGTTTACTCAGGTTACATTCCTGCCCCAGACTCAGTCTCTTTTATCTGTGTGTTGCCTTGGTAGTGGCTCTTCCTCCTGTCCCACAAGGCCATTCCCTCTGCCATCTACACCCAATGAGCAGAACTAAGACCACAAGGAGACACCCCCACATCAGAGATTGGAAGGTGGGTACACATCTCCCACTGCACTGGAGTGTATTGGGATGGTAGGATTTGGTCCCTTCACCAATAGGATTGGAGCAGGAAGAACATACTGCACTGTGCAGCCAGAGAAGGTACCAACACAGCCATCTTAGCACTCAGCATGGTAAACAGTGCCTGCCAGTGGGCCATTTCTTTGTTTGTTGTTTGTTGTCAATCAGTTTGTGTGCCATGTCAGCCACAAAAGTAAATCTAGGCAGCTTACGCATTAGTTCCAGTTCCAGTTCCAGTTCCAGTTCCATATTTGTTTTGGTCCTTGACCAGTACAATACATAAATTTCACACAATATTGTAAAACACTAGAATCAACATAGGTAGTATATAACATATAAACCTAGTCTAAAATCTATAAAAAAACAAAGCTAATCAAAAAGAGCTAAGAGAGTTAAGATAAGCTATGCCACTGAAGAATAGTAAATACGCAAACATTTTAGCTATGTAGCTACTGCATGCAGACCTGCTGCTTCCTTTTGCTTTTGGATAGCTTCTGAGCAAAATCTTGTCACCTGAGCTGATACATCAAGACAGCTGTCCTTCAGTAGGAAATGGAGATAGGGTTTTGTGGGTTTCCCTTCTGGGAAGGGAAGGGAAGTGTATAAATGAATGGAGTAATCCTCTGGCTTCTGGCTTGCTCATAAAGAGGGCAGCGTAGAAGAATGTGGGCTGCAGATTCTATTTCTACTTCTCCCCAAGGGCAGACTCTTTCAGAATAATGGCTCTTGTGGTATTTGCCCTCTATTACTGCAGAAGGAAATGAATTAGTGCAGGCCCTAGAGACAGCCCATCTGTGTTTATAAAAGGTAAATTATATAGGATTAAAAACAACAAAAGAATAACAAGAAGAATAAATAAGCATCCAAAACAGGGCCTGCTGGCAGAGCCAGGTTTTTAAAGCTTTATGAAAACTGTATAGACTTCAGGGGAAAATCCTGTTCCATAGGGCAGCCACAATTACAGAGGAAGTCCGTCTCCCTGGGCACAGAAGAGGACATTATTTTAATCTGGGATCTGGACTGCAGGTATGGCAAGTGGCATGGGAAGTGTGCAAAACCTTTGTTCTGCCTTTCCCCCAGCATTCCCCCATCTTCCATTCAGTCCCTCTCTTGTGGTTCTGTCAATTAGCTTTCCAAGAGCATCACAACATAGCACAATCACTTTAGCATAACATTTCTCACTTCCTTTTCCAAGCAAGAGATCTGGCATTCATGCCCCCCACTTCCCAGCTAGCACTGCAGTGAACCAATAAGAGATGCCACCCACTAATCAAATGCCTAGTCAAGGCCTTTGTGCACTGGTTGGGTCACAGACCTCCTATGAGAGCATGTGGCTGAGCATGCAGAATAACATACAGTTAATTCAGCAGCTGCTGAACAAGTCAGACAGCAGAGTGGGCAAAAGGGAGGAGATAAGTGAACTGTGACACACCATAGAAGTTCTGCAAGAAATGTTCCTCAGGGATGTGTCTGGATCTCAGCAGGCATCACACCCTGCAGACAATGTAGGGTTCCTCAAGGTCTAACACCTGTTCATACTCTCCCAGATATTCTTGATGCTACCTGAACCCACCATTAGAGGACAGTTGCCATCAACTCACCTCAGGTCACTATCACTATCTCCACCAGCAGCAGCTAGAAGGATTCATAAGCATGTCCTAGCCTCTCTGAGGGACCAACCCAGATCCACATCCAGCTCACTTTACTTACAAACAAATTCTACATAGGTACACTTGATTGTCCCAGCCATGGCTAGGAATAGTGTATCTCTGTTGGTTGTTTTCACAGCTACCATAATTGGGGATGTTGCCTACTTGTATCACTACAGACTGCTTTCTTCTCTGGACTCTTCAGTGGAATGGAAATGTCTTTCAAACTTGTTTCAAGAAAGGAGTTTGCCCGGAACCCATTCCCTGCTTCTGCCTTCTGCCTTCTATCCTATGACCACAGTGGCAACAATGTTGCATCAGGGCAATGCAACCCTGTTTTCAATAAACACGCTGTCATACAAATGCAATGTTGTATGCATTTGACCTCCATATGTGCCCCAGCAGGAGACTGGGTAGGTTCTGGGCCCTATTCTACTACAGCCTGGGAACTCCCCTTACATGAGAAGTCTTGGTTTGCCTTCCATGTGCCTGCCTACATTTCTATGTAACATAAATCACCCCACAGCAACATAAAGTGAGTGAGTGAGTAAGTGAGTGAGTGAGTGAGTGAGAGTGAATGAATGAATGGTCCATGCACCTGGAGCTCACCCTTTCATTCAAATCAGTGGCTAGACCCCCTCCTGGCCAGGTACTGTTTAACCATGGTATAATGAGGGTGTAGACCAGAGCATGACATCTTGCAAACAGTGGCATTCTCCCCTTTCGACCCCTGTGGATCCACTCCAGGGGGCCATATACAACCTGCACCATACCACTCCACTCCCAAAGCAGAGCCCTCTTCATGCATACTGGTATCCGTTCCAATGCTCTGTAACCTTGGAGAAAGGAGTCACTTGTTGGTGGCAGCAAAACACTGATATATCACCTTCTGCATGCTGATGCTGTACAAATTGCCCCAAAGGAATGGAAGCACTTTGCAGGGCATCCCTGCATGGCTAATTGGAGACACTCTCCAAGTTACGTTCGGGTGTGCTGCCAAATATGAAGAATGTTGCTTTGTGTTCTGGTCCTTCCAGTGTAAGACTTGGCAGCAATTTGCCAAGTGGTGAATCCTATTTTCTGAGCTCTTTAAGCATGTAGAAAATGTAAACGGGGAAAGGCCAACAATTTATGTCAGTTCTTCAACTGTCCCCATGTTTCTGGAGGCCATGTGCAGTATGCCAGCTAAAATTCCTAACACTAGTACTGGCATGGTTCAGTGATTCCACTGAGCTGTGCTTGCCAGGGGTTATTTTGACTATCTTCCTAAGTAGTGAGGATATACCTCTGCCCCTAACACTCAGTTTGATTAATCTCCATGAGAACTAGTTGAGCAGCTGCTGGGAAACAAAGTCAACCCTAAAGTACAATAGTATGACAGCATGAGATTTGGCCCTTCGATCTAAACCTGTGCTTCTAGACACTTGCAGAATCAACCTCGTATTTTTAAGTGGAGCCAACACTTGCATTGTTAGCACACTTGATTTTTAGTTGGTGGTAATCAGAAGTGAGCACTGTTTCTTGGTCAAAATTATGGCATTCTCACAGAGGAAGATGCTGCTGGGAACAGCATGGACTCCCCAACAATGAGTGTCTTAGCCCAATGTCATTGTTGTGGTGCTAACTGCATAATATGCCACCCAGAGTCACTTGTTGAGATGGCAGCTATAGAAATTAAATAAAAAAATAAAATAAAATAATGAAGAGGGGACTGAAAACCCAAGAGGATGCTTATTTGATGCCATAAGTTGGACTGCCATTCTGCCCACAGTAGGTGATAACATTCATCAGCCAGTGAACATGTGCTTCTTGTTGATATCAAGCTCCATTTGCCAACCAGTGTCCCGCTTTGCATGTACCAAAGTCATCTGGCAAATGGGGGCAGATAACAGTCAGACCTTTAAATATGCCATTTGTGACTATGACATTGACGCTGAATGTGGGGATCAACACATTTTCTGGAATCACAGCGGTGGAAGAATAGACAGATTGGAGAGCTACAGTTGCAGCAATTGCGGCACAATATGTCTTTGGCCTTTCACAGTGTCGTCTATGACTGCAGGCTAAAGTTCTGCAGGCCAGGTTGGAAGCAGCCTGGTGCTCACTAGCCTGCATGAATCCATACCCTGGAGGCAGTGCTGGTAGGGAAACCCTAGGTGGACCTGGTGCTGTTTTAAGCGAGTGCTGATGGTGTAGAATGATGACTGTTGGATTGCCAACTTCTGCATGGTATATGCCACCCTGTTCCAGGAAAGCAATCCCAGTCAAGAAATGAGTAGCAGCCACAATCTGGTGGTTGAGCAACTAATTTGGCCTGGGCAGGACAACAGTGGTCATGGAGATGGGTTTGGCAATTGAAAATGTCTTACTTAAAATGATAGTCTGCTTCAAAGACTTCATAAGGTGAGTTAGCTGGATTCCTTTCTTCCCTACACAGAGTTTCCATGGCCTGTCATCCATGAATGTTGCCCACTGAGAAACACAGGCCACTACAGGCCCCAGGCATGCTTGTAGGTTGTGGGCTTGCTTTTAGCACTATGGGAAACAGAACTATTCCTGGGCTATGACACTGAATCTGTTTATTAAAAGGTCCAGAGAGGGGAAACTACAACTTTTGAGGAGGCCTTGTTCACTTATAATCCTGCCTGCCCCAGTGGGTGGGCTTGCATGCTGTATTGCTTCTGAGGTTCATGTAGTACATCTCAACAAGCCACCACCAGTTATATGGCAGGCTGCAATGCTGCATGTGTCACCCATGTATTGCACCTACCAATCAATCATGCTGCACCGCTGGTATGCCTGCCAAGCAGCAGTGTTCCCTTGATTTGGCCAGCTTGTAAAGAGTACATGGTCAGCACAATGCAGGACTCTAAACACGACTGGTTTTCCTCTAATCATGGTTTCAGATCATGGACAGTTTCAGTGAGATGTGGTTTCTCCACTGCATAGACATGGTCCACTGCTTTTGTTGTTGTTGTTCAGTCGTTTAGTTGTGTCCGACTCTTCGTGACCTCATGGACCATAGCACGCCAGGCCTTCCTGTCCTCCACTGTCTCCCAGAGTTTACTCAAATTCATGTTCGTTACATCGGTGATGCTATCTAACCATCTCATCCTCTGCCGTCCCCTTCTCCTTTTGCCTTCAGGTCCACTGCTACTTTCTGATTATTGCACCCGAAGGGCAGCAGGAACAGTATATAAACAGAGCAGGCTGGTACTCCATGTTCCTGTAAGACATGGTTAATCACAGTAGACAGTTCACTAATGTGGAGACTGGCTATAGTGGATTGCACATAATGCATTCCTTTTCAGGAATTTCAGGCTTTGGAGCACCTTTGCGCTAGGTAACCTATGAGAGTGATTCCATTCTTCCCATTATTCTAAGAGGCAGTGTGGTCCATGTGTGATGCTGGTTCATGAAAACCTTCACAGAGTGGCTCAGACTAAGGGAGGCAATCTACAACCACTTCAGCCATTGCTAGCAGTGGCATTTGATGGACCTGACATTTGGACAGCTAAAGGCTCAATGGCACTGCCTGAGCATGTGGCAGAGCAGAATATGGTTTGCCTCATCACTTTGTGTGTTGTACTCCACAGTATTTGCAACAGCAAAGGCCTTCTCATCCCTTCTAAGATTATCACAGAGCCACCAGTAGCAAACAGAGAACTATAGTGCCAGTGCAGGCAATGCCATGTGATGAAAAGGAAAGCTGCCCAGGACATCCTAATGGGCCTAATGTGATAAGTTCCTAACTTAAACAGTGCTTCTTTGGGGCTGGGCATCAATCAACTTGTGGGTGCTCATCTGCTGGTGTTAGCACAAAATTAGAAGACAAAACTCTAACAAGTTATACCAAGCACTAGCGATTGAATCCATGGCAGCAGTTCTACGTAACACACCTGACCTAACTAGATACACCAAGATCAAAATACCCAGAATCATGGACCTCATCAACCTCTGCCTCACCACCTACTTTCAGTTTGATGGACAAATATACCAACAAATCAAAGGAACACCTATGGGATCACCACTCTCAGGACTCATAGCAGAGATTGTAATGCAACGTCTAGAAAGGATAGCACTCCCATGCATACAACCCAAAGTATGGATCTGGTATGTAGATGACACCTTTGTCATAATAAAAAAGGATCAACTGGAAGAAACACATGAAACCATCAACATCTTCAAAGGAATAAAATTCACAAGGGAAGAAGAAAACAACAACACACTACCCTTCTTGGACATCCTCATCAGTAGAGGAAATGATGGCATTCTAGAAACACAAGTCTACCGGAAATCTACCCACACTAACCAAGTGCTCCACTACCAAAGCAATAACCCAACCTCCCACAAGAGGAGCTGTGTAAGAACACTATTCAGATGAGCACAAATGCACTGCAGCAACCCAGAACACCAAAAAAAGAGAAAAGAAACAGACCACTTATATAGCATCTTCCAGCAAAATGGATACCCACGCAACTTTATCAAAAAGTGCCTGACCACTCAACCCACCACAGCAAAACCAACAGAAGCTATGAAAAGGACTACACTGCCATATATCAGAAACATCTCAGAAACTAATAGACTGTTACAACCACATGGCATCACCATAGCACACAAACCAACCAAAACCCTCCAGAACATCGTAAGTAACCCAAAAGACCCAGTAGCCCAAGAAGAAAAAACAGGAGTTATCTACAACATACAGTGTAAGGACTGTAACAGCCACTATGTAGGACAGACTGGCAGAAGACTAGCAGAACGCATCCATGAACACCAACTAGCAGTCAGAAGACACGATGAAAACTCCTTGATCTCACAACACATGGACAGACTTAACCATACTTTCAACTGGGAAATTGTGAGCATCTTAAAACAAGCCAAGTCCAAAAATGCTAGAGAATTCCTGGAAGCTTGGCACTCAGACAAAGCAGCCATCAACAGACACATAGAGGTAAACAACATTTACATACCATTCATAAGAGACAATAGAAAAGCCAGAAGATCAGAACACCTCCTTGCCAGCAATCAACAACCAGATAGGCAAAGATTAACAGCAAGATTAGCACCAGAGGAGCAATCAAACAACACAATAGACCCTAATCAAGGAACTATTAACTCAGTCAATCAACCAAGTAGTAAACAACAGCCCAATCAAGGAACTCCTAAGGAGAGAACAACACCTCCACCAAAACAAGCAGGACAAGCCATGGTATATAAAAAGAGAGCAAGTCTCACTCCCTTTTTGCACTGAAGATGTTGCCTAGCCTGGCAATGATATGTCTGCAAGAAAACAAGGCTCAGAGAGCACCAAGGACTCCAAAGTTATTCAGTACCTCATTGTCAGAACCTGGGCCCAGTGTGTCCAGTTTCAGAGGGTTAGAGGGGAGGGGGAGGGGGAGGAGGGGGAGGAGAAAGTGGCACTGGTGCTCAGCAGCTATCTTTGTTTAGTGCATCTGGTATGCAAGAGTCATTTCCTCTTTCTATCCTTCCTGTTATTTGCAAAACTGCATGTTGCTATTTTAACGTCTTGAAAAAGAGTCCCATCTGTTCCCTGTTCTTCGATAGCAAATGCCTTGGATCCAGAGGAAAACCTTCAAAGGAATAGTTTCTTTTACTGTTACTTATCAAAAAGTGCACATTAAAATATCAAAACTGTGCCAGAGTCAAAAACCTCACATCTGGAATTGTTGATGGGAGTATGTAATTTCTGTCCAAATAACATAGAGGTAGGCAGAGTTATTTCCCTGCACTTTTTTCTACTAATTCTAATGAATATTTGCCTTGGAAATTATTTCATTTGAGAAGAAAATTGTGGAGAAACAGGGGCGGAGGTTGACGTTCTTGCACTTATTTAGTTATAAGGTGACCAAGGGATGTGTTGTCTTTCACAGGTTTATCATTCCAGTGACATGAAGCTTTGCATTAAATACCAAGGGAAGGCAGACAGAGCTCCGCTGGCTTTGTCAGTTGCAGATCTATTCTCTCTGCGCAGAGGGAATCTAGAGCTTCAGAAATTTACGGAAAACTTTCCCTTTTCCTGGCAAAATTAGAACTCATTTACCTAATAGCCAATTTCGAAAGCCGACTTATGCCTACTTCTAAAGGTAAAGGTAAAGGTTCCCCCCCGCACATTTGTGCAGTCGTGTCCGACTCTAGGGGCCGGTGCTCATCTCCGTTTGTTAGCCGAAGAGCCAGCGTTGCCCGAAAATGCTTCCGCGGTCATGTGGCCGGCATGACGCACACGGAACGCTGTTACCTACCCACCAAAGTGGTACCTATTCATCTACTTGCATTTGCATGCTTTCGAATTGCTAGGTTGGCAAGAGCTGGAGCTAGTGCGGGAGCTCACTCCGTCACGTGGGACTAGGGATTCGAACCTCCGAACTTGCAATCTTCCGATTGACAAGCCTGGCGTCTTACCCGCTGAGCCACCACGCCCCTTCTAAAACACCATGCTACTTCTAAAACAGGACAAGAATTGATGATGGTCACCTGATTTACTAGTTGAAATGATCTGTGTGCTTAAAAGTTAAACTTTTCCTCAAGTCAAGCTCAGCTCCTCATGTCCTCCACCTACTTTTTGTGGGAACAGTATGGAAGTGCATAGCCATTGTTTTTTCCCAAGATGTTTTTTAAAGTTCCCAAGCTAGCCTATGATCCTGATATGTTTTGCTTGTCTTTCATCCTAGTACTAATCAGGTCTGCCCCTGCTGAGCTTTTTACAAGATTGGCGAAAGATGCTGGGTTCTGCCACCTGTTGAAAAACAAGTTCACAAATGGGAGGGAGAAACTCCTGATGACCCCCGCTAGAGGACCAGGCCCTAACTCATGAGTTTCCAGTATTTTCTTTTTTTCTAGCAGCACCTCCTGATGAATGCTTTTATTGTATCTTTGCAAACACCCAAAGCCATTTAAGGAATGAGCAATATATAAAATTTCTAAATAAAATCCAGCTTAAAAAATAACATAGTGTCAAGATGGCCCTCAGATGCCTGCAATAATTCTTCCTGGAGCTTGCTGAACTTATAGGAAATCTAACACCTGACTATTTGACTTGAATATACCAAAACAAAAAAGTTTATTTCAGTTACAGCCATCTAAATGAGATGAAAAGCAGTTTTTTTATTGATCTATGAATAAGGCAGGCTTAACATCTATATCAATTCTGTATTTGCTTGTCAGAACAGTTAGCTCATCAGCTTATACCCAGACTGCTATATGCTGATGATGTAGTTCTCCTGTTTCAGACATGCCCTATGATCACTTTCAAGTTACAGTAAAGATGAAGAATTAGAAATTAACTATGCAAAGACAAAAGTCTTGGTATTTGCTAAATACCTTTGAACCCACAGGTGGCAGCTGAATGGCCACAAAATCAAACAAGTTAAGGCCTCTAAATACCTTGGAACTGCTTTTCAGATCTCTAACAAGAGAAGTGCTCATCTGGATTATGTAACCCAGAATCCTCAAAAATCAGAACTTTCCATCTATCTAAGAGTCCTTTTTTATCCCTCTTGCCTTAAAGCTAGTATCTGTGAAAGAGTGCTCCCAGCTCCTGTATGGTGCACAGCTAGGGTCTTAAGGAAGTTACTCAAAATTGGAAATTGTGCATCTACATTCTTACAAAACAATCTTTCAGGTTCCATGTTGCACTTCCAATGTAGCCCTCTGTTGTGAGTCTGGTGTAATTAAGACTGAATCCAATATTTGGTCAACTTTTTTTATTATTGGATCTGGCAGGGTTTGGGCACTCTGGGTTCCCTCGATTAAACAATGGCATGTATCAGGACCCAGAAGTGCACCTTCTCTGTAGCAGCACCTGCCTTCTGGAATGAGGTTCTCCCCGAGATCCAGATGCCCTGCTAGTGTTTCGAAGGACCGTAAAGACCTGGCCCTTTGGTAAGGGTGAGTGAAGGCCCCCGCCCCCCAAGCTCAAGGGGGGTTGTTTCTTTTCATTCCGGTGTGGTTTTTTGTTACCCTTCCTATCTTCAGTCTTTATTTTTGTCTACCTATACTTTTTTTCTTTTTAATGTTGTTTATCTGCAACCGTCCAGAGTTGTTGGGAGTTGGGCAGCTTGTATGCCACCCAACTCTCAATGACTCTGGGTGGCTCACAACAATCAAACAAAGAAATTACAATAAAACATAAAAAATAAAGATAAAAGATGGCAAGCACAGTGAAGCAAGGGGTCTCACTCTCCCTTGCCGAAGGCCTGGGTGAAAAGCCAGGTCTTCACGGCTCTTCTAAACAACAGCAGAGTGGGGGCCGTCCGGATCTCAGGGGGAACCTCCTTCCAGAGGGCAGGTGCTGCTACAGAGAGGGTGCTAAGTTCAATGCCAGATGGAAGAATTAGGTTTCCATCAGTCTTCTAATCTGTGAAGGACAGGAATACAAGTGCTGGAAATAAAATAAGGAAGCAAGAGTGCAGTCCTACGTCCTGAGTATGGATGATTGGAGTAAGTGGGCTACAATGGCATGTTGGTACTTCTCTCTCAGCCTCTGCTAGTGGGGGAAAAACACTGCTAATGTTTGGGTAAACTCTCCAGGTGAGAAGTTGTTCTTCTGACAGCAGAATGCCAAAATGCCAACCAGCAAAAATGGAGGCGTTTTAGTTATGCCTGTTCTGAAACTGGCATTAGTGAATGCCAGACATCCTCCCCAGCCCCTTGCTGTGATTGTAGCCGGAGGGAGGGAAAGGGGGGATGCGTGGATTTGCTAGATGGAAAGTCTTGTGGTTTCTCCCTCTGCACACACTTAACTTTTACTTATGCGATTCACCAGAACTGGGTTGAGGCAGTAGATCTGTTTCTTTGCTCCTATCAGCTTATTTAAATTCAGTCTGTTAGTCCCTATAGAATCATAACTACAGAATCAGACATAGAGGACTTGTTGAGGTGTTGATATCACAATGTGCAACAACTATGTGGTCGTGTTTAAAGCGCCCTGAGATTTGAACCAATTATTATCATTAGATAATAGATCTATAGATCAACCAGTAGATCAAGATGTTTACCTAGTCTTGCTAACCTTCCCTTGTTAGGCTAGAAAATGCAATCTATCTATTGTTGCTGTTGACAACTTTTGTAGGTTCTCATATTTCCTTAAAGCAGCATGTCCTCTCCATTTTACCCTACAAGATAGATAAGGCTGGATTATAGTAACTTGGCCAAAGTTTCTCAGGGAGATTTATAGCTGAGTGGGAATTATAACCTAGGTTCAAGTTTGTATCTTTAACCATCAGACCATATAAGAATAATTTTAAACTGTATTTAAATATATACACAAAATATGAATTTTTCATAGAAACCAAGAACTGGGAACATAATAATAATTGCCTGTTCTCTTCTGGGACTAGCAACAATGGTGCTCTGATTATAAACTGAGTACATTGCAGAAAGATCAAGGAAAATCAATGAGTCATGATTTGCTTTTGATTAGATTTTCTCTTAACCTAATTTTGATTATTACTGGGAAATAAAATAGCGGCAAAATACAAATCATCTGTTTTTCAAAGACAGCTTTAGAAGATGAAAGCAGCTCACATATGGCTGGGCTGATTTTAAATAAATCTTCTTTCCCCATTTTTTTCCAGCTAATAAGTGCTACAAATCTAAGATATTAAAATTCTATCCATATGCTTCATATAAAACAAATCCATGGTTTCTCTTCTCTTCTCTTCTCTTCTCTTCTCTTCTCTTCTCTTCTCTTCTCTTCTCTTCTCTTCTCTTCTCTTCTCTTCTCTTCTCTCTTCCCTCCCCTCCCCTCCCTCCCCTCCCCTCCCCTCCCCCCTCTCAAATCCTGGTGGCACATTAGATTGAGAATCATACTGACTAACTCCCATTGTACTCAGGATTTTTGTTGTAAAATACGCTTTTAGAATTACCTATACTTACTTGACATAATGTTCTATTGAACTCAATAAGTCTTTCTTCCAAGTAGATGTGCATAGGACAGACTGATTTTTCCTTAATTGGTCCATGTTTTATTTATGCATGAATGGAAATGAAGAGAATGATAAACAGTGGGATGCAAATACTATAGGGATCCTGAAGATACACTGTGATTGTTCTGTGCAAAGGTCAGAAGTATAAAAGATAAACATGGACATTAATATTTATGGATTAATATTTATTCATAGTCTATTGGCAGAATGCTCAGAATATTTGCCAAAAATGCTCGAATTCTCTGAAACTTCTGACATAGGCTGCTACTTATAAGACCTGCAGTTGCTTAGCAGCACAGATCAAGTCAAGTTACATTTAAAGGGAGTTGAGACTTCCTTCCAGCTTGATGTAATTGATGTGATAAAATGGTTTGTAACATACGTTTAATCCTAATTAAGACAGTGCAGTTTAGTTACAACTTTTACTTCAATATTATAGGTTAGGTTTTTGGCGTGGCTTAATTGCCAAGGTAGGATGGTCAATTTATAACCTCAAGTCCTTTTTGTGTATGTGGGTGTGGGGGTCTGTACACATCAAAACTGAGTGACAATCAATACATAATGGCAGGGCAGTTATTTGCATGTTCTAATATCAGTCCCATAATTCTTTGTAACAAAACCCACAGAAGTACAGAATTATGCCTCTGTCTTAGGTTTGGGTTTGGTGGGTTAAATTGCATAGCCACAAAATTCTTGGTTTGATCCTTTGTTTTCAAATGTGAACCAAACCTTTTATAAAAACTAGAAACCTGTCATCAGATTTCCTAAATAAGATGCCATTTAAGTAAAAACCAGGTATGAATTGCACATGTCTTGTTTTCCTCCTATGAAAAAACAATGCAGAGTAAACAAAGGCAAAATAAAATAGCTTGAAATCACTTTATGTGGAGAGATACCTTACTTGTAAACTCTACTCAAGGAAGGACACACATATTTGAAACTTGCTACTTATTTAACCGAATGTTCAGTATGTTTTCCCCCCAAACCTGAACCACAGCCATACTCCAGAGCTCAGAAAAATATTTCCTATGGGATTTAGCCTGCAATCCTATGCTTTATTCAGTTTGTCTCATTTCCTTATATAGTTGTGTCTGAGGACACTTCTAGTGCCACAAGTGAATTTGGTGTTTGATTTTTTATAATTATCCAACATTGTTAGAAATACGAATTCTTCTAAGCTTCAGATAAGTTGGACATCTGTTGGTTGGAAATAAGAAAAATTGAAGTGAATTATGTATATCTGGAAGCCCCTAGTTGAGAAAAGCTGGTATAGTTGATCCTAACCACACAAAGGGGATATTCGCATTCAGATACTTGCAGGGCTGCATAGTTCAGTCATTCAGATCTATAAGGGAGGAAGGAAACAAGAAAGGAAGTTTAGATTGATAGATTGATATCCCATCTTACATACAGGAGTTCAAAGCAATATACATAGTTGTCCTTCCTCCTGTTCTTCCTCACCATAACAACCCTGTGAGGTAAGATGACTGAAGAAAGAGGGCTGAGTGAGCTTCTGTGGCTGAGGGTGGCTAGAACTTGGGTTTCTCTGTTCCTTGTCCAACACCTTAACCAGGACATCAGATGGTGGTAATGATTTGTTTCATGATAATGAAAGAGACAGTAGCTGAGTGGAGGAGATGCAAGAGCAGGTGCTGGCTTCTGAAAACAGGTTTCACGAGCAGCTAACTATCCAGAGAGTGAAAGGACTGTGAAAGAGCCAACTTCATATGAAGCTAAGTGATGGGGATGCTGTGAGTCCATTAACATTCCATTTTGTTAGGGACAAGAGAGACTAGAGTGCTCTAACTAGCAGGTTTTAAAAGTATCTATTGATGCCAATCAGAGTTTTATTCTTCTCTTCCTTCTCTAACTGCTGTCCTTACCAGGAACATCCTTGGAAGCTTCTGAAATAAATGGCAATATTTTTTTAAAAAGAAAAGAAAGCAAATCAGGGGCTTCAATATATATATATATATATTGAAGCCCCTGATTTGCTTTCTTTTCTTTTTAAAAAAATATTGCCATTTATTTCAGAAGCCCCTGATTTGATTTCTTTTATTTTTTTAAAAAAAATATTGCCATATATATACACACACATTTTGAGAGTAATAATTGAAAACATTTTTTTTTATTTTTAAAGGAAACATAAAGCATCGAGGATTCACCTTTGAACTACAATATTCATCAGTACAATTTTGCTTCAACAGTAAAACCTGGGTTTAATGGTCCTTTGATACAATGGACACATTTTTTATTCAGACTACACCCCCATTTAATGGAATGAAGGCTTTACTGCAAATGACATGGTTTGTGCCAATTATGTAATTATGCAGATTATGTAAATTGACATAGAAGACATGTATTCAGATTTAATGGTAATTTGGATTTAATGGACACCCCCTCCTCCTTGACTGGTCTGTTAAATCAAGATTTTGCTTTGAGGTTTCTGCAAGAGACAAAC
This sequence comes from Charina bottae, assembly GCA_023362775.1. NCBI lineage: Eukaryota > Metazoa > Chordata > Lepidosauria > Squamata > Charinaidae > Charina > Charina bottae. Next base: position 191,244,540 of record JALMGJ010000003.1, read on the forward strand.
TTTGAATTTATAAAGAAGTAAAATGATGAAACACTAATACGATTCGAAGTCTTTGATCTTTGTTTCATCATCACATATACTGTTAATGCACAAAAATGTTGTTTGGAAAATGAAGGTAAGTGCTGTTTTATAGAGTGGATTCTGTTTCCTCAATTATGGCGAATTGTTTTATGCTTTCAAAAGCTTTTTAAACTTTTTATCAGAGATATACAGTAATAGCTATTATTAGATTATTTCCAGCCATGGAATGAAGATAGAATGGGGAGGGAAGGCTTTGTCACAACGGGAGATGAGCAGAAAGCACTTAAAAATACCTTCATAGAATGTAATTGTAACCCATAGCATAGAACAGCAACTATCCTATGGGTCTGATAAGTGTCTCTTTCTTCTTCTTTTTTCAAATTTTGTTCCTCTCAAAGGAAAGCAAGATTTCCAAGCTGTGACAGCCAAACGAAATTACAGCAAGAGCAGAGAAAGGAATCACAAGTACACAGGAAAGATTAAATACATGGTTGTATTATCAAATAAATCTGTCTTGCCAATTTACAATCTCCCCTCCCACTTTTCTTGCTATTATCTCTTCTTTCTTCCCCCGCTTAGATAAAATGATAGTGCTCCCTTCCTATACCTTCCATATCAGGACAAATAACAGAAATAAAAACCAGTTATAAACTCAAGATAGACAACATCCGCAAGGCTTAATTCAAACTTGGCTTGATTTTTTACTTTTTAAATTTTGTTTTGGAGTAGTCTCTTCTGGATTACAGTGCTGAAGCACGGCTGGTGTTGCCTTTGGGTGTACTCCTTTATGGGATTGTAAGCAATATACTAAAAATTCATTTCCCATCCAACCAAACTCATCAGAGACAAGTACAAAACAAACAAACAAAATTAAATCAAAATAAGGAGCTACAGTAAACCCTTGGTTAATAGACTTAGGTTTAATGAACTTTGGATACAATGTCCATAAAATTTTGGATACATACTTTCATTTAGACAGCAACCCAAAATAAGAGACTTAGTTGTTATTTGGGGAGCAATCCATAAAGTGGCCACTGCTTTCTCTAAAAATAATGTGTGTGCATGGATTCTGGCCTTATGTTGCTCATCACACAGAAATGAACTTTGATGGTGGAAATCCAGAGGTTCGCATCTAAGTTAGATCATGATTAAAGCAGTGGAAGTGATCAGTTGCCACTTAAGCTGGGACTACAAGCCTGCTGCACCTTGAAGACCACTGCCCATTAGAGACGGGACCATTAGATTGCTCTGCTGGTGCGGTTGCTCATTAAATTGTTTCACTCCAGCTTCAGGAGAATAAAACAGGGCAACATTTCAAGGCCATTTTTGATTATGTGTGAGTAGTTGGGGGAGTGGGTTGCAAAGTTGCCAAAGATCACATTTTCTGTGCTCTCTCCATCTCTCCCTGTCTTTCCTTTCTACATAGAGGTTTGTTTTAGTACACATAATTATTGGCAAAGGAAGCAGTTGGGCAATTTGCATAACTAATCAATGCATCTCTGTTTAATATTGAATCCTTTTCCATTAAAGAATTGTTGCATTATTACTAAATAAGGATACAATCAACATTCTTTTTTAAAGGATTCATTATGTCCTTGTGGTGTTTCCTTTACATTATTATTCTCCAATGGCATTGTCACGTTTACCCCTAGCAGTGCTTCTATGGCTAAAGGAGATGAGTTAGAGATAATCTCTTTAAAGCTTTGTAAACAGCAGCTGCTCTGTGGTTATCAGGTTCAGAATGAGACTCTCTACACTTTGGGAAGGAATTTTCATTGGAAAAATTTCACAAATGAGGAAATGGTACACTGTTGTCATCTGACTCAGTCCCTGCAGTGCCTTGAAAAATAAAGATGTCTGTCTTTACTTCTAGTTTGGATCGAGTTGCATTGCACAGAGCTTGCACATAAAAACCACCCTTTGTCCATGCTAAACATATGGTTATCAGTTGCTGCATCTGAATCTATGCCCCTAAAAATCTGGTATAAGGCATCTATTATAAAGAAAGTGACTGTGCTGATTTTAAAAAAAATGTTGAATGAACTGAAGACTGACTGATTGTTAAGATGATAACAAATGAATAATTTGTGGCTACAGTAGTGGGGCTGATAACCCCTAAGGACTGGCCAAAGGGAAGATGATCCCAGGTAAGACCATGCTGAAATAGGATTCCACATTTTCTATTTTTTTTTACACCCCCCCCCTCTTTTCACTCACTCTCAGAATGTTTTTGAACATCTTTACAATGTCTTTGAGTGGTTGCTTTAAGCCTGATCCCTTTGTGATGGCCTTTTTTCCCAGTTAACCATATCTTCATCAGTCCGCAGGCTCTGCCCATCCGCGCTTCCTCATCTGAACACACCCAACGAAAGGTGTTCCCTCATTTTGTCTCCCCTTGGCATTTAATTGAAGTATGGGAAGCCAGGGAGGCTGCAGACAAGGCATAGTTCAATTTCTACTAGTCGTTCATACATTAATTCTAAAAGAGGTTTCCAGTAGTGCTGTGCTAAACATTTATTTTACATTTTAAACCATACCTTTCAGTATGATGGACAAGAGATCACTTTAAACACGTTTTTCAAATTCTTTTAGCTATATTGCTAAAATGGCTACATAGTCTCTCTCTGTGTGTGTATGTGTTTGTGCGTGTGTATCTGTATCTAAGGATTCCGATGTTTACCTTAGTTTGAATTGGATGAGAAATGTATATGAGTGTCTAGTCTTTTCTGGTACAGTCATATTCCTAACCACAATGTTGCCAAAATGAAAGTTACAATGTCTCATGTAAGTACACAGATGGTAGAGTTTGCATCATGACATTGTCATGAATATTTCATCACTTGCCTGTAGATACCTTATGGTTACAACTGTGTCTTCAGAAGTCTGCTGTCTTTTGATTTCCCACACCATCAGTTCAACGCCAAGGGAAGTCACCATAAAAGAATATATTTTTAATCATAAAGCACCGAAGGCAAGATGGTATCAGAATGGTAGGAAGATGTGAAAAAGGGGAAAAAAGCAGTATTCTCCACAAACTGACTGTTGTGTCTTTTCTAATGATCAAACAAAAGACACAATACTGCTGTTTGCTTTACTGAAACTTCTAGAAACATGGCCCGGCCTGCATGAGTTGCAATATACCACAATAGCCCAAGTCCATCAATTAACAGACCACAATCATGGCATGCTTAATTTGCCAACAACAGTAACTCAATTCACTACCCTCACCATAGTGTAAGCTCAAAAGTTGTTTCCTTCAAAATAAATCAGAGAACAACCTGAAGTGTCTTTTGCAGGAGAAGAAAAATTGGGGAAGACAGATTTCAGCACAAAAATATCTCTCAAGTCACGTTTTTCAGAAAGCCAGATGAGGGCCACTGGGGCAGCCACACATGTTTCTTCACATCTGTCCTATTATCCCATCAAGCAGAGAATAAGAGTTTGAGATATGTAGTGACAGAAGACTGAGAGAAGACCTATTTACCTTCTTGCCATACAATCTCCTGTGAAAATTCAGGCAATTTTCTCCCGTGTCTTTCTGGAATTGGTGCGAGAATCGGAGAAATGTACATGATTTGAAAGAGCTTGAGTGATAAGTGGGTGCAAAGGGAGAGTTCAGCTATTCCATTATTTTAAAATTTCTTTGTTTTGTGCTTCCTTTTGCCCTGCATCTGAATCTTCTAAAACTGTGTAAGTTCTAATAGGAAATTGAAAGACTGCATTTCTTTAGTTGCTGTTTTCAGCTTCTAATGATTTGATTCATAGAATAATGAGAAAGCTATTTACAATATTATGCCATAAAATGGATTGGCTACTTAGTTGTCATAGAAAGCAAGACAACTTCGCAATTAATGTAGCAATTCAAAAAGTCGTAGCAGGTGGTTCTACTAGTGCTTAATAAATAAATCACAATAGTGCCTAATCACTGCATGTTTTCTGAAGCTGCCCCAATATGTTATTTCAGTTTGCACCAGAGTACATTTTGTTCAGTGGAGTACCTCTGAAAGATGATTCAGATGTGCTATGCACCATCTCCAAATGTTTTATTTATGTATTTACTTCCCAGAACCTACACAAATGCCCTTCCATCAATCCACGCAAGATGTTCTACAGCATACAGTTGAAATGCTATTTTGTAGACATGTCTATGAAGGTTCTCAGTCATCCAGGTGGAATTGTCTGTAGCTTGAATCATGTCAACTGGATTTCTATTTTCTCAGTGGAAACGTTTCGCTCCTTATCCAATTTTGTATTTTGTAGACATGTTTAATTGCAGCAAATGGCAGTACCTGGCTGATGTTGTCTGGGCTCAAAAGCTAAGCAAAGTCAGGCTTAATTAGTACTTGGCTCATAGATCACCAGAGAATTTCAGGGCTCTAGGCTAAACTAGAAAATGTTTGAAAAGCTGCAATGGAGAACAATTTATGTACAGTATGTTGCCAAGAAAACTATGTATGTATAAAATTAGTCACCAGAAGACAAGTTTGATTCAATGTTACCCATCTTCACCAGAGCAGATTCAGGTACCAGCTTTACAGATATAAATCTGTTTGCCACCTTGAATAGCTGAGTACTTTAGCCAAATGGCAAATCCAAAAACTTTTGGTAAAGGCTTTTCCAAGAGGGGACAAACCAGAAGACAGTTCTCAGAATCTCAGTCTACTATGGCTGTATATATATATGTGCATGGTTGTATGTGTGCACACTTATGGTTCATTGGTACACTTAGTAATTTTTGACTCTGACCTTAAAAGATCTATGTGACCCCTTTCTTGTCTTTATATTACATTAACATTCCTCTTCTTCCTTCTTTCCTATTTTCTACTTCACAACTGCTTCTTCTCTCCTAGTATACTGTATATCAACAAAAAAGTACAATGTGCACATGCAGTTTTACATTTTAAACTTACTTAAATAACTGCATCGTTACAACTATAGGAATAAAATGGAATGTGCTTTTGTCACTGATATTTATTTGGGAATAAATACCATTTTATTTTAAAGAAGATTTTAAAAATGTGTTTTTCAAGTTAAAAAATAAATCCACAAACCTCAGTCATTAGGTACTGATAGTATCTATCCCCTGCCTCTGTAAATTAATTAAAAAAAATAGGATGAGGAGGATGAGGATGTGGAAAACAGTGTCAGTTGATGACTATGCTGTTGCAAGATATTAAAGCTGAGCCTATTTGTCACTGGCCCATCACTTCTGGATGGCTATTTGACCCATGTCGCTTATGGGTTCAGTGACAAGATTCAACCCTGGCTGTGTTATAGAAAAATGTCTCCTGCCATGGAACAGTTGATTTATAAGTTATGTTTACCACAATGGAGTTGCAAACAGACTCCAGTTGTTGTGGATTTTTATTTTGACTATAACACTTTGCAGCACTGATTATCTGGGTGTATGCATCCTGCTAAATTATCATGTATTTTGTTTGCAATCAGAATGTTTTTTTTAAACCACAGTGTTCTGCCCCAAGGACCTTTTGTTATTCTGCACTCGACCCGTCTTAATCTATCTTCTTCTGCCTCAATTGCCCTGTCCATATTACTGGTTGGAATCATCCACTTCACAAACACTTCAATCCTAAAGTTCTTTGGTCCTTAGCCAAGCCGGAGTACAGCCTGATCCAAAGTGATCCCAGATTCTCGTTCAGGGACTAGATACCTAGGAAACCCTCCATTAGGGATGACTGTTCTTCAGCTATGAAAGCAGATAAAAACTCTGTTGATGGGGGTTTTTTTTAGAAGATCTACTTCTAAAGTGGACAAGGGAAAACATTGCACCAAGTCCTAAAAATACCCTTTCTCAGTCTGGGAAAGGTTAATGCATTTAGATAAGAGTCAATTTTTCTTGAAAGGTTTATTACACATAGCTTCATTACCAGTAGCAGATAACCACTCACTGAGTTGGAAAACAGTAACTGAATAAACATTTATGTTATGTAGGCATTCAGTAGAATGTCTTATATCTATTGAGTATGAACTGGCTAAATGAGATTTTCTTTAACAACTAAATTATATGGAATATTAGAATGAGTTTAATAGGATCTCATGGAGTGGGCTGCAAAATCTTAGAAGGGCCTCTGGTGAGAGACAGGACACACAGTTTGTTTGGCTTTTTAGATGATAGATGATAGATGATAGATGATAGATGATAGATGATAGATGATAGATGATAGATGATAGATGATAGATGATAGATGATAGATGATAGATGATAGATGATAGATGATAGATGATAGATAGATAGATAGATAGATAGATAGATAGATAGATAGATAGATAGATAGGCAAACCTTTCTTTGATCCTATGTGTTCATTCTTATTATTGTTATAAGTATTGATAATTCATATTTTTAACCACATATGTCAAATAAGGTGCTTTAGTATGCAGGGAAGCACATTGGAAGCCCCTCTTTTAAATTATTAAAGCATCCATGCATTTTTCCAAGTTCAAGCAGCTGCTTCAGAAGTTGCTCCAGGTTATCTCTGCATGTGACTTTGAGGTAAATCACAATAGTTCTTGCCAATATACTCAAACATTTTTTAATTTGTTTATTTGTTCCAGATGTAGATGCTGCTTCTTCAGTTCCACAATTGTTATAAGTTCTGGAAGAATTATCTATGGATTCTAAACCAGTAACCTTTCTTTATGTGATGTCAATGAAATTATTAGCTGTTCCCATGACCTTGGGTATAATAAGCTTGAGACATACATTGAAAGTTGCATTAATAAACAATAAAACTTTCTATTGCCTATTCTATTGAAGTTAATGTAATAAAAATTGTTTTTTTGTTTGCTGGATACCATAGGAAATGTCCAAATAATGTTGGTTATAATCACCCTGTAATTCAGGAGTTAGAAAATTAACCCATGTGGCTTAGTCTTGTCCTATTATTGTGGAAGTCACAAAGACACATATGTTCTTTCTCAGCTACATCTACAGTATTTGGAATTTATCAAGATATCAAAAATTATGGCTTTTTCAGGTATGGGTGTTGGGTAAAATAATTATGATACAATACTAAGAAGTGAAATCAACACCTGATTTGTAGCAAAGGACTGTTGATACGTATTGTTTGTCAGCATCCGCAGAACATCGACCCGTCCCACCCGATCAGTCAGAGGAGGCTTGCTGCAGACCCCATCGACTAAAGAGTTCCATCTAGCGGGGTCCAGGAGGTGGGCCTTCTCTGCAGTTGCACCCGCCCTTTGGAATACCTTACCCCCAGAGCTGAGGCGGGTTTCCTCGCTCCCGACCTTTCGGAAAGGCTTAAAGACCTGCTTCTGCCATCTTGCCTGGGAGGGAAATGCCAACAGTTCCTCTTGGGGATGGCTGGTCCCATGAAGCCTCCCAGTATTACCATTTTTAACATTTTTTATACTTGGATTTTATATTATTTATTATATTGTAATTTTATATTTATGTTTTTAACTATGTTTTTATGTAAACCGCCCAGGGTCCCCAATAGGGGAGATGGGTGGTAATATAAATTTAATAAAATAATAAAAATAAATAAATTTAAATTAGTCTTTTTTCAAAACTGGGCATGGAGGAAGACTACTGAGTAATACAGTCAAAGTTTTTGAAGTCCCGTTTATAATGCAAATTCAAAGCATTTTTCTTTTTTCTTCTTGCTATGCTTCTCAAGGTTTTGAGGTTTTGCTGATCCTTTATTGCTGTTGTATATTTTGGTAGCTTTCTTCTGTTGATCAGCGTAGCTTAATAATAATAAAAATAAATGTAATAGTTTACAGAAGGCATTTTTTAAAAGCTGAACACTGTTAAATTATGTTTTACAGAAGGCTAATTGATATTCAAGGTAACTTGCATCTAAATTGAATTTTAAAAATATTAAAAAATGATGGATTACAAAAGAATGTCATGTTTTTCAGTTAATAAAAGATATTACAAAAGGTGATTAATACAATTTTCTTATTTTCTTCTAAACCACTCTATTTAAACACATAAAATAGTATTAACAGTGAATATAAATGAATATATATTCTGTTACTCTTAAGTAGCATTGGGATTTTACCTGACACATTTTTATGAATACTTTGCATAACTTAATTTATCCTTTAACACCTTTGAATTAGCCTGCTGTACACACTCTCAAGATATCTAAAGAATAGTAAAAGGGCTAACACACTCCTTTTGTTCATTCTGAGAAAGATATTAGTTCATTTCCATTACCATGAATATGAATTAGGCTGATTTTTTTTCTTACCTTCCATCTCATTAATGTAGAATGCAATGGTATTTATTTCACACAATTCTCATTACTGGTCACTTCACAATTCTGATTAATGCACAGTTCTTTTCATTATTGACTGGCAATTCTCAGTATTATGGACTAGATTTTCTTAACATTACATTAAAGAGAACAGTTATTTTATCAGAGGAAAGAACAAAAAATGGATGTTGCACGCAAGTATTTAAGGGGTAGAGTTTGCACCTTGGTGTTGTGATGCATGTTTCACCGCTTGCCCTCCTTGCGCTTATGTGTATGCCTAGGTGGGTGTTCAAGGGGAAGGTACCATCTCAATTACTGAGGTTCCAGTAATTAGCAAATGAACGAGGCTTACATCAATAGAAATATCATTTTGGTTTTTTTCCCCTTGTCTCTTCCATTTTTCTCTTCCAATCTTTAATATTTCTTCCTGTGATTGCAAAATGGGAGAATGTCCTCTGACATGATAGTTGATGTCTTTGGTTACTTTTGGGACAGGTTACCACAGGTGGTAAATAGAAACTTTGGAAATGACCCTAACTGTAATAGCTGTTTCTTTTATACTAGATAACTTCTTTCTGCAGATTCTCAAAAAACTGATAATGAAAGTGTAGCTGGACAGAGGATCAGCCAAACAATATCTCATTGCCTATATCAGTGTTAACAGAAGGGCAGTGGTGATGATGAGATGCTGGAGAAAGCCCCATTCAGAGGAACTTGTTTATGTTCCAAATATCAAAAGATCACAGTAGTTCATGTACTGGTAGTGCCACATCTACATTACTGCAGTGTCCTCTATATGAAGCTGCCCTTGAAAATAAAAAGGATGTAGCTTCATGCACTCATGTACCTTTGATTACATAATTCACAAACTATGTACTGCCACTTTTAAAGAAGTTGTACTAGCTTCCAGTATGAATCTGGTCCAAGTTCAACATGGTTGTGATGACTTTTAATGTCTGAATTAAGATGATGATGATGATGATGATTTTGAACTTTACTAATACTATTTTTGTAAAGAAGGGGTACAAAGGGTACAATGAGGTGCTCCTAATTTCACTTTAGTTCATAAATCAGAAGAATAAAGGAACAAAAAGTTTAATAGTAATATACTCTATTGGAGTATATTGGTAATATACTCTATTGGAGTATATTGGTAATATACTCTATTGGGCACTGGAATGCATGGAAGCAGAAGAAATCTCACGAGAAAAGACTATGAATTTTTACCTCCCTGTTATATATGTTAGCAGCGACTATTCTCTGATATCTAGCCTAGTTAAACAATAATATAAGGAGGCAAATCAAATAGGTTAGGATCTTTTTAGGCTTTATTTGGCAACTGTGCGGTGGGGGATCATTTGCTGTCCCAGAAGACAATGCCATGGGTGTCATTTCCCCTTGGCTAACTCTACCGTGCTAGTAAGGGCTGGCCTTGCCATGAGCAGTCTATGGCCTTTCTTTGTGAAATTGAGAAAAAAATATATGAATGAAGTAGCATAATTTTTTAAAATACTAAAGGAGATGTCTTCATTCTAGTTTCTGACAGCAATTGCCTTAGGCTATTTTTGCTGTTTGCTTTCTTTTTTCCCAGAGTTTTAGGGTAAGAAATGTGATACCCACAGGCACAATTGGCCCACAAACATCTACCCACCAGACTCCCTGCTTTTATTATGTTCAGGATCTTTAGATTTAAAAAAGCAAGATAAGGCATCAGAAGATAAAAAAAATGTGCCTGTCTTCAGCCTAGCCCTTCCTCTGGAATGTGCTCCCCAGCCAGTAAAAAAATCCAAGTATAAAGAGCTCGTGTTCAAATATAAAGGTACTTTATGACTGGTTATATCCACCATGGCAGCCATTTTGTGTATTGGTCCATGAAATGCTTCAATATTCCAGATGTATCCACTGGCCTAAAAATGTAGCATGATCCTGTTTGAGCTACTTATAGGATAACTGAATGGTATATTTTTTGGGAGTCTTTGGTGCTCTCTGAGCCTTGTTGTTTTCATGCAGACGTTTCATTGCCAGGCTAGGCAACATCTTCAGTGCGAAAAGGGAGTGGAACTTGCTGTCTGTTTATATACATGGTATATTATATGGTTATATATGGTATATTTTTCTTACAAAAAAATCAGACAAATATTGTTATATTATTTACTTCCACAATTCTGTGAAAGACTTGGAGGCAGGTAAATAATTACTTACCCAGTGACAAGCAGTGAGTTTCCTGTGATCAACTAAAATGAATCCAATTTATTCTCAACCATTGCTCTCCCCTTTCTCTTACCTGTCTGTTCTCTGCTTAACTCCTCACCCAAGGATGTTTTTTAAATTAGAAGTTCATTTAGTGGGGGCCTGCTTTTATAGGAAAATAATAATGTACGCTATCATAGCTGAAAAATAAATAGCTATGCATCATGGTTGAAGGAGATCTTTGCTGATCATAGGATTTGTGTTTTTTCAGCCTGAGCAACAGACTGATTTGGTGCTTGTGACTGCATTCTGCTACTACATTCTTTTTTTCCTTCTCTTACCTTCTCTGCTTCATCCTCTCTGATTAGTCCCTTCATACAATTTGGGCACTCTTGACCTTCCAACATTTGCTCTACATTTTGTTTCAACAGAAACCTGATTCAGTCAGCATGCCTAGCCTTTCCTCATCAATTGTGCAGAAAATCACCCTCCCAATCTGTTGGAAAAGAAACAACTAATATTATCTGAAATAAAATCACCACACTCCACAACTTTCCCAAGAATGAAAAATTTAACAAGTGGGAGACGTAAGCATCAAAACCTGCTGGGTTCATAATCCATTGGAACACAATAAATGAATCAAGACAATGGGAGTATGTTGTATAAACCCACTAATCCAAGGATATGGGATAGGGGAAGGACAGTTTTATCTAAAACTGTGAGTCAAATTATTCTCTTCCATCAATTGTGTGGTCTGAAATGAAAACCCAATCAAACATAAGACAGTGTCCAAGTGTAGGCTAACCATACATCCCGTTTTGAACAGGACAGTCCCGTTTTTTTAGCATTTTTCAACCATCCCATCGTTTTCATAAAAATCTCAATTTTATCCCGTTTTTCAAACCCGGCGGGAATGGCGCGAAAGGAGGATCCAAGCCAGAGCGTGGACCGGGGGGCAGGGTTTGCAGGTGGGAGCTAATTGTGCGGACCGGGGGGCGGGGTTTGCAGGTGGGAGCCAATTGCGCAGACTGGGGGGCGGGGTTTGCAGGCGGGAGCCAATCGCACGGGCTGGGGGGGCAGAAACCCCTGTCTTTTTCATGAATACGGAATATTACATAAGACCCCGTCCCGTTTTGCCATCCTGAAATATGGTCAGCCTATCCAAGTGTCACCCAATCAGTTCTTCTAGGAAATGAGATAGAGTTGTAGACTACCTGAAAAAGCAAGATGATCCACCACAAATGCATTACATTTGCTGCATACCCCTAATAATCCAAATGTTGCAGGGTCCTGTTGACCTAACTGCTTCCTGCCTGACCAATGGGAAAGGGGTCACTGATGTTATGAAGCCTTGCCATTGACAATATTCACCTAACCCAAAGGCTCATGGGATACCAGGCAGGACTAGAAGAAGTGAGGGGGACTTTGTATTCCTACAAATGACAATCTTTGATTTAACATTATTGTGTGCTGCCAGTTGAGTGTATGACTGACTGGGTTAAGCATATTTCATGTGTGAATTTTCCTACTGGGTCAAAACTCAGTTTTTTAATAGTAATCTTCCTATTGCTTCTGAAGTTTGTTTATTTATTTATGCAGTTATATACTGGGAACTACACTGTTCCTCATAACACCTCTGAGGTCTAACTATCTAAAGCAGTCCTGCAAAATTCTTTAACTGGAATGAGCAAAGTATCCATATCACCTTGACTAGATGATACAGTGTCTCCTCCCTCAGCATTTTAATTGACCTATTTTTTATTTGTATTACCTACAAACAATTAATATAAGAACTGAACTTCAACTCCAGAGGCAACTGCTTTTCTATTGATGGGGGAAAAAAAACACTTGCCTTTTATTTACTCCCCAGATAAAGACTACAATGTGCTAGCTCTCTGAGACATTTTGCCATTTGCAATGTGAATGCAAATATGTATATATATATATTTGTAAATTCAGATCCCTGTCATAGGCTAGCTCAAATTATAGGTTTCTGAAATGTCTGTTGCACACAGTTCACTTCTGCCTTCTAAAACTGCTTTCCAGTTTTTTTGTGTGTCCCTTAACACAAGAGAAATCTCTGCTTCTACCCCAGAGTATATTAAAAGCATGCAAGACTTTACAGACAGAAGCCTGTAAAATGGCTTTTTTGTGAATCTGTATACAGTATATCAAGGGCCGTGGTGGCTCAGTGGGTAAGACGCCAGGCTTGTCGATCTGCAAGTTCGGAGGTTCGAATCCCTAGCCCTGCGTGCAGAGTGAGCTCCCGCACTAGCTCCAGCTCTTGCCAACCTAGCAATTCGAAAGCATGCAAATGCAAGTAGATGAATAGGTACCACTTCGGTGGGATGGTAACAGCGTTCCATGTGCGTCATGCCGGCCACATGACCGTGGAAGCGTCTTCGGACAACGCTGGCTCTTCGGCTAACAAACGGAGATGAGCACTGGCCCCTAGAGTCGGACACGACTGCACAAATGTGCGGGGGGAACCTTTACCTTTTTATACAGTATATCACATGTGTTTGATTTTCTGCAGGATATTTCCCTTAAGCTATATAAACTCAAAACTCAAAATACAGTAAATAAAAACTTTCAAGAGTATCACGAACAGCCTAAAGGAGTAGATAAAATTTAAAAACCTGGAGCAACAACATTTGTTGGACAACTGATGGGGAAAAAATGTGAGAGTAAAAACACTGATATTAAACATTAAGAGATAAACACTATTGTGCATTGAATGGAATCCTTTAAAAAGACCAAGTCTGTATTGCAGTGCAAGGTCTGAAAACTGAATGTGGATAAACACTCCTTGGTATGTATTCAGATCTCTATTAAATTATTAATTCAAAAACATAAATCTCATTTCAACCTTCTCAAGAAATCACAGAAGAATTAAATGAACAGTTACCTTGGGACCAGGTTTATTCATACTGTTCAGAATGAAGCAAATTATGACCTTCATAAATAACAAGCAGAAGCATCTATTTTAAGGAACCAAAATTATAAGAACTTGTAACTCAATATTTTCCCCATGGGAGTGGGAAACATCTAGGCCCAGAAAAATAGTTGGCTTTTTTTTTTAATAAGCATGGCATGAAGTTTCATGTGGTACAGAAGGAGGCATGATGCCCCAATACTGTGGGCAGATGACATTTGTAAATGTGAAGACACATAGAGATGGATGGGAGAGGGAAAACAGAGGGGAATGCAATCCTAAATTAGATTTAGAGGAAGAAAAATGAAGTAAAAACAGGGCTTTCAAGTCTGTATTCTATGGTTTCTGACAGCTTAACACAGAGTGTGATTTGGAAACCTTTTTTGGTCTGAGCAGTATCACCAGATGGTGGGTTGGGCATCAAGAATTGTTCAAACAAACGGGCATGTACATTAATTCACACATATACAATGTTATCATATATTTCCCTCTCTTACGTGCACATACTCAGGCACAACCCTTCCTCTCTCTTTCCTCATCCATATCACACCCTCTCAGCCACACATACCCCTCCTCTCGCAGTTATTCTGAGCTTGTCACTGGGATGGTGGGGAGAGGATTAGACTCCCCTCTCCGTGTCCTGTTCTTATATTTAGCAATTCCTATTCACAAGGAGAGAAAAATAAACTGAAGCCGGTCTCTCCCAGTGATCTTGATGGTGTTTCAAAGCCAGAAGAGTTTGGGATCTGGGTACTGTTATAGAAACAGCTGATACACAGCATGTGGCATCTCCTGTGGATGTGGCAATTGATTCTTCCTGCAGACACAGCTATAAGCATTATTGTAATGAACATTAAGATTTACTATTGTACACCTAATCTCACCTGCTTTAGTAATTAAGAATACAATCTGAAGTGTGGGAGAAAGAAGCACAGTTGTTATGAAGTCTCATTGTCAGATTAGTTCTCTAAACTTCTGTAAGCTATTAGATGCCATTGAGTCAGGTTCACTTAGTTAGAATGGAAAAATGCTCACCATCTTGACCTGTCTTTAGTAATGACTCATAGCTCTGAAAGGAAATTCCAGTAAATCTCTTTGATCTTGTCTCTTTACTTTATGTGTAGTCATCAGCGTTCTACACTTCCCTCAACCCTGTAAAGCATTATCATTTTTTAATACCCCATCATCCACATGCACCACATGCCTAAAGTATGTGAGTTTCTATTTGCTTATCATTGCCTCAAGAGAGCAGTGAGCCTTCATTTGGTCCAGGCTTATTTTTTGTTGTAGACCATGGCAACCATATTTAAATCTGTAATTTGAAGTTGCCTTCTTTCTCTCACTCTCTTTCAGTATCCAGCTTTCATAGTTCTACATTATCACTGTTCAGCCTTATCCATACAATTCTCTTATGTAATTTCAAAGCAATTAAGAGTGACTTGCTCAATTAATCAGGGACCTAGTGTTAGGAAGGGGGAAAGAGGAACACATCTAACATTTTATGAGCAATCCTCCACTTCTACCATGGGACATTTACTCACTTGTCATTAAGTGGACTTCACAAATTCCCACTCTGCTCTGAAGGATCCCTAAACTCTCCAGAGCAAAATTAGAGAGTGAGGGGGAAAGAGTCCATTCTACAAGTAGATACCTTTCTATCAGCAGATGGATACAATTGGATTAAACCTACGACATTAAAAACCTTTCTCCCAATACCACTGTTCCAAACTAACATCTCTTTGCTTGGCATCATTCTGGCCTATGAATGAGGAAAGAATATAAATAGCTACAAATATTCTCTTCGATTGGTAGAATATAAATACCTTGTGCCACTCAGTGCTTAATTAGCATTCATTTCTACCACTGAAAAGAAAATATTACAAGAGGTTTTAACTATTCCTATTGTCAGGTTTAGGCTTCTTAAAAATGCATTTTGTACTGAAAATGTTATTCTACAATTACTTTTAATAAACTCTTGCCTGAATCCATTTGAGTATAATGGTTAAAATTTTTTTTCTTATTAATACTCCTAATTAAATGGGGGGATTAAACTAATGTTCCATTTGGAATATTAAACAGCAAAAATGCTGCAAAAAACATTCCAATCATGTAATGAACTGTTAATCAAAAGACAGAATATTTTCTATCAGACCATCTACATTTCTCAGATTCTGCTAACAGGAAGAATATTGAGCCATTCAAGAGCTACAATAACTACCAGCAGTGTTCTTCTTTTTAAATGCATTTATGAGGAATCACGTAGGGGCGTGGTGGCTCAGCAGGAAAGATGCCAGGCTTGTCGATCGGAAGATCGCAAGTTCAGAGGTTCGAATCCCTAGTCCCGCATGATGGAGTGAGCTCCCACACTCGCCCCAGCTCTTGCCAACCTAGCAATTCGAAAGCATGCAAATGCAAGTAGATTAATAGGTACCACTTCGGTGGGTAGGTAACAGCGTTCTACGTCATGCCGGCCACATGACCGTGGAAGCGTCTTCGGACAGCGCTGGCTCTTTGGCTAACAAACGGAGATGAGCACTGGCCCCTAGAGTCGGACACGACTGCACAAATGTGCGGGGGGAACCTTTACCTTTTTATGAGGAATCACTCAATGATACAAGATAAATGCTGATGACATCACTATTGATAAATGAGGTCCCTGTCCACTTGGGCAATGTACAAAATTGAAATAAAATTAACAAGAGAAATAGAACTTATACAATCATAACTTCGTGTCAGAAAGAGAATCCTGTGCCTTCGTGACACTTACCTCACTGTCTAAAGCATAATGAAGGGGACACTAGTCAAGGTTTTCATAATCCACACATTTATCAAGGGCAGCCTGAGTGCAGAATATCTTTCCTACTCTAGGCAAAAGTTTATCAAAGCATGCATTTGTGTAGCTGTATCCTCCTTTACCAGGAAAATCCATGGATGGGGCATCAGTCAAAATGGTCTAAGGCATTCCTGGCCCCACCATTACTGGGCCTTCAAGGAGCAGCCGTAGATCTAAGAGCAACCTCAAGCTGGGCACCTTAAGTTTCAAAAGAATTATACCCATCTAGAACAACTTATATTCTCTGCCATGATCTAATTTCTCTACTGAGTTTATAGTTTCCCACTGCATCTATTCCAGGCAATGATTTAAGATTTCTGCCTCCTTGATTACTGTTGAAAAGGATAGATAGTGATTGATGTCATTAGTGTAATAATGAGATCCAATCCTACCTGTGTATGTAGTTTTACTGGAAACAATATGGAAGTGGTTTGCCTTTGTCCTTTTCTGAGATTTTTTAAAAACGTTCCTGATTAATGTACACAGCTGGTATTTTATCTAACCAGACCTGATCCTGCTTAGCTTCCAGGACCAGATGAGGTCAGGCAGATGCTTATACTACAAAAACAGCTCAATTGAATTAGAGCCTTGATAATGAATAAAAGCTTTCCCTTTCTTCCTGAGAACATGTACATGTTCCATTAAAAAAAAAAAACATCTGAAATCTGGCAAGATTGTCAAATCTTTTGAAACTTTGGTGATCTTATCTTCAAGGGCTCATGTGATCTCATGCAAGAATGCCAAAATATTGAGATTTGATTATCTCAGAGGATATATGCCATTTGAAAACAATTTTGTGTACAAAATTTACTTAATTTGGGGGTCTAGACATGCTATTTGGGGGGGACCATGGATGCCTTGGTACTATGTATTGCTAACACAGTTGTATGCCCAGACATTGCAGGCTTTGCATTATGCTGCAGTTGAGGCATGAAACAATCTCTGTGACTCTGCCTTACAGTAAATAGTTACATGGCGGCATCTCCTGAAGGGCTTCTGAAGTTCATGTGTTTAAGCACTACCCCTCAGATCCATGCAAGGATTGGATCGGTGGATGTTATAGAGGTTCAATGTATTCAATTTTACAGTAGCACATTTTGTTCATAAACATTCAGTTCAATTTATATTCCACTGTCTTGCTACGTGCATTGCTTGTCGTGGACAAAGCTGACAACCATTTGTAACAAATAGCAGCAGTCATTAATAACATTCTCCTCTTCTGCCTTATGTAATGAAGTTAAAGCAAAGGGCTTTGTAGGACAGAGGCCAATCATACCCAACAGACACTGAGTAATGATGGCTCTTTTAAATCTTTCCCTCTGTCAGCTAGACAGGAAACCAGCGCATTTCACAAATAATTTGTCCAAAAACATTCTCTTTAAATAAAGATTCACAAGTTTCCTGTTAACGTATCCTTTAATGAAACTGGGACTATATTACAATCTAAAAATAAATTCAGTTTTTTAAAAATATCAATGAGATTATTCACCGCCACGAATATATTGATCTTGTGTAGTTTACAAGTATGTTCTAATGACAAATACTACAGAGACACCCAGACATGCCTGTATGGTTGATGCATATTAAACATTATTTTCAGAATTTGTTTGTAATATTGTATTCTGAACTTCAGTTGTAGCAGAATTAGTTACAGCAGTAGAAAGGGAAGGAACTGTTTTAGCAGATTGATTTTAGGTCTGGACAGTTGGGGTTCCATGTCCCTGCTCAGACAGGGCAAGCGAAACCTCAGAACTGATGTGTGCAAAATCTACAGGAGCTGAAGAGTGAGGCTCATAAGCATAATCTAAGCGCCTTGGGTCCTTTCTAACTTCTCTTCCTGAACCCCCTTTTCAGTCAGCTCTCCCTCACCCCCACTGGCACGCCTTCTTATCATCCTAGGTTGTTAGTAGGCAGCATTGGTACAGAGTCTAGTGTTTATTTATTAGTCTTGCTCCAGAGCTGCTTAGCATTTCCAAAACATTTATTTATTACCCCCATCTTTTCATTTACAGAAGCATTCAAGGTAGATTACAAATATTGTCTCAGCCTGATGGTCCTCAGTGCTGTCCCCCACATATGGACAACACAGTGCATTGGTAAGAGTTAGTAGGAGGGCCATAATTAGGTGCTGCGTGGATATAATTCAAAAGAAAGTCTAGGGAGAGGACAGATAATGAGTGTCATTTTCTTAGGATCTCATCCAGTATGTGATTCCCTCTCTGCTTATAGAGAGAAGGAGATGTACCTAGTACTTGTTCAAATCAAATCAGAACCTTTATACATAAACCTATAATCATTAGTAAAACTCAAAAGTAGACATAAAATACAATAAAATTACATAACAATAAATTAATGTAGTAACAATAATACAGATAACAGTAAAATCTGTATTAATCTCCAGTGGTAGGTAGGATGGATAGAACGAATGATGGCACAAAATCGGGCAAGCTGGAATTATATGTCAGGGTCCTGGTCAGATACAAGCAGTGACAGATTGAGCCCTGATGATGTCAGGTAATGAAACGTTTGCAAGCAAACAGCCAAGCCCAGAGAGCACCAAGGACTCTGCCGTGACAGATAGGCATTGTGCTGTCTACCGGGATAGTTCTTTAAATATATATCTTCCTTAATTCCCTATAGAGAGAGCAAAAAAGGAGCATGTGGCTTAGGGATTCGAATACCTAGTACTTGTTAGGTATTCATGTGGTTGTCTGAAATACCTGAATAAAAGAAATGGCAATGTCTACATTGCTTTTTTCTTGCCTAAGCATTAATCTAGAGCTATTGAATTTTCAAAAATTCACGGAACACCAGCATACAGCATGTATGTATGCATGTATGCATGTATGTATGTGTGTATGTGTATGTGTATGTGTATGTGTGTATGTGTGTATGTGTGTATGTGTGTATGTGTGTATGTGTGTATGTGTGTATGTGTGTATGTGTGTATGTATGTATGTATGTATATATATATATATATATATATATATATATATGTAAAACTACATAATTTAGCCCAGTTTAGTCTAATGCAACAACCATAATTAGTCTCTGGCTTTACTGATGTCATGGGGGGCTCAGGCTCGGAGTCCATGGGGGGTTCGGGCTCGCAGTCAGAGTCAGACGATGAGGACGGGCAGCCAGCCTCTGATGTAGAGATGGAGGGCGAGCAGACAGCTCTAGATAAATGGTCGCCTGAGCAGTCAGAGGAGGCGGGGCTGGTCAGCGAGCAGCAGGCACAGGTGCCGCTGATTAGTGAGGACGAAGACTCAGAGCTGCCGCCCCCTCCCAGTGCTCGAGAAAGGAGAGCGGAAAGGAGAGAGGAACAGCAGAGGTTGGTGAGGCTGTGTGTGAGAAAGCAGCCCCGCCCTCCTAAATAAGCTCCACCCGGGTCTGCCTCTATAAAAAGGGAGCCGCAAGCCCAGACCATTCATTGGGGACAACCATCTGCTTACCGGACTCCATGTGCCTGGATTCCTGATCGTGACCTGACTCTTGACTCTTGGACTCACTTGACTAATCGTGTTTTGAATGTGAAACTCCCTTAAGGCAAGCTCATGGGACTTTTGGGGCTTGTTTTTGTAGAGTGTGTGCGTATGCGCTCACACTCCCTTGCTGCCTGTTCGTTACCTCACAAGTTTCTCAGCAAAGTTTTACAACTGCCTCCCTGGTGTATTGTGTGTGATTGGGCTGGGACAGGACAACTGATACAATTTTTTTCTTCTCTTGATAGTCAGAAGCCTGTGGATTTTCCAGTAGGGAGTCACAGATTTAGAATCACATGTCATGTCCTTTCCTGCCATTGGCTCCTCTCATCTGTTGGTCAGCTAGGGAGTGATTGAGAAAGTCTAGTAGGAGCTTTTCCCTACCAGTGGACTTTCTCATCCTCTGGCAAGGCAAACCATGTCCTTTCCTGCTGTTGGGAAGCAGTTGGGAGATCCCAGCACTGTGAAATGAGCTTTTCCACACCGCTGGGTTCTCTCATGGAGGAGATATTTGAGAGGAGGATTCCCCCATAGCTCATGGACAACCCTCTCTTGGTTTGCTCTTCCAATGTACACTGTGGGACTTCATGCATCCTTCACTGGGACTGCCCAGCCTTGGAGACCCATGGGCATATTCCTTCATCAACAGGGATCAGGGGGGTCAAGTTATGAAATGTTGCATCAAAAAAAGTCCATTCTTTAAGTACTTGCAACGAAATGTTGCAACGGAAGTACAAAAAGGTACAGCTTACATCTTGATGTCATGATGCATGTTACATCATTTTGGTGTCATTGTGGCTAACTGTGGAGGCCGATTATCAGGAGGAAGCTAATAGCATGGAAGAACCAAAAAACTTCTTCAGGAGTACTGTGGAGGAAGGCTGAGTGGAATCCTTTTCCCCACCCAGGCCGAAGAGCTTCCAGGCTGGGTAGAACACAGGGGAACCTTTTGGTGTGTGCCGAAGTCTTCCATTTCAATGAAGGCTGGAGGTTAAGTCCAAAGCACTTCAACCATGTTCTCTCTCATAGAACAGACCTGACAGCTGTTTCTGGTATGAGCAGAAGCAAACACACAATAATCAGACTGGTCCATTACCATAACAAGAGACAGGAGAAATAGGTGCAAGAATCTGAACCTTGATTTCACTATAAATAGGGCTGCCATTTGATACTTAGCAGTTGCTGGAATTCATTCACAACAGCTTCCTTTTTTTTTTTTTTTGCAATAAACATATCCTTGAATCCTTGTAGGCTCCTGCTTCCAGTTCTAATCTTGACCAGCAAAGTCTGACAAGCCTGAAGTAATTGAAGGCTTCCATATTATTTATCAGAGAAGTGAATCAGATTGTTCCCACAACCCAAATCACTGTAGCATAATTTGTATTATTTTGCACAGGTCTACTATCCATGAAAACTATAGACACTACTACAAACTACTATAGATACCTCCAGTTCTTGTTTGCCTAGTTAAGCAGAATTAATAAGCTACATCCATCACATTTCATAGTTGTACCATCTTTATAAAGCAGTTATCATTATTACGGTTTGATTATGAGCAAAAGTTTTGCTTCATTAATGATGGTCCCCTTAAGTAAGGTAATAATAAACCAGGAGAGGGAAAGCTCAGAGCACAGAAAGATCAGAGATCACATTTGTCATTTATACACTGTCTTTAACTGGATTTTGCATGTCATAGTTCATCGCCTAGAATGGATTTAATTTCATGCTAATGATTCACAGAACTTCTCCTGTGCTTGTCATTTACAGGAAAAGGGTTCAGAATAATAAATATTTGGTGACTCTAGGTTATTTCTTGAGTATCAGCGGAAGAAGAATGACAACTGGAATGAGAAGAAGAGAGGGCATAATAACAGCCCAAGAGCCTTGCCACACTGAGCCAGTGATCTGTTTAACTCAGTGTTCTGTGTCACATGATAACAACCCAGATGCATTCGGGAAGCTCATAGACATAGACAGAAAGGTGATAGCTTTCTTTGTTGCTCCCTAGTAGCTGGGATTTAAGGTATGCTGCCTGTGCTCTCAGCCATCAGATTCAGTAGTCACTGCGAGTCCAATCCTCCATAAATCTGTTCAGTATCCTTTTAGAAGGCATCCACCACCACATCTGATATTACCAAAACCCAGTAAATGACATGAGGGCCTACCCAATAATGAGAAACAGATACCGAATTAGAGCTGAATGCTTCTGTAAGGCCACCCTATGTGAAAAATGGATATCAGTTTCATTTCATTTAAATGCCAGAGCCTTCTGTTACAAAAGTTTCCCTTTCCTGCTCATAATCATGCTTACTTCACTCCTTGACTGTAGGGAGACAAGTGCCAACCTCTTCCCCTTGCATTTCTAACTCTGAGAGTTATCAGCGTTTGCCTAGCCAAAGAGCAGAGGGCAGTTAAACAAGGAATGATGCCCAGTCCTGGTGAATGGTGGGTTTATTTATTGGAAACCATACATACTCTCATTCAACAGGCTCATGAATTTCTGTGCAACCACAACCCAGGCATTAAAGTTCCCAATGAATAACAAAAGTTTTTTTCCGGTAAATGAGAGCTTCTTTAATAAAGCAAAGCATTATTATTATTATTATTATTATTATTATTATTATTATTCCTCAAACACACTCACAGTCGCACCCCTTCAAGACTACTATTGGACAGACGAAGTCTAGGTTGTGGAAGAAGTCAGGTCCAGATCTTGAAGCTTCTTGATTCCTCCCTGGTTCTGTCCGCTTTTATATGCAGCACTGAAGTTCATGCCCTGGGATTGAAGGCCCCTTTCCTTTTTAGGACTTATTTTGCACCTTGTTGGCCTCATGTCTTTTCAGATATATGTGTACAAATGTGAGAGGGTTTTTCACTCTATAACCTTTGGTACTTCTCCTTTTCTCCACACCAGCATATTTCCCTTTTGTAGTTGTTTCTTCTCTCCTTTAGGTAACTTCACCTTTCAGGCTGGCTGCAGTTTGCAACCATATTTCTGCCTAGATATTATTATTATTATTATTATTATTATTATTATTATCATTATTATTATTATTATTATTATTATTATTATTATTATTTGGTTTGCTGTGTTTTGTTATGTTTTTCCTGAGTCTGGGTGCTTTCTCACACTTTCCAAACAATTTTAAAAAACAGAAATTTGTAGTTCTTCCTTTCAAGTTGAAATTTCTAGAGACTCCCGGTGTCTGATAATTATTACATGTAGAGAGTAAAGAAATGGCCTTGAAGAAAGTAAGCAGCAACCGTTAGTAAAACATGAGTTTTCCTGGGAAAACAGGAAAATGTGACAAATTCTGTCAGTTTTTCAACGTTCTGTTATTATAGCCTATATCACTAAAGTAGAGTTCTAGTATTTCTTGTGGTCTCTGTTTCCTGACTTAGTCTACCCTGAAGAGCTAACATATATATTATAAAAATATACATACATACATACTGTATTATGTATTATGTATTATGTATTTATTATGTATTATGTATTATGTATTATGTATTATGTATTATGTATTATGTATTATGTATTATGTATTATGTATTATGTATTATGTATTATGTATTATGTATTATGTATTATAACATAGTAAAGGTAAAGGTAAGTGGTGTGGTGGCTCAGAGGGTAAGACGCCAGGCTTGTCGATCGGAAGATTGCAAGTTCAGAGGTTTGAATCCCTAGCCCCACGTGATGGAGAGAGCTCCCACACTAGCCCCAGCTCTTGCCATCCTAGCAATTCGAAAGCATGCAAATGCAAGTAGATAAATAGGTACCACTTCCGTGGGATGGTAACAGTGTTCTGCATGCGTCATGCCCACCACATGACCACGGAAGCATCTTCAGACAGCGCTGGCTCTTCGGCTAAGAAACGGAGATGAGCACCACCCCCTAGAGTCGGACACGACTGTGCAGGGGAAACCTTTACCTTTACTTTAAGGTAAAGGTAAAGGTTTCTCCTGCACAGTCGTGTCCGACTCTAGGGGCCGGTGCTCATTTCCGTTTGTTAGCCGAAGAGCCAGTGTTGTCCGAAGACGCTTCCACGGTCATGTGGCCAGCATGACGCACGTGGAACGCTGTTACCTACCCACCGAATTGGTACCTATTCATCTACTTGCATTTGCATACTTTTGAATTGCTAGGTTTATTGTATTTATATTGATTACTGTAATTTTATGTTTATATTTTTAACTCTTTTTTTGTAAGCCACCCAGAGTCCCCCCGATTGGGGGAGATGGGTGGTGATATAAATAAATAAATAATATAAAGTAAGAAAGTAAGAAAGAAAAGGGGGAAAGAAAGAAATCAAAGAAAAAGCAGAAAGTGCAAGAAGAAAAAAGCTTAAAGAAAAATAGAAAATAAAATAAATATATAAGGAAGTAGCTTCCGATATTCTTCACAGCAGTTATAAGTACAATATATTTTAACCTCTCTCTCTAAAATATGTCATATTACCCTTCTTTCTATAATCTGTCCTGTGTAATCATCAAAACCCTAAATGAAAAGTTCATATTTTTCATTTTTATGCAAAAAGTCCATAAGAGGCTTCCAGTCACCAATAAATGTAGAAGTCAATTTATCCATTTCAGCAAAATCTGTCAACTTCACCAACCATTCCTCCATAGTGGGTAGTGTTGAATCTTTCCATCTCTGTGTATAGAGTAATCTTGCCGCAGTAATCATATATTGAAACAGTCTTCCATGTTTTTTTTTCTGTTTATCCATTAATCCTAAAATGAAAAGTTCTGGTTTCAACTGAATATTGATCTTTAATATCCTTTGTATCAAAGTTTGTATTTGAATCCAAATTTTGTTAGCTTTTTTACATGTCCACCAAGCATGATAAAACGTCCCTTCATGTTGTTCACATTTCCAACATACTTTTGAAATGCCTTTATACATTCTAGATCAGAGCTTTCCAAACTCTGTGTCGGGACACGTTAGTGTGTCGGCTGCAGTGTCTGGGTGTGTCGCGGCTGCTGCTGCCTCCGAGCCCTGCCAGGATTCCACACAGGTCCTAGTGCCTGCCTTGTGCCCTGCTGTAAGAGTGTGTCGCGAAATGATGCCCTGCTGTAAGAGAGTGTCGCGAAATGATGCATGTCTAAAAAGTGTGTCACCAACATGAAAAGTTTGGAAAGCTCTGTTCTAGATAGTTTCTCTGGCGTCATGTACCAGTGATACATCATTTTATAAAAATTCTCTTTGAGATCATAACACTATAAATTTCAATCCTTTTAGCCACATATTTTCCCAATGGTCCATCTGTATATTAAAACCAAACTTCTTTGCCCACTTTATCAATCATTCTTTAACCTGTTCTTCCTTTGTTTCAAATTTCAACAAAAGTTTGTACATTTTAGCAGTTACATGCTCATCATCAGTACACAACTGAATTTCAAATTCTGATTTACTTTGCTCATACCATAAGTACAGTATTTTTATCCATTTTAAATCTTTCAAGTAACTGTAAATGGGAAAACCATTGACAGCTATATCCTTCTGTTATTAGTTGTTCTCTTGATTTAATTTTAAATTCCCCCTGGCAATTTTCCAGTAAGTCCCAGTACATCAACCATTTATCTTTATATGCCATTTCTCTTCTATACTATGCTTCTTGAGGTGAAATCCATAAAAGTGTTTTCCCGCACAACCTGTCCTGTTCCAACTAAGACTCGACACAGGAAGTGATGTGTAAACAATCCTTTTATGTATCAACAAAATATACAATAAGTTCACACTGGCTGATAGCTCACTCGCATGTAGTCGTAGCAACGTGCAGCAGCGGGCATGGCGTGAAAAGGCGGTCCACGTGGCGGCAAGGTGAGGTCTGGAGGAAAGTCCTGCACAGCTACAAGGCAAGGCTTGGAAGGGGGATCCAGCATGGCAACAAGACGCGGTGCAGAGAGGCAGTCCTGCATGGCAGCAAGGCAAGGCTGGGAATCAAAAACCGGCATGGCAACAAGGTGAGGCGTGGAGAGGCAATCCTGCATGGCAGCAACGCAAGGCTTGGAAATGGGATCCAGTGCGGCAACGGGACGAGGCGTGGAGAGGCAGTCCTGCATGGCAGCAAGGCAAGGCTCCGAGGCAGGGTCCGGTGCGGTAAAAGGGCAAGGCATGGAAGGAAGGTCTGGCACGGCAGCCAAGCAAGGCTCGGGGTCTTGGTTCTTCTCAGCAGGAATAGACATCAGTGTAGGGCTGTGTGGATGGTTGTCTCTGGCAACCTGGTCTGGTTTCTAGCGCCTTTTAGCCCTTTGATTTTCCCACCATTTCTGTGAAGGGCCCAATCGCACCTCTCGCTGCTCAGCCTGTCTCTCCGCCCTCCTTTCTTGTGCGCTGATAGGTGGCGGTGAATCCGCCCCCTGGCTTTCACCAATCGGCGGCTTAGGATCTTGCCACCCAAATCTCTGTGCTGCTCTATCCCCTGGTTCAATTTTCACGCCTTCCCCAACCTTTCCTGCCTTTTCAACGGTTGGCTCCCCCTCCTCAACCTTGGACTCAACCTCCATCCTGACATAACCTGGGTTTATATCTATTCCATATCCTCAATATGTCTAATAAAATGGTTTTTAAAGTCCACATTAATTTTAACTCTATCATACCATAAATATCCATGCCATCCAAACCTCAGGTCATCACCTTCTAACTGTAAAAGTCTCTTGTTTCTCGGCAACATCCATTCTTTCATCCAGACCAAGCAACAAGCAGCAAAATACAATTTCAAATCTGGTAAACCCAATCCCCCTCTTTCCTTTACATCTTGTAACACTATATTTAAGTTTTTTTCCCTTGCCATATAAATTTAGATGTGTCTTTTTGCCATTGTTTAAATGGTACATCCATTGTCAAAACCAGAACAAAGATATCATTCTTGGCAAAACATTCATTTTCATCACAGAAATTCTCCCCAACAGTGATAATTTTAATTTCTCCCATCTTAACATGTCCTCCTTAATTTCAGCCCGTGTCCTAACACAATTATTTTGAAATAACATACAATTCATATTTGTCATAGTAATACCCAAGTATTTTACTTTTTTCTCAATCTTAAAACCAGTTTTCTCTATCAATTCTATTTGATCTTCTAATTTCATATTTTTTTTAATTTTTGTCTTCTGATTATCAATCTTGAAGCCTGCTAATATACCAAATTCCTTTAATTTTCCCATTAATGCTTCTACCCCCTCTAGTGGATCTTCTAAAATTAACACCTGTCAGGGAGACACAGGAGAGCGGTGGGGGGAGCTTACTCACAGGAGAGAAGCGAGCACGAAGCTCGGAGAGCCTGGCCTTATTTCCCAAATGCCTCCGGAAAGCTCCGCACTAGATTGGACTCATGTCTCTGGGATTCTTCGAGCCCTATCAGTTTAGCAGGATTCTGTATGTAGGAAGCAATAAACACTAGAGACTAGATTCCAAGCCTCGGCGTGTTATTTCTGCACCAACACAGGACAACACCAAATCATCCACAAATGCCTTTAACTTATAAGATTCTTTCTTACTTCTTGTTTTATAAAATCCACCAATTATTACTGTCCTTAAAAGTAAACAATCAGCATTCCCATGAAGGTCTGGTCTGTTAGTCTAATTAGTTCTACTATTTTCAAAGGCACTTTCATTAAAAAAAATCTTCTATTTTTTAATTTTAAACTATCCCCCTTGTCCGTTTGAATCTTTCTTATATCATACTCTTGATAAGCTTTTTGCTTTTAAATTAAAATCCCTTAAGGTAGCATTTTTTTCCCTCTTCTTAATTTCAAAAAGAAGGCACTCAGGGAGAGTTTTTGATCTTCACTGCCATTCAGAATATCTCTCTTAGGTTATAAAACAATTAAGTCATAAAGTGATTAAGAAAGTGATGCTTTTGCCAGTCAAATGTCTGATAGAAGCTGCACAGTAATTTAGGACAGTTGTAAACATGCTGCCAAGCCGCTCAACCCACCATC
The DNA here is from genome assembly GCA_023362775.1 of Charina bottae. Lineage (NCBI taxonomy): Eukaryota > Metazoa > Chordata > Lepidosauria > Squamata > Charinaidae > Charina > Charina bottae. Next base: position 191,272,198 of record JALMGJ010000003.1, read on the forward strand.
GACCGCAAGAAACTAAATTCCTGCAGCTTTCACATGGGGAACAGCTCTTCCAGAGCACAAGTGGTTAATCCCTTGATATCTCCTTCCTCTGGAGAAATTTCTGTCAACCAGAACCGTCTCCTGGCTGACAAATCCACTGCTGTGTTGCCTCCGCTTGCAGAGCCGCTTGCAGAGATGACTAACTGGCCATATAGCACCTCACCCAGAAGCTCCTATTTGCTCTATGGTACTTAGACATAAAATCAAGAAGAGTCATAAATTGAACAATATGAGTCAGAAGTATTACAGATGACTGTGATAGAGTATTCAGAAAAAATATTTTGTTGGTGACAAAAAGAGTTTTTATTATTGTCTTTTTTGCTTTTCCCTCCATACTCTTAGTCTCTAGTATTGGATCAGGCCTTAATTGTAATATTTGATGGACTATAATGTATCTATATCTACACACACACACAATACATGATCTATCTATCTATCTATCTATCTATCTATCTATCTATCTATCTAATCTCTCTCCATCCATCCATCCATCCATCCATCCATCCATCCATCCACAGTATCTATCCACAGTATCTATCTATCCACAGTATCTATCTATCTATCCACAGTATCTATCTATCCACAGTATCTATCTATCCACAGTATCTATCTATCTATCTATCTATCTATCTATCTATCTATCTATCTATCCATCCATCCATCCATCCATCCATCCATCCATCCATCCATCCATCTGCTTACTTGAAAGAAATATTTTTGCTTCTTTGCAAAATATATTGCATAAAACATTTTCCTTGCTTTGAACTACCTAAATTAAATTTACCTACTTCCAAATTATAGAAAATTATTTGGAAAAGATTTTCTCTTTTTTCTTTCAAAGGTCAAGAAGACTCTTGGCACCAGCTAGAATATTAATGAAAATAAATATAATGAATCCAAAACAGAGGTAGCAAACCATCATGAAGGCCTAATCTGGCTTGTTAGACCTGCAGAGCCTCAAGCAAGATTGTCAATTTTCCACAAAGCTTCAACTTCCAAATCACTGGAAGGTCATGATCTTCACTCTGAATACCTGTGAGTTCATTCTGTATTGGCTTTGCCTACCCAGAACTTTCCCAGGTCTGTTCCTGCAATAAACTATGGCATTGTATAGTCCAGCCAAGAGATAAGGAACAATGAAACAGCAGGCTTGAAATGTGTAGCATCTTATATTTTATAGTCATATATACCTACTTAGACCCAGATCTTCCCGAGAGCTTTTTCATCAGATGAAATGCAATGGTACTGGAAAAATGCCTTCATAAGTTATGGTACCCTGCCTGTGTAATTGTAAAGAGAATGTAAAGAGAATGACCTCCATCACTGGAGGTTTTCAAGAAAATACTGGACAGCCATTTGTCCAGAATGTGATGAGGATTCCTGCACTGGGCAGGGAGTTGGACTAGAAGATCTCCAAGGTCCCTTCCAACCCTATGATTCTATGACCTTGACGGAGAGAGGAGAGATATGTTATCAAAGCAACAAGGGGGGAAATATGGCTTAAATCCAAATCATGCAGAAGGTATGTATAAATACTTCAGACACCCCCTTAACTGACATGGGTATAAGAGGGAGAGGAGATAAAACATAATCATACTTGCAAGATTCTGTTAGTATAGTCCATCTTAATAAAAGTAGTTTCAGTCTTCCATAGAGTTTATTTCTTGGTCTGGTCTCATGCAGCTGACAGTGAAGTTTTCCAGAGCTGGAGCCAGCCACTAAACAGGAGAAAAATAGTGGCATTTAGAATTACAGAACATGGTGTTTCTCACAAAGGTGGCTTAAAGCAAGAACTGAGCCCACTATCCTTTCACAAGGAGCTCCTGTTATGCATAGTTTCTTTCTGCATTCATCAAGGGGTAGAAACTTATGGTCATGAAGCTACTGGAAGAACAAAATACTATTGTTGATCTATTGATCTGATCTGATCTGATCTGATCACTTTGGTTTAGCCAGGAAGCAATGCTAGACAGCGACACCCCAGTATACATCAACACTATTTTATTTCCGTTATTTCTTTAGTCTTTGCTACTGCTGTTCACAGTGTCAAACACTTCTTCTGTAACTAGGTAAATTCAGTTTGTGATTTATTTCTAAGAGATAATTTAGCAAAAATTAAATCCATATCCAGAATGCAATGCTAAAAATAGAAATGGGTGGGGGAAGAAAATGAGAGACAGAGTGGCATGGCATTAGGTCAGCTTGAAAACAACCAAAATATCACCCTTTCCCCTGCCAACTCTTGCCTAAGTTTTAAACTTATTATCCTCAAGCACACATTCTTCTTGATTGCAACAGTGGCACTGAGACTTGAATGAATGAATGAATGAATGAATGAATGAATGAATGAATGACTTGAATGAATCTACTGTGGAATTTTTCTCGGAGACATGGATGGATTGACACCCCCATCCCTTCTCAAGTAGCTAAGTGCCATTTGGAGTTCTGTTGGGCTCTGTTACAAGCCTGCTATGAAGATGGATGTTAAAAGTATAATTTCCATTTTGTTTCTAGCCCTGTTTAGAAATCTTTGACACAACGGTGCCCTTCCTTAATTGGGATGCTGCCACTAGATGACATTGAATGAAAGCAGCGATTGGGCTTTGCTCCTTTTTTTTGCCCCCCACAACTCCAGTGAGGGCAAAAGAAGGATTCTAGTGAACCCAGTGAAGTTTATAACATCACCCCAGAATTTATTTCACTCTCCTAGGATATTCATCACTCTTTATCCTGGGTTCTAGAGCAGGGAAAACACATTAGTATTTCTTCTTCTTTTTAAAATCTATCATATTTTTTGTGTTTGTTCTAAAAGAAAAGCTGGATAGCATCTTAAAAAAAAGTGGCATGTACAGTTCATATGTAAATGAATAATAAATCCATATGGTAGAGGACCTTATAAGAGTAAGAAGCACATTGAGCCAGGAGCAGAAGGAACCATCAAGTGAGAAGAGATGCAGGAATACAATGAATGAAGTTTTGGAAAGATGGATTCCTTTGCAACCATTTCTTAAAAAGTCTACAAGTCCCGATAAAATATAAGTTAATTAACCTAGTTCAAGCTATGGCAGCACTTGATGAGGCACTTTAGTTGACATATAGAAACATAACTTACCTAGGATTTAGATTTTCATATTATCTTATACTTAAACTTGAATTATCTCAACCAATAGCTTTTAATATAACCTTGGGTAAGAAAAAAATTACGTTTGCTAGGCCTAAGGTATATGCTGTTGGATTATTTTGACATTCTTACTATTCATAATAATCCATTCAATAGCCTCAAGCATTTAATTTAAGTCCCTCTGGAATCCATATGTCTGATTTATTTATCGTATGGCACATTCACATCGTGTTACAATAAAAAACATAGAGCATAATAAATATGGAATATAAAATATAGACAGGAAAATTACAAATGTATGTCTAGGTTACAAATATAGTTTTTTGCTTCAGTTGTCACAGCCAGGAAATCAGCAAAGTCTCCATTGTAGGCTCGGTTTTGACACTCTGTCACTATATGTTGGATAGTTTGTTTGGCTGAAACACATGTCTATAACTGAATGTAAAGCCCCAGAGGAAGGCATATGCATATTTATGAAAGTCCTGTCTGGATAGTAACATATTTTATCCTGAAATATTTTAAAATAAATACTAATGAACGTTTTTTTAATGACATGCTCCTAAAATGGTAGCACTAAATTAGTTTTGTTGCAGTGAAAGAGATACATAGAGAATAGAACTTGCATCTTGTTGCTGTTGCTCCTCCTTCTCTTCAGGCTTGTAAAGTTTCAATGAGCAAGCAAAGAGAATCTGAGAGGGTGGTAAATGTGCAACAGTAGCAATGCCATTATTTGCAGTCATCTGCCATCATTCCCCATCAGTCAATCAATCTGCATTTATTTGGTGAATGGCCTTTTCTGAATATTAAAATGGAAACAATAACACTAAATTACAATTAAGAGTAACATTAAAATGCAGGTGAAGCAGAATGCAACTTCAAATTAGCAGATCTTATTCACAATTCAAAAATTTTACAGTATCACCAAGTAATTGGTGATTAGTAGAATCACCAGTGTCAATATTGCAATTATTACTGTACCATTATTTTCTTAATAGGTTCAGAATACCAACTTCCATTAACTATTAATTATTTCCAATCTCAACAACAGCAATATATTTGATTGGTTCTTCTATTACTACTTTATCTGAATTTGCCGAGAAATATAAAACATAAAATTCAACTATCATTTCATGAAATTGATTGTATTTATAAATTATATCCTTATAAAAGTTACATTTGAATAAAATATGTTCCAGAGTTTCATCCTATTGTGATGTATAAAGGCATAGTCAATATTTTTCTATATTATTATTCTGTAATTATTGATGGAAGGTAATTAAGATATTCTCCTATTCAGACTTTCCTATATTTAACTGCAGACAGAACATGAATTAGCTGGTGAATCCTTTCTCTTGGTTAGAGTTTGCCATTTCTCTTCAGACAGCAATAAGAATTGCATTCCTTGGGAAGAGAAACTATGTGAGTGGGCTGCTTCTTACTGCCAATTCCATTTGCTTGGCCAAACAAGGGGCAAGGTGAGAGACCATATCATTTAGAAGGAAAGTAATTGCTTGAGGATACTGACTCTGATGGTAGATTTGATCCCTGGATCTTGATGTCCGGCTCTGGTTCCAGAATTCTGAAGTTCTCCTAGAGACAGACAGAAGCAATTGATAAGGATCATCCAGAAATACAGAAGAAATAAGGCTTTCCCCAATCATCTGCTCTTTATCTCTACTTAGATTTGCCACTAATAATTTAGGACACCGATGCACAAATTTTTGGGCCCAAGGTCCATACTTGGTCTTAGAAGAGCATATGTTTTAAAAACGTAGGCGGGGCTGGGATAAAACCTAAATTTGGTTTTATTTCATTGACATCTAAATTAACTTAATCATAGTTACTACAAGTATTTTCCAATCATGTATTTAATACTTTTCTCTTCTATCACATTTAAAATTACAAATCAGGAAAAAACCTGGGGCTGCACCCAATTTTTTTGTATCCTGGGGCCTCAAGTTCTCTCTTAGTTTAGAGAATGATATGAAACAGAGATACATCCCCTGTTTCTTCTTGCCTATCATCCCTTCTTTGGATCAGCCTTTCCTTAACTGGCATTCTTCAGTTGTGCAAGGATTAATTTAGAGAAGCAGTGATTGATAGTTCAGAGATCAACTTAATAGTTTCTTCTCTTCAGAACTCTGGCTAGTAATCACAATTACTTTCTCTCAAAGATCCCTGAGAAAAATGGTATCTGACTAAAAGGACTGCCATTTTTAATTCAAAATCCCAACTAAGATCACAGAATTTGTCACCTCTGAACATTACTCTCCAGAAAATTAACCTCAAAAAGAATGAGTTTGGCCCATTTATTTAACGTTTACTTTGAAGCAAGTTTGAATTAAATTACAGATGTAACACCTTTGCTTAGCCATCAGACTCCAAGAATGATGAATAATTCCTTCATTTATTACTAGAACTGTGATGCTAAAACATTGCTTTGTCTTAGGTAAAGGAAGGATCTGACACAAATTTAATTAACTGTAATTAAGAGATTTGGATCTTGATGAAAATTATTCATCACTCCAAGTAAATACCTAATGAAATAATTTGTGCTAATGACGCATGAACAGAGAGTATTCTTTTGGCCAGAGGTCACATTTTTTTATTTAAAGTTATCCTCCAAGGACCACATGGGGAATGTCATAACACCGCTGGAATGAATGAAATCAAAGATTTCAACTAATTTATTTTGGTGGTTTGGAGCATGGGGTGGGACATTTAATAGTCAAATTGTCTCGGCATCCAATTTCTCCATATGCTCCCAAATTGGAAATATCAACCTGATTTATTTCAAGAGATTGGACATTCTTTTAAAATATGTAAAGCCCTTTCTACCCTGTAAAATCCTTCTTTAAAAAAAGAAAAATAGAAGAGGGCTGAAAATGTAAGCAAGAGAGCTCTGGAGATCACCAAAAAAAAAAAAGTATGGCTACCAATACAATGAGGGTATGATGTAATCCACGGGTTACCCACACTTGTAATAAACATTCCCCCCGACCCCAGATTGAGACATTACCATTCTTAGTCCAATGTGGAAACAGTATGGAAAATTTGCTCATCTGAAATAACTGAGGCATGGCAATTTATGTATATCCCTATATATAACTGAGGCATGGCAATTTATGTATATCCCTATATAGCTCAATATTGCAGGCATCTCTTCTGTTTTACCATCTTTATTTATCCAATGACTGCCCTCTGCTTCTTCCATTTCCTCCTTACCTAGCTGCCTTCCTAAGTCCATTGCCCTTCAACCAAAGGTTATTTGCCCCCCCCAACAGACCCTACCGGCTGAGAGTTCTTAACAAGCCCTTAGCTGGCCTGTCCTTCTGAGACATCATAGTAGCTCAACAATCAAAGCAGAAAGAATCAGGAAACTTGTAATTCAAACAAGCAGAGATACAGCACATATCCTGCTCAACAAAGCCTGACGAATCACACTAAATGGAAGTATCCAAGCAGAAAAGCAATTGTTCTCAATGCTACTTGGAAGCATGAAATTTCTAAGGCAAGAAATATGGCATTATTCCAACAAGCTAAAAATAAATCCACATAATCACTGATGACTGGCTTTCCCTTATAAGCTTTTCCCATGTTGGCTAGGAATTCTGGTAATTGTGGTCCAGTATATCTAGAGGTTCCCAGGAGGGGAAGTATACACCCTATACTTCTATAGAGATAACTTCAGTGGAGAGGTGTTTTTGGAGAGACAATAATCAAGAAAAAGTTTAATTCTGAGGGCAAGGAAAGAGTCATCCTGAAGATAACTGTTTGTATATCAATATCCTACTGTAAGTGATTGTATGGGAAGTTTAATCAAGGAAAGCTTTTAGTCTACTATTTCTACTGGAGAGAATTTTGGGTGGGAGAAGCTTGCTTCCCATACACTCAACCCTCCTCCTGCTTTGTTCAGAGGAGATTCTGATATTCACTTGAAAGAAAGACTAGGATTATTTCCTACTGTACCTTTGCAATGGGAAAGGCATATTAGATTTGCTGAGAATATAGTAATGGAACAGAAAGGAGACCCTGGCAAAATGAGAGGGAATTTTATAATACATCTTTAGTTAAGTAAAGATGTATTGTTGTTTCTACCCGTCCAATTCGATCTGGTAGGCTGGGTATGCTACGGGTCCCATTAGCCAAGGAATGTCGGTTGGTGGGGACTAGAAGGTGTGCCTTCTCTGCCGTAGCCCCTGCCCTCTGGAATATTCTCCCTTCAGAGATCAGGATTTCCCTGACCCTGTTGGCCTTTCGCAAGGCCGTGAAGACCTGGTTATGTGCCCAGGCCTGGGGCCCCAAATGTGGGAATGGTCCCGTTTCTTGGTTATATTAACATCCATACATTGCTTACTGGGCAGTCATGTATATTTATTTTGTGTTTTAATTGTTTTAATTGTAATTGCTTTAGCTGTTTTATGGTTTTTATTGTTGTAAGCCACCCAGAGTCACTTGTTGAGATGGGCGGCTATAGAAATCAGATACAGTAAATGTAAGTAAGTAAGTAAGTAAGTAAGTAAATATTTAGACAGGATGTTAAGAATAGCTGATGCATATGATTGGGTTGGAAGTTGATTCCGCTTCAAGAAATCCCAAAAAAAGGTGATGGCAATGCTAATGAATTAAATTGAATGAATTGCCCTGAATGAAATTTGTACTTGCTAGACTGAAATCAGGTCTTCTGGCATGAGCTATCTTCACCAGCAATTTGTGTCAGATCTTTGGTTGCTGGCTAAAACCCCATCAAGATAATATTTCTAATACAAATGGCTGGTGGCAGCTAAAACCAAAAAACATACATTTTCTCTATGCACTCTGACTGTCATCAGAACAACATGAATGGATTTGAAAGGGATGTTCTTTCCATCTATATGACATTCAAAAATTTAGAACTCTGAACTAATCCAGAAACGTCTATGAAACCCTTCAGAATGCTTGCAAACTTTAAAAAAGTAGTCTAGCTGCATGTTTTTTTTAAATAACCTTATAAAATGAAAACATTGCAATCCTTAAATAATTCTTACTTGTTTTTTCATAAAGTTGGTTGACATAGGTTTTTGCAATGCAGGGGAAACCTTTTAAAATTTAAAGCTCAGTCTAATCACATTGTACAAAAATTGTACAAAAATTGAACAATTGTGCAAAAATTGTACAAAAATTGTGCAAAAACTGTACAAAAATTGTACAAAAATTGGAGGAGAAAACAACTGGAGCAGGTCAGATACTGTATTTTATGTCACTGAAAAAGTTTGAATGAGAGCATAAAAAGCGTTGCATCTGGATATCATGGTACGAAGAATTAAGTATTCCCTAATTCCTGCCATATTTGTCTGATCAAGCAGAATTATGTCATGTGTGTCATATCATTATGCAAATGATGCAAAGTGCGTTATTATTTATGTAATACCATCATGAAAGATAAGATATCACTTGTCACTCCTTGCCATCCCCCACCCCCAGTATATCTACTTCTTGTGATTTACAGTGCATTCTGTAGGCTTATTTCTTTTAAATTCTTTTGTTTTTACAAGAACAAAATTAAAGAAAATACATGTGAATAATTTTTATTAAAGTTTACAGTTACAAAGATAAAAAACTAATACAAACTAAGAAAAATATAAAAGAGTAAAAAGAAAAAAGAAAAAGTGCAAGGAAAAAAGAAAAAAAGAAAAGAGAAAAGAGATATATAAAGAAAGAAATGACTTCTCCCTTCATCATGACAAGTACAAACAATTGCAGTAAGTTCTCACCTTCTTTGATAGTACAACAAAGGATTTCTTCTTCCCATAACTCATCTCTTACCTATAAACAAATTGTTAAAGCCGCCTCATTCAGTCCTAATCAACAAAAGTCCATTAAGAGTTACCAGAAATAGCAGCATATATATTTTAACCTTAATCAGATAAACCAACTTTATATTCCTTTACTTTACTTTTAACAAAGTAACTTATCATTTTCTTTAAAAATCTCTTCTTACCATATCTCATCTCTTGTCTATAAACAAATCTTTAAAGCCTCATCATTCGGTCCTCGTCAGCCAAAAACCCATTAAGAGTTATTTATCACTTTACATTTAACACATACTAGCTATCTTGTTTTTAGATGATATATATTTTACTTCATAGTCTGTAATATTTTAGATTTACACTTGTACAAATAATGTACCATTATAGTAGTGTATGTCACATTTTTATGTGTTATTTTATCTTTGTTATGCTAGTATTTTACCACATCTATTTGATTTTACTTTGGTGCTGTATGTTTTAAATTTTTTTTTGCTGGTCATTAATTGAATAAACTATTACTTACATTAAGAGTTACCAGAAACAACATATATATTTTAACCTTGATCAAATAAACAAACTTTATATTCCTTCCCTTTGCTTTTAATAATCTTGATTTTTAATCCCTTTAAATAGTGTCCCAGAACTTTCATTTCTTTTCATTTTCTCTTTTTCTCTTCTCAGAACTCCTTCAAAACTTTAATACGCCTCTTTTGTAAATCCAAAATAAGAAAGTTATCCAAGTTATTCTTCTGGTATGTTATTTATATATCCCTTTTAATTATTAAGAAATCAGCCAGTTTCATTTGCAAATCCAGTGTAACATCTATTTCCGTATCATTCTTGTAACCTGTCATTTTTAAATCCATATCCGAATCAGCCTCAGTCTTGATCTTGTCCAGTAAAATCTGTTCCTCTTCTATAATAATTTTAAATCCAGTTTTATGATAGCAGATAATCTTAAGAGTAATTTCTGAGTGCATTGTTCCCAAATATCCTTGAATTCTTCCAAAGTTAAAGTATTTTGCTTCATTCTGTATTAGTGGGTCTCTTCTCCTTATTTATAATCTTTAGTTCTTTCTGGTTCCCTCTAGTGTCCAACCTTCAAAGTCCCATCTTATCATGTGTTTTTTTCCTAATCAACAGCATTTTCCCAGGGGAAGGTTTCTTATACTTAATTTCAAAATCTTCATATATTTTTATAGAATTCTAAACAACCCACAGGAAGGATTCTTGTAATTAATTTCAAAATCTTATTTCAAATCCATCTGGCCCTTTAGTCTGTTTATAACTTACCAAAATCAACATTCTGATCACCCTTTTGCTGTTTATTCCAAAAAAAAAAAGATTTTTTAAAGTCATTAAACTTGCATAAAACGTCTTTTGCTAAGGATTGAAGGAGGCTCACCCAGTGTAATGAAACTTGCTGTTCAGAAGGTTCCTAATTCCAAAAAGCAGTTAACAAGCAATTTCCAGAAGTGATTAAGAGAGGAAGTATGTGAACCCAGTGTCCTTTTGAAGGCGCCGACTGCTGCTTGGGCAAAGATGGAGATCCCTCGGCTCCCAGAGTTCTAAACCCACATAGGGGTTATCTGCACTGCTTGGTTGCCTCTTCACCCGATTGGATGGGCAACTATTTCTGGAGGACAGAAATCAATGACATTTCCCTCTTGTAGTCTCCTACTCACTGTCAAAATGACTGCAGATTATGTTTTCCTGCTCCACTTCCAAAGTACACTTTTCCATGCTATGTCACTTTGAGTTCCCTTGCCCACTTGGGATAGCACAGTTCAGTTTGTTGCAGTCTAATTCATTGGCTACTTTGCAGAGAAATGAATGGCCCTTTAATTGAGTCAAGACTTTCCATGCTCTCAAATGGCTTTTAAAGTGTGTTTGGATTTGTTTGTTTTGGTATTATGAGTGCTATATGAACAATATGGCTATAATTCTTGCCTTGTAAGCAGAAGGATACTAATTTAAAACCCTGCAGAACTGTTTTCTTTTTAAAATTACTGATTTTTTATGAGCTTCCTTCTTTTCCCCGTGCTTTTATTTTTAGATCTAGTGGTGCACTATTTTATTATTTTTCTAGTCACCTGAGGTAGAAGGGTTTCACCCCCAGCTCTCAAAGAGCCCAAACAACATTATAGCCATAGTCTTATTATAGCACTCATGGTTAGGAAAGGCCTAAAGACATTAGAAAGAAACAAGGCAGTAATAAAATCTTTGAAGAAAAATAAAAAGATGCTTGTTGTGCCTGCATGTGTCTATATTTTAATGCTTTAATTTTGATATATGAATTCATTTTGTGTGTGTGTGTGTATACACACAAACATATAAGTGTGCAAGTCCAGGAAGACTGCCCGCAGGAAAGAAAATGATTAGCAGGAAAAGTTTCCAGTGGGTAGATGTGACTGCTTGCAATACTGAATACCCTGAATACAACAATTGATAAGTTGTTGCCAAAGTATCTCAGTCAAGCCAATATGAACACAGGATAGGAGCAACTTAAATAGTAAGTCAGGGTATGCCCTTTATTATGGAGTTTGCCATCTGTATTTAGCCTTAAAGAGAATGATTTTCAGTAAAGGGAAGTCATGCATTTACTCTGGGGTGATCAGACGTGAAGTGGTCCTAAATCAGTATCATGCTTGCACGTATGAAAGTTTGTTCATTTACAGAGTGTGATAGAGAAAGTTGTACCGAAATTCAGGATATGCAACTTATTTAATCTTAATGGCTGGAAAAGCAATAGATTTATTATTATTTTTAGTATCCATAGCTGTTCTTAAGAAACCTCAATAAAGTTGTAAAACATTTGGCAGATCACAAATATTATCACCTTTATTCAAAACAAGGTGACACTCTTAATACATTTCCTGAATAATTGCAAAAAGAAAGCTAAATTCTTCAATACAAGGGCAGAATTTTTAGCTGTAGCACATGAAGTTCTTTAGCACATTAAGTTAATGTTCCACTTTCCTCCCATGCCTGCCTTAGTTCTTGGAAACCATTTGCTTCCCCCCTCCCTTTCCAGGTTAAATGGGGTAGAGGAAATTCATGCTGAGTCCGGCTGCTCTGTTCACCCCATCAGAGAATGTGACCTTAAAGCCAACTAAATTTATTCTGTTAGACACAATTTCAATTCATCCAGCAGAATAAACAAACAACAAAATAATTATTGTGCCTCCTAGCTATTTGCTATCTGGCAAATAGCAAGGCAATGAAAACCTGACTGAAGCAGATTTGGATACAGAAAGCTTTATAGCAATCTTTTTTGAATAAAGCAGAAGAAAGAGTTTAAAGGTGGGAAAGACAATCTATGTGGGAAATCTGTACCCCTTTGTCACTTTCCCCCCCCCTACCTATTTCCTTCTGGCAAGATCTAGCCTGACCTTCCAGACCTACAGTAGGTAGAAGCTATTCCCATATGGACAAGGAGAAAAAAAGACTTTTGAAGTGCCAGTCCTGCCAGATCCATTTTTCAAAGGAACACCTGCAAGGTTTTAGAAGTAACCATTTTTTCCAGAATAAGCAAAAAAGAGCCAATTATATATGGAAGTTGAACAAAAGAAATCTCAACTACATTCATTCCTTACACTTGAAGGATTGCAGAGTTGTTGTTTTTAAGGGTTAAAAGACAGCAGGTAGCATTGCGCTTCTAGTTCTGGCTTTTAAGTGATGCTTTCTCATGGACCACATGCATTCTGGAAAACCATATGCTAATAAATTCATAATATATCCTTCTAACATGAATTGTACTGTTTAGATCATACTATCAACCAGAGGCACTGAAAGATTTTAGTACTGGTATGTATATTTCTCTGTATATAGCATACATATAGGAAAGTACACTGCATGTCATAAGATCTGAGTCAATGTTTTAAAAGAAATAAAGAAATGTATATGAGCCGGCTCTTCGGCTAACAAACGGAGATGAGCACCGGCCCCTCGAGTCGGACACCACTGCACAAATGTGCGGGGGGAACCTTAACCTTAAATATGAGCCTGATATGCATTTTGAGGACTCTCTGATTTCAGGCAGAATATGAGAATAAATAGAATACAGATACTGTAGCTTGAATCATGTCAACTGGATTTCTATTTTCTCAGTGGAAACGTTTCGCTCCTTATCCAAGGAGCTTCTTCAGTCTGAGCAAAGTTGGTAAGGGAATCCTAAATATGTTTATAGGTAGCTGTGTGACCTTACACCTGGGGCTAGGTCATGGTTATATTGAGATGTTATTTTAAGTCCTTTTATCATCTAAAGGAGGATCGTTAAGATCACCATGCTGCTGTTGAGCTTGTGAAATGGTCTTAATCTTCCTAGGCACAGAAGACAAAGCAGGGAGGAAGACGGGGGAAAGATTGTGCCTGAGCCCCCCACCTCTATTCAAGGAAGGATTTTCCAAGTTGGCATAAATGGATTCCTTGACCCCTCTCTCAAGCCACCTATCTTCTCTGTCTAAAATGTGAACATTAATGTCCTCAAATGAGTGTTCTTTTTCCTTTAGATGAAGATAAACTGCTGACTCTGGTCCTGTGGTGTTACTTCTCCTGTGTTGGGCCATCCTCCTGTACAAAAGTTGTTTGGTTTCTCCAATGTAGAGTTCAGAGCACTCCTCACTGCACTGGATTGCATAAACTACATTGCTTTCCTTGTGTTTTGGAGTTTGATCTTTGGGGTGTACAAGCCTCTGTCTCAGTGTGTTGGTGGGTTTGAAATATACAGGTATATTTCGAGTCGGACACGACTGCACGAATGTGCGGGGGGAACCTTAACCTTAAATATGAGCCGGATATGCATTTTGAGGACTCTCTGATTTCAGGCAGAATATGAGAATAAATAGAATACAGATAATAGAACCATTGCTTTTCCAATTCTGGAACCACGTTTCAGAATTTCCACAATAAACAAAAATATGACCAAGCAAAATACTTGATAATAATTATTCCTTTCTTGCTCTCCTATACGGGGAGGACAACAAGTAGATAGCACACTGTAAAGAACCACAGAGATGATCTTGGAGAAGGAATGTAATGGCACTTAGCACACATGAACGGAACTCAGGAAGGGAAGAAGGCATTAGAAAGGAACTTAAAAAGATCCTACCTTGACTCTCTCCAGTATAAGAGAGGTAAAATGCTATCAGGCTTTCAAGATTCTTTTACTATAGCCTATATCAATACCGTAGAGTTCCAGAATTTGTGGTGGCATCCATTTTCCTGACCTGGTCTACCTTGAACGGCTGACGTCAGTCTTGAAAACCTCACAACATGTTTCCTTCCCTCCCTCTTGTGGTTTCATCAAGGGGCTGCTAATGGATTTTAAAGCATGGGTTAACATTATGTATGCATCACATTATGTATTCAAAGTCCTGTCACATTTCTTGTGATCAAGGACTTGAAATAAAAAGGGTGTCATCCCAATCATTCTAAACAGTATGCTCACTGTATGACTTTCTCCTGGTAACAAGACGCACTCCACAGAAAATGAACATGTCTGGTTTGTAAGCATAATTTGTCACAAGAAACTGGTATTTATTCTTCCTTGAGAGCTGATTAGAACCAACCAGATAGCAGATGCTTCACAGCACCAGCAGCCTTGGCTAGAAGAAATTTGCTATAATTTGTTTTCCACCATAATGCCTGTTGTTTACTGACCCATCCAACCCAAAGCTTTTTAAATTCTAAATTTTATTTTGGCACTTTCTTTGACCTCTTACACAAGGCCCTACACAGAGTATCTTATACTTCCTTCTTAATAATTATGATATAAACCAAATGAGAATATAGTGGCTAAGAGTCTAAAAGCTTGTCTAATCATGACCAATTTTTCAGGCACAGAACTGCAGCTCTAATACTCTGGTCTTTCCTAATTATATTAGGATAGTTGAAGGGAGGGCTAAATTGTTTTAGGATTTAATAATAGTTTGAAGCTGAGTTATAAAGTGTGTTTATGCATTGAAAATTACATGAAATAGTGTTGCTGTTAAGATTATATAATTTAGTGGTTGGTTCATGTCTAAATACCCAGTTCAAAGTAATGTTCCAAGACAGTAACAGTTTTCATGTTCTATGAGCTTTCTGATTGCCAGGCTATCAGAATTATTCTAAGATCTGCATTATCTGTATTGTAGCAATTATTTTATTAGGTCAGGTAAGGAAGAGAAGTCGTCTGCAAGCTTCTGAAATCTTTCAAATTCTTCATCAGGCAAGTTGGTGAATTAAGTTAAAAGTATAAAAATGTTAAAAAAAAGAGTGCATAATTGGGTAACACATTTAAATCTTTCATTTAGTTATTGCTTAAAAATGGGATGTGGAAGGAAGCTGCAGTTGTTCAAATGAGTGCTCAGGTGATTTGGATTCCAAGCAATGAAGAAGCAGTGGTACTTCCCACTTTTTGAGGAAAACAAAATCCAGCTGTGGCCTGGATCTGCAGCCATGCAAAAACCTGTCTGATTATGTCTGAAATGAAGTGTTATTAGTTGCTGATGCCCAGTTCTATTTCTCAAATATAAGTGAAACTGCAGGCAGGCTGGGCAAGTGTCGGAACTCAGTAATACACTGGGTAGAAGTTAATAAATTGAACCTTAATCCAGACAAAAATAAGGTGATATTATTCATCCTGTTCAGAACATAGTATACTCTCTTTAAATGGTTCGATTTTATTGCTATCATGTCATGAGTCACTGTCAGGGTTCTAGTGTGAATCCTGCCATGTACTATACAGATGCGTGTCAGCCTGGAAACCGATGGGAGGGGGAACGCATTCCAGGAGCCGCAGCAGACTGCCGGAGACTGTTATGCCGAGCTTCAGGGTCGTCCACCTGCACGAGTGTGGTGGGGGCTTGAGCGGAGTGGGAAAGTAACGGACACTGACATCATGGGCGTGAAGGGGCTGGCGCGAAGGGGGAGAGCTAAGTTTGACTGTTTGGCGGGAAACCGTCATTCGGAACTTTGAGAATGCTTTGATTTACATGTATCCTTAACAAAGCTTATTCTGCAATTCAATTGAATTGTATGGAGAAGTGTTTATTGGGGCATTGAAGTCGGAGTCATCACAATCACCTGCTACTAGCTGAGGCAAGTCTGTCAACTGGAACTTCTCTAGCCACAGATATTTATCCTCTTTTTGGCAATGCAAAATATGGGAGTGGGGGGGGGGTTATATTACCATAAAAAAATAATAACTGCTGCGGAATACAAGTGTTAGATTAACTGATCAAGAACATTTTGTTAATTTTAAAATAATGTCACTATAGTGTCAGCCTGGAAATACTGCAGCTCCATATGCCATGTGTATGTGCATGTATGGGTATAATTTGCTGCACCAGTGAGAGTTTTATGTTTTGTATCAGAGGTATGTTTTTGTCTCACATATGATGTTATATACCACCAGATACTTTGCTAGGACTCTCAATTTAGCAACCCCCCACCCTTTTCTCCCTATCCACTGCATCAAATTATCAGCAATCTTAAAATGAAAAAGTAAATGGAATAGGTACAAACTTGAAGCATGTGAAATCTTTAGCTATCAGTTCCTCTCTGCTATGGATTTTTCACAGGTTCTGCTGAAGCTGTCTCACAGAGAACAAAGTGCCACTTTTTCTGTTTCATCAAGTAACAAGGAATGTGTTGCCCTGTCAAATGTTAAAAAATGGTAAATTTTCTCTTTAGTGTTAAGGGAAGGAGGCCTGACAAAATAATAATTTGTCTCCTGTGAGCCATTACTGGAGGCATTATTTTCTTCATTTTTACAAGGGGGACATTAGGCATTTTTGTGCTAATAAGTAAATAAATAAATAGGCAGTGCAGGTTTCTGTTTTTGCTTCTGGATAGATGCTTCTTTATCATCAAGATTTGGATTGCATTTCATGATTACCTTACATATGCTACCTTCAGTTCCACTTATTTAATACTGAACAATTACAAGATATCTCTATACTCTGTTGCTCCAATTTGGTACATGTTAACTGTGAGAACTGTTTGAATTCTCTTAATGTTTTATAGCATTTTAAATGTTTTTCCATGTTTTAAAAATGTTTTTTATTGTTTTAGAGTCCTAAGAGCTTTTGACTGACTGATTATGAAGCAACTAAATAAATGATTGGCTTGTAAGATAGTAATCAGTCATTTAATAACCCATTTTAGCATTTAAATATCTTCTGAAATTTCAGGATTCTGTGTATTGGAATATGTTTGGCTCTCTGCTTCAATATGCTGGCTGAAAATAATGGCAAGTGCCCAACATATCTAGAGTTGAGAAAGGTCATCTCAGAACTATAAAATAACAAGTATATGTATATGTATATGTATATTATGTATATGAATGTATATGATGTATGTGTATATGATGTATGTGTATATGATGTATATGTATATGATGTATGTGTATATGATATATATGTTTATGTTTATGTTTATGTAGTATGTGTATATGTATATGTAGTATGTGTATGTGTATGTACTGTGTGTGTATATGTATGCGTGTATGTATGTATATATGTGTATACTGTATGTATGTGTGTATATGTATGTGTGTATGTGTGTGTGTGTATGTATGTACTATATGTGTGTGTATGTGTGTGTGTGTGTGTGTGTGTATGTATGTGTGTGTGTGTATGTGTATATATATATATATATATATATATATATATATATATATGTATATTCACCCTTCTACTGCCTCTTTATAGTTCTTGGTAAAGCATTGTACTAGGTCAAGGGTCGGAAATGGCGGCTCTTGAGCCAGATCTGGCTCTTTGGCCCCTCAGCTCTGGCTCTCTCTCTCTGTCTGCCGCCCGACATCCGGAAAGCCGGTCTCCGGAAGCAGCGCAAACCCTGGGGAAGAAACAGACGCTGATTGGTGGAGGCTCAGAAGGAAGGATGCCTCCACCAATCAGCGCACGCCAAAGGGGAGCAGAGAGGCGGGCTGAACAAGGTGAAGCCCGATTGGCCCTGCTACCCAGAGGCGCGAAAAAAAGACCGGCGCGGGGCCTAGCTCAGCTGCGCGCGGAAGCGCTCCAGGTCCGGCGGCTCGTCCAGCTTCACAGCCCAGCGCCAGCACCAACCCCACTCCCTTCCGCGCGATTGGCTCCCGCCCGCAAACCCCGCCCCCTTCCACACGATGGGCCCCCGCCCGCAAACCCCGCCCCCTTCCATGCAATTGGCCCCCGCCCGCAAACCCCGCCCCCTGGTTCTCGAGCATTTCAAAATGTGCACGAGCATGTCAAAATGGCTCCCGGCATAAAAAGTTTGCCAACCCCTGTACTAGGTGATGTTTATGCTTCAAATTGTCATGGCCCGTGCCCAGTAATCAGACTCTGACTCTGACTCTGAAGAAGCTGCTCCAACTGAACCTGTGGGATGTAAGCCTCAGGAGACACAAAGCCAAGAATCACATGAGGCTGATCAAACACAGGCACCACCTGAGCAGCTGGAGCAGTCAGGTGAGGATGCCATAAGGCCTCCCAGACCCTGTACCCGATGGGTAGAACGCAAAGCAGAACAGAGACCTTATATGAGGCTCCTTGCAAGCAAGGGAGTAAATCTCTTGATTAGTGACAGCTGGCTGCAGCCTGATTTAAGAGGCAGCCCTGACTCATATTCCTTTATTCAGAACAACTGTCTGACCTCTGGCTTTGTGTGACACTTGTATGTGTGGATTCTGCCTGTGAAATTCTGGACTGGCTGACAACCCTGACCTGGCTCTCTGAACCTTGGTCTGATTTTGGACTATTTTTCGGTGCATTCCTGTTAAAAAGCAAATCATTCAGGCAAGGGTCTGAGATTCTGTTTTGGTTTGTATGCTTTGACTGCTGTTATCTCTAGACTTTGAGTAAACTGTGAGCTACCATAGCAACTGTGTGTGAGTCAGTACTTGAAACCTGAAGCAGGATAGAAATTCTGTATTATCCCTTTATTTTCAGTGTATGTACGTACAAATGCATTATAAATTATAATGCAGGGTTTAACAAATTAATAGAAGTCTTTCCTGAGCTGTGACAGCAATATGAAATGGAAATGCTGGCTGAAACATTAATGCATAATATTTTTATAACTGAACCAGCTAAATGAGCAAGGAAGAGTATTTCTAACTGATCTAGGTGGATTGTGGGATTATTAATATTCTCCCCTGAATGCCACTAGTTGCCTTTACACGGATTTGTCTTGTGTACCAATTGTGCCCTTTCTTGGACCAGGAGGCCATGCTCATGGTGACTCATGCCTTGGTCACTTCCTGTTTGGATTATTGCAACATGCTGTACATGGGGCTGCCCTTGAAGATCACCTGGAAGTTACAACTGGTCCAGAACGCAGCAGCACAGGAGTCCCTAGGCTCACCCCTATTATACCCTTGTTGTGTGAGCACCCAGTTTTATTCCAGGTGCAATTTAAGGTGCTGGTTATTACCTATAAAGCCCTATGTGGCATGGGACCAGGTTATCTGCAGGACCACCTCTCCCTGAGGACATCTGTCCGTCCCACCAGAGTGGATAGGGTAGGCATTCTCCAGGTCCTTTCCCTTAAACTTTGCCATCTTATGGGTCCTCAGATGCATGCCTTTTCTGTTGCAGCCCCTGCCCTATGGAACACACTCTCCGTTGAGATCCGACAGACCCCTGCCTTTCTATCCATCTGGAGATCATTTAAAACCTATCTCTTCCCCCAGGCATTGGGATAGGGCAAGGCCAGGGTGGGATGAGAAATGTGGATGCATTAGAGAAGTATGGCTGTGGTGCCAGGTTTTCTGGTTTTAGTTTTATTGCTGTTTCCTTTATACTGTTTTATTGGTTACAAGCTGAGTTGTTTTTAAGATGGACAGCTATATAAATGTAATAAATAAATAAATAAATAAATAAATAAACAAACAAACAAACAAACAGACTAGAAACTATTAACCCTCACTTAAAAGTCAATTTGCTTTTGAGCAGTATAGTAATAACAGTCTAGGTGTCTAAAAATACCATCAAAGGCAGTAAGGTGTCCTACATACGGAATATCACCAGTTAGCTCTAAAAATGGTTAGCCCTAGTTTTTAAACTCACCACTTGACTGGAATGAATGATACTTTTATCATACAAGCAACAATTGTCTGAACTACTCAAACTACTCCTTTCCATCAAAGCAAGCACAAAGACTTCTAGGAAGAAAGGATGATCAAATGCAATATTTAAAAGTGCCCTCACGTATATAGAGTAGCTGTAACATGAAAAACAGGAACCTTGCAGAATAGTTTTGGGAATTTGTATTCATTACCCTATTATTTCTAAGTTATTTAGCATGCACTGAGCAATAAAATATGCTAAGAAGTAAAAACTTTGTACCAGACCTAACCTGCAGGTGTCAACTTCAATAAAGACCAAAGCTCCTCCATTATACTGCAGAAAGAAAAAAAGATCTGTGGTGCAGGGAAGCAACTACTTGGGCGCTTCTGTGCAACTGGAAGACTGGCTACAATGCCTGTTTAGCAGCATTATATATAAGAATAAATTAGGCTTCATTATTGCAGTATGTGAATGGACCTGGAGAAGTTAGAGTAGTCTGCAGGAAGGGCAAAGCGGGGGCAAACATCATTGTGCTATAAGTTATATAACTTTTATACTTCCATTGTGACATTGCACACATGTATGAAAGGGGCAAAGCTTGCATTATAAGATGTAATGGTATGTGGGAGTGACCTTGGGGGATGGGGCAAAGAGAGGCAGCCAAGGGAACAGTCAGATAAAAGGCAACTTAGCCTGCAGCAGGAATGAGGGCGGGGCAAGAGGCTCAGAAGGGACCCTCCCTAGTTTCTTGGGCTGTGAAGGGGATGGGGGAGAAATATACTTTCAGACTTGCAAGATTCTGTTAATGTAACCTTACAATAAAGTAGAATTATCTCATTTGGACCGTGTTTCCTGTTTGGTCTATCTCGCAAGGCTGACATGAGAACATAACACTGCTTTTATTGTTTTGATAAAAGCATTAGCAGAAATAGAACTGTAAAGAGGAATTGAAAATTTGAACACCAGGAATTTGACACTACCATTTGGGAAACAAGTAAAGCATACATGAGGGATCTTTATTAAACTAGCGGCAAAAAAAAAAAAAAAAAGAACATGACAGAAAGAGCAATTAGAAACCAAAATAAGAGAATTAGAACAAATGCACAGAACTAACCCAAAAAGACAACTGATGAAAGAAATGAAAGAAGTCAAACAACAATTAAATTTATTTAATTAGCTGAATGATTAAAGAAATGCATCTCAGAAATAATACATATTGACCTAACAGACTATATCCTGAAGAGGAACATATAGGACAACATCAGGTTTATAATTAATTATTATTTTTTAATCCATTCAATTGTACTGATTCTCAGAGACTGCCTGGACAAGTCCTTGCAGTTTTCTTGGCAGGTTTTTCAGAAGTGGTTTGCATTGCCTTCTTCCTAGGGCTGAGAGAAAGTGACAGGCCCAAGGTCACCCAACTGGCTTTGTGCCTAAGGTGGGACTAGAACTCAACGGTCTCTCAGTTTCTAGCCTGGTGCCTTAACAACTACACCAAACTGGCTCTCTTTATAATTAATACAACAGAATATATCAACAATAAAAAAAGGAAAAAGCACTAATCTTAGATGTAGAAAAAGTCTTTGACAACCTTCAGGGGCCATTGTTACTGCAATGCAGAACAAAATAAATCCTGGGTCAAAAGTATATTTTGACTATACTAAATTATTTTGAATTATTTTAAATTTAGTATAAATTTAAAACATGGGTCAAAAGTATATATCGATGGCAAATGGCTAAGATCAGGGCCAATGGAGGACTTTCTGCAAAATTTCAAATAAACAAAGGTACAGGGCAAAGATGTCTCCTTCCCCTTCCCCATTATTTATCATTGCCTTTAAAATATTAGCAGAAATGTTTTGAGTTGATAAACAAATACCCAGCCTCAAAATCCACAGAGGAATATAAGCTTAAATGTTATGCAGATGATGTAGTATTAACCAATACACAACCACGAAGTACGATAGTTGATGAAAATAATCAACGATAGTTGATGAAAATAATCAAAGGCTTTGGAGAATTCTCTGGATATAAAATCAATATTCAAAAAACAAAAACAATTAAAGAAACTTAATTCAAGAAGATTTCCTGCAGAAAGAATCTGGTTGCCAGATAATAGATTCAGTGAAATATCTGGATTTGTATCTGACATGCAACAATCAAGAAATATATCAAAACATTTATGTTAAACTATGGAAAAACATTAAAAGAGATCTTGAAAGGTAGAAAAACATAAGGCTTTTTTGGTTAGGAACAGTTTTAACTATTAAGATGAATGTATTACCCAAGATAAACTACTTGCTTTAAGTGGTACCAATTTTGAACCCAGGAAAATAATTAAAAAAAAAACTGTTAATAAATTTATATGTATGGAGTAGAAAAAAACCTAGGGTAAAAATTAAATTTTTACAAGACTCAAAAGGCAGAGGTGATCTTGCTCTTCTAACTTCAAATTATATTATACAGCAAGTTGTCTGTTATGGCTAACAGAATGCATATAATCCCTGAATAGCAGAATGTCAATATTGGAAGAAACCAGCTCAGCTAATGGGCTTCATAGATATTTATGGTAACGGGACATGCAAGAGGGCAAAAATTTAAAAGGATATAAGACAATATTTGATAAAAAATATGTAACTTTGTGAGAAAAATTATAGCAATTTCACCATTAAAGGTAAAAGGTAAAGGTTCCCCCCGCACATTTGTGCAGTCGTATCTGACTCTAGGGGCCAGTGCTCATCTCCGTTTGTTAACCGAAGAGCCAACGTTGTCCAAAGATGCTTCCACGGTCATGTGGCTGGCATGACGCACGCAGAACGCTGTTACCTACCCACCAAAGTGGTACCTATTCATCTACTTGCATTTGCATGCTTTCGAATTGCTAGGTTGGCAAGAGCTGGGGCGAGTGCGGGAGTTTACTCTGTCACATGGGGCTAGGGATTCAAACCTCCGAACTTGCGATCTTCTGATTGACAAGCCTGGCGTCTTACCCGCTGAGCCACCACGCGCCCATCAATTTCACCATTAGCTTCTCCCTTAAATGCCTTTTTTATCCTGGAGATAGCTATAGCAAGAAAAGTGCAATTGCGTATGCAGATCTGGTCTATTCAGATTCCATGAATGACACAGCAATAATTATTTGGTGAAGGCCAGAATATATCATGGTTGATGTACATACAAGTTTTTCGAAGAATAAAAACTGACTTCAAAAATGAAGAAGGACTCCTAAGAAAAATAACAGGATTTGAAATATGCATACAGAATCAAGTTCACTGGTTAGGGTTTATATATAACCTGTGGACTCCTTGCTGCTCTCTGAGCCTTGTTGTTTTTTTGCAGATGTTTCATTGCCAGACTAGGCAACATCTTCAGTGCGAAAACAAGGACTCCACAGTTCAGCCCTGAGCTACAAATATTCTCTTAGATCGGTTATATATAACCTGTTACTTAGATATGACACAGAGACAGAACAAAAAGAAAATTGTACGATAAAATGGATGCAATGTGAAGATGACCCATTGGTTTGTTTTCTTAGCTGTCCATGGTATTCTTAGGGGTCTTCTCCCTCACCAAAATTCAAAAGCACTGATACTCTATCTTGCTTCTTCAAAGCCCAATTTTAAAGGGAAAATGAATTGACTAAATAACTGAAGTAAGAAACATGTATTGTTTTGTGTTGTTTTGTATTTTTGCAGTATTTCTTGTTTTTAACGATTTGTAAACCACCCAGAGTCGCTGGGACTTGGGCAGAATATAATTGTTTCCCTTTTTGAAGATGGGAATGACATTACTTTCCTCCAATTTTCTGGGATCTTTCTGCATACAAAGGTGATGTTGTTTTTCCAACTGCTATGGAGCAAAAGAGCATGTGTGATTTACAGCAAATTGGTGGTGTTTTCTGTAGTGAATAAAATAAGTCACTGTATGTGATAGAGCAGAGCTTTCCAAACTGTGTGTCGCAACACAAAAGTGTGTCGCCTGCGGGGCCCAGATGTGTTGCGTCAAAACCCGGAAGCGCTGATGGCGTGCCACCGGGCCATCAGTGCTTCCGGGTTTTCCCGCAGCGACACACCAACGGCGGCGTGTGAAAATCCGAAAGTGCAGCAGCCACGGCGGCGCGCAAAAACCGAAAGCGGTAGCAGCGCTTCCGGGTTTTTGCGCGCTGCTGCAACGGCAGCACTTCCGGGTTTTCCCGTGGCAACACACCAACGGCGGTTGGTGTGTCACCGCAGGAAAACTTTGGAAAGCCCTGTGATAGAGGAAGAATGTAAAGGTTCAAGTGTCAAATGCTCAGCATAGTTCTTATATGTTTAAGGCACTTACAGTAACTTCCTCTACTCCTTCCTTCTCAGAGTGGGAAGCCGAAGTTGCTACATCTCTATGTTAAAGAAGTCATGTAGCTGTTTCTTATGCTGTAAGTTTCTTCCCCCCTCTTTTATTTTATTGAGATGGAAAGCTTCTGTTTTGCTTTGTTCACTTCTCTTAATCATTCTGCAAAACTGCCTTTCATAACACTCTCTGCTTGACTGAAAATTCTGCTCTTAATAGCTCTGTGGGAGCAAATATATTTTTGTATACTACTAATCATCCTGATAGTTATTTTACTCAACTTTTATGAAATTAATTTGGTATGTTCCATTTCAGCATTTGTTAAAATTATTGAGAATTTTGTTTTTATTAAACAAAAGTAGTTTAAACATTTTGTTCTGGCAATACTTTATCTCAAGACAAGAAGGAAACTGGTTTACTGAATTAATTCCTAATATCTAAGCTAAATGTTTAGCTTTCTAAAACTGTACAAAGAAGTTACACTAAAAATGGTAGTAATAATCTTCTGTTGTCACAGTATGATGTACATTGAGTATGCTGCCTCAAACAATTTCGTTACTTCCAAAAATGGAATATCTCTTTTTGGCAAAGATGGTGTGTGTATAAACCAGCAGTCTTCTTTCATGGGGTGAATAAGAATTCCTGAGTGCACAATATTGAGTGCTGATAGATTGGATTGCATCCATTTATCAATTTACAGCCAGTGGAACTTCTGCCCACAGAAGTATTTAAAATATACAGAGGTCTTTTGTTAAAACCACAATAAGTAAACAATGAAATTCTATTTATCTATATAAGGTATAAAATTTATATTGCAACTTTATTGACAGCTAGTCCAAGTGCTCCTCTACTTCACCAAGAGGCTGAAGATTTGCTGCAGAGTGCTTTAGTTTCAAGCAGTAGGCCAAAACAGCGTTTGGCAACTTAATAGATACAGTTAGAAGGTCATGAGTCTGCAGTAGCAATACAATATAATGAATATCAGTGGTATTAACACTGATTTCCGATCTCCTTGTAATTAAACCAGGAACAGATAACTATATCAACTCAATAGACAAGGTGATAACAACCCATAATAATTTTATTCAGATTTTCTTCATTCAGTGGCCCAGCAGCATAAACCAATCCTTTCTCTCCTAGTTTCCATTGGGTAATGCATGTATAATAAGAAGTATTACATAGAACTGGAGGTTAATTCTAGAATCTCTTAACTTGCTATTGGTTAAACCTTTGTTGTTAGTGTCTTGAATGCTAATGTGGAAAGTAGAGCATGGTTATCTAATCTATAACACTTGTTTTATTAAATAAAATAAAACATTTCTGAGATTCATGAACTTAAGAAGTGTATTTTTTCTATTTTATGAATTATAAATTACCCAATTTGAAATGAGAACACTTTCTGTTCTTGGAAATTAACCTAGATTTCACAATGTCAGCAAAGTAGTTCAAATAATATAAATTAATTAAAAATAAAAAGGAGTTCAAATCTGGTAGAATTAACTCATAATTTTTAATATGGCCATACATGGCAAAATGTAATGCCTGCACTAAGGCATTGATTTATATGGAAGCAAATTTCAATGCAAAGCCTGGTTAAAAATCATAATTTATATTTTTAGGTAATACACTGAATGATACTCGCACTGCAAATATTTACTCATACTAGCCAGGAAGAAAAATATTACACTAAAGCTGAAAATTTTAGTGAATTAGTGGCTCCTGCTCTACTCTGCAGTAACATTAGTTAAGTTTAATATGTTAAACTTAACTTAAACTTAAACTTTGTTGTTGTTCAGTCGTTCAGTCGTGTCCGACTCTTCGTGACCTCATGGACCATAGCACGCCAGGCCTTCCTGTCCTCCACTGTCTCTCGGAGTTTATTCAAATTCATGTTCATTACATTGGTGATGCTATCTAACCATCTCATCCTCTGCCGTCCCCTTCTCCTTTTGCCCTCAGTCTTTCCCAGCATCAGGGTCTTTTCCAGTGAGTCCTCTCTTCTCATTAGGTGGCCAAAGTATTTGAGCTTCAGCTTCAGCATCTGTCCTTCCAATGAGCAGTCAGGGTTGATTTCCTTTAGGATTGACTGGTTTGACCTCCTTGCAGTCCAAGGGACTCTCAAGAGCCTTCTCCAGCACCACAGCTCGAAAGCATCAATTCTTCGGCGCTCAGCCTTCCTTATGGTCCAACTCTCACAGCCATACATTGCTACTGGAAAAACCATAGCTTTAACTATACGGACCTTTGTCGGCAAGGTGATGTCTCTGCTTTTTAATATGCTGTCTAGGTTTGCCATAGCTTTCCTCCCAAGGAGCAAGCGTCTTTTAATTTCATGGCTGCAGTCACCGTCTGCGGTGATCTTGGAGCCCAAGAAAATAAAATCTGTCACTGCTTCCATTTCTTCCCCTTCTATTTGCCAGGAAGTGATGGGACCAGATGCCATGATCTGGGTTTTTTTAATGTTGAGTTTCAAGCCAGCTTTTGCACTCTCCTCTTTCACCCTCATCAAGAGGCTCTTTAGTTCCTCTTCACTTTCTGCCATTAGGGTGGTATCGTCTGCATATCTGAGGTTGTTGATATTTTTCCCGGCAATCTTAACTCCGGCTTGTGATTCATCCAGCCCGGCATTTCTCATGATGTACTCTGCATATAAGTTAAATAAGCAGGGTGATAATATACAGCCTTGTCGTACTCCTTTCCCAATTTTGAACCAGTCGGTTGTTCCATGTCCGGTTCTAACTGTTGCTTCTTGACCCACATACAGGTTTCTCAGGAGGGAGGTAAGGTGGTCTGGTACTCCCATCTCTTTAAGAATTTGCCACAGTTTGTTGTGATCCACACAATCAAAGGCTTTAGCGTAGTCAATGAAGCAGAAGTAGATGTTTTTCTGGAACTCTCTTGCTTTTTCCATGATCCAGCGAATGTTGGCAATCTGATCTCTAGTTCCTCTGCCTCTTCAAAACCCAGCTTGCACTTCTGGTAGTTCTCGGTTCACATGCTGCTGAAGCCTAGCTTGTAGGATTTTGAGCATAACCTTGCTGGCATGTGAAATGAGCACAGTTGTACGGTAGTTTGAACATTCTTTGGCATTGCCTTTCTTTGGAATTGGAACGTAAACTGACCTTTTCCAATCCTGTGGCCACTGTTGAGTTTTCCAAATTTGTTGGCATATTGAGTGCAGCACTTTAACAGCATCATCTTTTAGGATCTTAAATAGCTCAGCTGGGATACTGTCTTCTCCACTAGCTTTGTTGTTAGTAATGCTTCCTAAGGCCCACTTGACTTCACTCTCTAGGATGTCCGGCTCAAGGTCAGTGACCACACCATCGTATTTATCAGGGATATTAAGATCTTTCTTGTATAGTTCTTCTGTGTATTCTTGCCACCTCTTCTTAATCTCTTCTGCTTCTGTTAGGTCCCTGCCTTTTTTGTCCTTTATCATGCCCATCTTTGCACAAAATGTTCCCTTGATATCTCCGATTTTCTTGAAGAGATCTCTAGTCTTCCCCATTCTATTGTTTTCCTCGATTTCTTTGCATTGTTCATTTAAGAAGGCCTTCTTATCTCTCCTTGCTATTCTCTGGAATTCTGCATTCAGTTGGTTATATCTTTCCCTTTCTCCCTTGCCTTTTGCTTCCCTTCTTTCCTCAGCTATTTGTAAAGCCTCATCAGTCAGCCACTTTGCTTTCTTGCATTTCTTTTTCTTTGGGATGGTTTTAGTTGCTGCCTCCTGTACAATGTTACGAACCTCCATCCATAGTTCTTCAGGCACTCTGTCTACCAGATCTAATCCTTTAAATCTATTCCTCACTTCCACTGTATATTCATAAGGGGTATGATTTAGGTCATACCTGATTGGTCTAGTGGTTTTCTCTACATTCTTCAATTTAAGCCTAAATTTTGCAATAAGAAGCTCATGATCTGAGCCACAGTCAGCTCCAGGTCTTGTTTTTGCTGATTGTATAGAGCTTCTCCATCTTTGGCTGCAAAGTATATAATCAATCTGATTTCGGTATTGACCATCTGGTGATGTCCATGTGTAGAGTCGTCTCTTGTGTTGTTGGAAAAGAGTGTTTGCTATGACCAGCGTGTTCTCTTGACAAAACTCTATTAGCCTTTGCCCTGCTTCATTTTGTACTCCGAGGCCGAACTTGCCTGTTATTCCGGTTATTTTTTGACTTCCTACCTTAGCATTCCAGTCCCCTATGATGAAAAGGACATCTTTTTTTGGTGTTAGTTCTAGAAGGTGTTGTAGGTCTTCATAGAACCGGTCAACTTCAGCTTCTTTGGCATCAGTGGTTGGAGCATAGACTTGGATCACTGTGATGTTGAATGGTTTGCCTTGGATTCGAACTGAAAGCATTCTGTCGTTTTTGAGGTTGTACCCCAGTACTGCCTTTCCCACTCTTTTATTGACTATGAGAGCTACTCCATTTCTTCTAAGGGATTCTTGCCCACAGTAGTATATATAATGGTCTCCTGAATTAAATTCGCCCATTCCTGTCCATTTTAGTTCGCTGATTCCCAATATGTCGATGTTCAATCTTGTCATCTCATGTTTGACCACATCCAGCTTACCTTGATTCATAGTTCTTACATTCCAGGTTCCTATGCAATATTGTTCTTTACAGCATCGGACTTTCCTTCCACTTCCAGACACATCCACAACTGAGCGTCCTTTCGGCTTT
This sequence comes from Charina bottae, assembly GCA_023362775.1. Lineage (NCBI taxonomy): Eukaryota > Metazoa > Chordata > Lepidosauria > Squamata > Charinaidae > Charina > Charina bottae. The sequence continues at coordinate 191,301,215 of JALMGJ010000003.1, forward strand.
GGCCCAGCCGTTTCACACTTTCTGGAGCTACTCGGAATTGCCCTCCGCTCTTCCCCAGTAGCATTTTGGACACCTTCCGACCTGAGGGGCTCATCTTCCGGTGTCATATCTTTTAGCCTTTTGATACTGTCCATGGGTTTTCTTGGCAAGGATACTGGAGTGGTTTGCCATTTCCTCCTCCTTAAACTTAAACATTAAACATTAGTTAAGTTTAATATGATTTACTAGCTAAGTGTATACTGTGGGGTGTTGCTGGCTATTGGGGTATCTTTATTGATAGCATAAAGCACAATATCTTTATTGATAGCATAAGGCAACAATGGATGTATAGTGCATTATTGCAAAAAGGAAAAAACAAAGCATACGCAGAGTTCCATCAACAGATGTGAGGAAAGAAAAATCATGGTCTATGCAAAGACCAGGCGTAGTTACAGTACAGATAGCAGTCAAACAGAAGCATAGAATTGAGTGAGTGAGATGAGTACCCGTAGTTCATAGTTGACTTATACCCATGGTTCAACATTCTGATTGGCTAATGTGGGCTAGGCCATTTTTCAGCTTAACATTGTAGTAACAGTTGTACTTACTATAAACCGCCATGAGATGGCGGTGTTGCATATTGGCTTTTCTCCCGGGGAACATTCTCTGGGGACAAGACTGTTATCACCATATTGTTTTGACTAGAGAAAAGCACATCTGGTGTTTTTACTGCTTTTTGTTATGGGAAACTGCTTACAGCCACTTTACAGGCTAGGATTTCACAGTGAAGGAATCCATTCGCTTGAATCCTACATAGAATAACTTTAACAAATAACTTTAACATATACAGGGTTGCTACTTAATGCAATCTATGCATCTTTATTAAGAAGGAATTTGTCCCCTGGGGCTTAATTCTGAGTAGCCCTGTAATATAGTTACATTATCTGTTTTATCATTTACTCTTAAAAATGCATGTACAGTGTATAAAGTGTCCAGGGTGGTTTGGTGAAATGCCCTTGCTAAAGTTTTTTACTGATGCAGGAATTATTCATTTAAGTAATATACAGATAGTCCTCGTTTAGCAACCACAATTGAAACTGGCAACTCGGTTGTTAAGCGATGCATTCGCTAATTTATTTATTTATTTATTTTCTATCCCACCTTTATTATTTTTATAAATAACTCAAGGCAGCGAACATACCTAATACTCCTTCCTCTCCTATTTTCCCCACAAGAACCACCCTGTGAGGTGAGTTGGGCTGAAAGAGAGTGACTGGCCCAAGGTCAACCAGCCATTACTTCACTTTTCCTTTGCTTTGCAGACCTGCAAAGGTTGTAAATGTGAGGATTGGTGGTAAAGTTACTTTTTCATCACTATTGTAACTGTGAATGGTCGCTAAACAAGGCAACCGCTAGATGAGGACTACCTGTAATGCATATAAGACTGCCAGATTTGGGCTGCAAGCATCTATTATACCTTCTTTGTTGCCATCTGAATTTTTGGAGCTCTTGCTATCTGGTAGACTTAGTGTATTTGTTACTGCAGATTATAGATGGCGAAATTGCTGTCAATACACTGAATGCCTCATAGTGTGACCATGTTTTTTACTTTACATAGAACAGTCCTCTATTTGAAAAGCTGTCAGATGAGAATTCTCTTGTTGATTTCCAGTACAAATCCAGGTTAAACAGAAAAAAGCATACGGAAAATCAGAACTTCAAGTAGCCAATCAACAAATAGTACATGGAGAAGAAAATGAGCATATTCAACATTTACGCACATGTTAATCAACTTTATCAAGTGATACACATTAGGGTTGTTCAGACTATTGGGATGTGTACTTTGTTCAGGGGTCTCTAATTCCACTACTTGTAGTGTCAAGAATTTGGCATCCTTTTAAGAGCTCAGTGTAGTTCCTTCAAATGCTCCTGCACTCAACTGAGTATGCACTCATATATTTCCATGACCTGGATAAGATCTGAAACTAGACACTAAGTGCAATCAGTTGAAGTGTACCTACTATTGAAAATCCTGTCATTTAAAAGTTTATGTATGTAGTTTGGGTATGGGTATATTTGCCGAGGTGTAATTACTCCTTTTTCAGATTTTCAAAGTAAATTCACAGTGTCAAATCATACTTATACTAATTTTTCAGTGTGGAACATGCCATCATTTACACTGAAAAACAGGTCAGTATCTCCAGGAATAAATGGACCCAAATCTGAGATGAGAAAAAATAATTTAAAAAATCAAAAACAATAAGGAAATATTTCAGCTCCCAGAATATTTTTAAATGGCCATTCTTTAATAAAAGTATTTTAAAGACAATCTTAGCATAAAAATGCTGTGCGATAATTCATTACAGATTCAGCTCTGACTTGAACAAGGACACAGTATTTTTTTTTTACCATACCATATGTGTAAATCAGTTCATTCAAGAATGTATTACTATCTAGTTTTAATTAGGAAAGCCTTGTTTCAAATCCTGTTATAAATTATGAAACATGTAAAACAGGACATGTTTTCTGTGTTGACAGAAACAGAAACAAAAATGTGATAATGCATCAACAAGACAGCTGAAATAATTACATCATTCTGTCCAACATGTGGAAAAATCAGTATCGGATTATCAGAAAACTAAGTTATTACTTTAACTTCTTAACGCTTGAATTTTGGGTTCTTACTGGGATGAAACTTCAAAACTTGAAGATGAAAAGAAAATATATATTTTTGTCTTATAATACAGTAGCGAATTTTGGGACTTGAATGAGGTTAAAATGAACAATTTAGTCTAGTGGTTAAGGCAATGGGCTAGAAACCAGGAGACTGTGAGTTCTAGTCCTGCCTTAGGCATGAAAGCCGGCTGGGTGACTTTGGGCCAGTCACTCTCTCTCAGCCCAACTCACCTCACAGGGTTGTTGTTGTGAGGAAAATAGGAGGAGGAAGGAGTATTCAGTATGTTCCCCACCTTGAATTATTTGTAAAAATAATAAAAGGCGGGATAATTTTTTTTAAAAAAATGTTTATAAGGAATCATAAAAATCAGAAATCAGAAATGGTGGAGTTTATTTACTTATTTGAACAATATATATGTGCGACTAACAATAATAAAGCCAGCAGTAATCCAAGCAATTAAAAACAATTACAGTAACAATCAACCAGTGGTGTTACGTAGATATACATTGACAGACTGCCCTTATTGTTCTATTCTGAACTAGTTGCAAATTCCAAATTCTCTTCAAGGGCAGCCCCATGTACTGTGGATTGCAACAGTCCAAACAGGAGATGAGTAAGGCCCTGAGTGTCTGTGAGTAATGCATCCTGATCCAGTAACAAGGACAATTGGATTTGTTTAAAAGCCCTCCTAGCCATGGTTCTGAGAGGCAGTTTGGTGTAGTGGTTAAGGCATCAGGCTAGAAACCAGGAGACTGTGAAATCTAGTCCTGTCTTAGGCATGAAGCCAGCTGGGTAACCTTGGGCCAGTCAATCTCTCAGCCCTAGGAAGGAGGCAATGGCAAAACCACTTTTGAAAAACCTTGCCAAGAAAACTGCAGGGACTTGTCCAGGCAGTGTCCAAGAATTGGACACAACTGAACAGATAAAAAAAAATGAGTCATGGCTGCTATCTGTTCCTCAATCAGGATCTGTGAATCTAGGACAGGGGTGAGGAACCTTTTTTCTGCCAAGGGCTATTTGGATATTTATAACTGGGGACCGGGATGGGTGGGGGGCAGGGTTTCTGGGATTTCCACGGACCGGGGGCCGGAGTTTGCAGGCGGGAGCCAATCACAAGCACTGGGGGGCGGGGTTTGTGGGCGGGAGCCAACCACGTGGAAAGGGTGGGTTTGCGGGTGGGAGCCCCGCGGGCCTTGAGCGGGAGCCCCGTGGGCCTTATATGGCCCGCGGGCCTGATGTTGCCCACCCCTGATCTAGGAGGATCCCAAATTGTGCATAAACTCTGTTGGGAGAGTGCCACCCAATTCAGAGTTAAAAATGGGAAGTCTTCAGATCCTGGAGCACTCAAATCCACAGATACTTGGTCTTGAATGAGAAAAAAAAACTTATGAAAACAACTGCAGACAAAAATAAGAGATAAAGATATTGTATGATGTGTATTTTGAGAAAAAAAGTTGCAAAGTATGTAATCAAAAAGCAAAAGCAAGGTACCATTGGGATTAAAAGTAGCAGATATGATGATTTGACAGAAAATAAAAAATGGTTTTAGAAGTGGGTGAAGAGGGCCAAATAAGGGAATTTAAATTACAAATGTAATTTAAAAAAAAAGAAATTATATTTATTTATTTATTTGTTTATTTATTTATTTATATTTCTAACTTATATCACCATAATATAAAACTGAAGTGAAAGAATGCTAGACAGAGTATATTAGAGATCTGTGTGGAAATGATAGTGATTTGACAGAGAATGGGATTGAAACCAATACTATAAATACCAGTATCCAAGACAAAAGGCCAAATAGCAAGTCATAAATATTGTGAGAATGTTGAAAAACAAGAAGGTTGCAGATATACATAGATGTTATAATTGAATAAATATTAAAATATGGATATGATTGGCTTATGGAACATCTGTTTGATTTGTTTAAGATGTGTTTGAAGATTATTTATTTATTTATTTATTTATTAAATTTGTATTACCACCCATCTCCCCCAACCGGGGGACTCTGGGCGGGTCACAATAAAACAAGATTGAATAATGTCTCATGGTTCTCCTATACAAAGGGAAATGTGGAAAGAATAAATGGAAACATTAGAAGGGACTTAGTTTATTAAGTTTGCTGAAGAGGCTGTTTAGCAGAATTCCAACTGAAAGGATACAAGAGGTGAGGATGAGCAAAAATCAGGATTTCAAGTGCAATTAGAATGATAGCTGATAGTATGTGGTCTGTTGTAAGAAATTGTTGTTTGCCTAAAGAAGCAAAAATGTCTGTGCATAACAGTTTGCTCCTGCATTGTTATATCAAAGTGAGGACTGGGTATGTCATAAACAAATTTCATTGAATGCAGTGAGAAAGGAGTACTTTGGATGTGTATGGTAAAACTAGAAGAGACAGAGTCAAGAATGAATGGCTGTTGAATGAGCATGGACTGAATATGAAAGTGAGTAACCAGTTTGAACAAAGTAATTGAGGTGATTTGGTCACACAGAGAGAATGTACGATGATCAAATTGCAAAACTAATCTTTGAAGGAAGAATGAATAGATTGAGAGAAAGAGGAATACTGAGAAAGTCAGGGTTGTATAGTCTTGATAAGATACTCAAAAAGAGAGAGGTAAGGACTTCCGGTGGGGAACATGGCTGACTGACCAGCTGTGTCCGGGAGCTCCACGGGCAGATCTGACAACGTGTTGTTGTTTTTTTTGTGGGCGCAGGCAGGCTTTTCCTGCAGCCCTAGACCGTTTTCAAGGTCAGAAAATGTCTGGAATCATCCTACTTGTACTCCAAAACACCGTGCTGTAGCCAGAGAATCACAAGAAGCGTTCGCGACGACCTGGTAAGAGATGATGGGAGACAGGGACACCATCATTTCCATGCCACGCTGTAGCCTTAAAGGGACAGTAGGTCGAGCCACCCCCATTTCTAAATCACTCAATTTATATAATTTTTAAATTTTTGTACCCCAAGAGAGGCTCTCTACAGTAAGAAGAAGCGGACTCTCTTTATTTAGCATACTGTTGCTTGCCTAAAAAAGAATAGCACACACATATACACACATATGAGCACATGCAATAATAAAAAATATATCTGGGGGACAAGTTCACCATATCTTTTGAATTAAGATAATTTAAGACATGCTGATTTAGTTTAACATTCAATTTTTGAACAAAGCTATTATTTGAAATTGGATATTAGATATTCTAAGGGATAAATTGAAGAAGAAAACATACTGTCGTATGTGGGAAATAAGAATAACATACTCAAAATGTTTGAGGAAACAAAACATAAATATATATTTTATGTGATTTTATTATTCACAAGAAATTAATGTTTCATCCAGTTGTCTAGGCAGCATGTTTATATAATGTTTGTTTATGGTTATGGTTTATCATCCTATCTAAATCTTCCAAGCCTCAAATACTTAATGAATATATCAGACACAAAATATATAGTACCTTGTATGGTTCAACTCCTATTAATGTAGGAGAACATGCAAACCTTCGAGAAAAGCTACAAAAGTGTATGTGTATACACACACATATACATAGATACGTACATAGATACATACCCTTCTGGTCAATGCATGCATACATACATACCCACCCTTCTGGTCATTTCAGTGCAAATGCTGAAATATTGTGAGTAAAATCTAACACAGCATTAAAGAAGTTGAAGTGCCAAATCACATATTAGTTTCATGATGCAACTAATGAACCATTAAATTAATAAAACTAGAAAATGTAATTGCCAAATTTTAAACAGTGCACAAAGAAGCACCAGGGCTAACAAGGATAGGGTTGGGAATGAAAGGTTTTAACCAGGACCTTTCCTCGCATGGTATGGTCTTGACCCTGATTTGTATGATTCTGGCTGCAATTTAAATATTTACAAACTAAGCATGAAAATTTAATATACAGTTTGACTCTAAAAGTACATTGTATGTTTAGCTAAAGTTTTGTTTTTTGCTGAAAATAATAATTTTTATTTTTTCCATAGTCAATCACTTGACAAATTAAAATTTATAACTAACCCATTCATCTAGCTGAAAATGTGCTATTTTGACTAATAAACTGTACTGTGTAACAGCTGCAATGTTATTACTAACAGTAGGTAACTGGCTAGCTTTTAGATGTTGGCCACTGGCCATACTAACTGGGATTAATGGGAGTTGAACTCCAAAGCATCAAGAAAGCATCATTGTTACTGTTTACTTGTATCTTGAATTATCAGTATTAGATGATGCAACTTACTTCTGATAAGTCATGCATAAATTTCACTAAATGAAAAATCTATTTTATTAGAAAAATCTTACTTTTTAATGTTAATCAATGTCCCCATTTAAGCACTTTGGAAAAGACTTTTAAAAAATAAAAAGCCAAAATGGCTTCCCCTTATTTAATAGCCTCATTCAGGCCATGCTTTTGGCTTTCTGAAAGATTGCACCAGATTTTCTACATGTATATGCACTATTCAAGTTTCAGCTTTAGGTCTTGGCAATCTTGATGTAAATATCTAAATCAACAGTAACAGCATGTTGAGTATAATGCACATGAACCTCCCAACCAAAACCTTCAGTGTACTGCTATTCTTCCAACAGCTCAGCTGCATAATCAGCATACAGTATTTACATTTATGTATTCATTAAATTTATACCCCTCCCCAATCAAAACAGACTCTTAATGGCTTAAAAGACAAAATACAAAATTAAAAGACAAAATATATAATAATACTGCCCGCAAAAAAACAAAACAAAATGCACCAGCCTAAAAGAAACCCTTTATTAACACACCTTGCTTTAGAGGACAGTGTTGTGCATGTTATTGAAGAGTAAGTAAATACATTATATAATAGATGAGAAGTATTTTCAGTAATGTACATTTCTGGGTAAGAGAAAAATAGAAACATTGAGTAAGGAGTGATTCTTTAGTTAAGAAAAAAAACATGTCCAACTTAATAGGAATGTTACTATGTTTTGATATGAAAAATGCTGATGGACATGCAGTTCTACCATACCACATAACAGAGACATATCAATATTGTCAGCTAGAAAAGATGCTGTTATAGTAAAAAAAGGTTACTTAGAATACAAGGACCAATATTAAGGTTGCATTCCATGCATACTTACATGAATGTAAATTATGTTTCCCATGGAGCTTACTTTGAAATAAACATGCATGATCAGATGAAAAAAGTTGAAGTTCAAATTCTCTGAGTTAAACTTTAAGGCATTTGAGGAAAAGATACTGATAAAGAAAATGGAAAAAACACCTTATGTGAAGAAAAAGCATCAACAGTGAATTTTATAAAATGTGGTTCTCTAATTTTTTTACAGACAATTACTTCTAATGTGAGTAGTGAGTGACTGTAACAATGGACTTTAATTTTACTTAAAATTGAATATTTAATATCATTCATCAGTTTTATGAAACTTTTGCTTTTATTAATTATTTTACTCAATTACATATATTTCATTTTAAAAAAATTATAACATTCCTTCTTTGAAAAATATAATCAGATGCCATGTTTGTTATAACTTCACTTGATCCACCTATGTATTTCTCTTTAAATAAAGATTGATGGAGAGCAGATCACACAATGGCACTTATCTGGTCAAATTTAAGAAAGATTGCAGTCTTTGAGAATGGCTATGTTCAGCAGTGTCTTCTTAACTCTCTATACTTTTAAACACACTCAAAATGTCTTTTTACTTTTTATTCTAAAATGATTCTTTTCTCCTGAAAGATTCTACATATCCTTCCTCCTATCTTATTAACATATTTTACATTTTCACTTTGAATGAATCTTTTTATCAGCTTGTGCATCTTTCTTTATAAAGCCTCACAGCAGTATACAATGCTTATCGTATTTCATCCCATTGTGAATCTTGAAATGAGACACCTTTTCTTGAAAAATCTAGTGCAAATGCAGCTATAACACCTCATCATTTGCATGAATATTGTGTGAAATAAGAATAATAGCAACGTTAAAGGCTTTGTAATTATTATTTCCCTATCATTTAAAAAACACCCTAGCACCTTTTGGAGAAGTGGTACACACATGCTATAGTTCTATGGATGTTCAGATGTAGCTCCCCAATTTATTCCCACAGATCACTCTCTTTATTAGGACTAGATAAAATGTCATGAAATAATGGAAAATTTTCTGAGCTCTTCAGCATGTCAGGCTGAAAGTTAGGTTCAGTGGGACAACTACTGGCTAAGTGTATATATAGGATCGTAGTTCCTATATATATATATTGTATAGTAGGAGAGAAGTGAGAAGCAAGCTAAACTGAAGAAGAGAAATGAGAAGCAAATTGAAGTGGTCTGGATTTCTAGATTTTAAAACTCAAAACTTATTTGCTGATTTGATGTAGTTGACCCATGATTCATTAATAACAAGTCTCTCAAAAAAAATTCAATAGCCTAGGTAGATCCTTGAGGAACCTAATGTAGAAAAAGATCCTCCTGGTAACAGAAAACTCACTCTAAGTAAGGAATAGTGCTTACTAATACACAGTTAAGAAACTTGAATCATGCAGATCCACAATCCTGTATGAAAGAATTTTCATATGTAAAGCTTAATCAATGTTGAGAATTCTTCCAGACATATGAGTGTGTGAGGAGCTGTTGCCTCACCTTTGGTCATTTGAAGTAAAGTGATGGCAGCTGGTCAATTGTTTAGAAATAGCATGTGTGTGTGTGTCACCTAATGGTTTTGTTTCTCAGAGTATTCCATTTTGTTGTTGTTGTTCAGTCATTTAGTCATGTCCGACTCTTCGTGACCTCATGGACCATAGTACACCAGGCCTTCCTGTCCTCCACTGTCTCCCAGAGTTTACTCAAATTCATGTTCATTACATCAGTGATGCTATCTAACCATCTCATCCTCTGCCGTCCCCTTCTCCTTTTGCCTTCAGTCTTTCCCAGCATCAGGGTCTTTTCCAGTGAGTCCTCTCTTCGCATTAGGTGGCCAAAGTATTTGAGCTTCAGCTTCAGCATCTGTCCTTCCAATGAGCAGTCAGGGTTGATTTCCTTTAGGATTGACTGATTTGACCTCCTTGCAGTCCAAGGGACTCTTAAGAGTCTTCTCCAACACCACAGTTCGAAAGCATCAATTCTTCGGCGCTCAGCCTTCTTTATGGTCCAACTTTCACAGCCATACATTACTACTGGGAAAACCATAGCTTTAACTATACGGACCTTTGTTGGCAAGGTGATGTCTCTGCTTTTTAATATGCTGTCTAGGTTTGCCATAGCTTTCCTCCCAAGGAGCAAGCGTCTTTTAATTTCATGGCTGCAGTCACCGTCTGTGGTGATCTTGGAGCCCAAGAAAATAAAATCTGTCACTGCTTCCATTTCTTCCCCTTCTATTTGCCAGGAAGTGATGGGACCAGATGCCATGATCTGAGTATTTTAATGTTGAGTTTCAAGCCAGCTTTTGCACTCTCCTCTTTCACCCTCATCAAGAGGCTCTTTAGTTCCTCTTCACTTTCTGCCATTAGGGTGGTATGATCTGCATATCTGAGGTTGTTGATATTTCTCCTGGCAATCTTAACTCCGGCTTGTGATTCATCCAGCCCGGCATTTCTCATGATGTACTCTGCATATAAGTTAAATAAGCAGGGTGATAATATACAGCCTTGTCATACTCCTTTCCTATTCCATTAACATTTCATCAAAGTAACCAATTAAAGCTCAGCACAACCTAGTAATTAAGCAGTTCAATAATTGCTTAAATCTTTATGTAAAAATAAATATTACAGAGTCATTGGCAATTGGCACCAATCAGGCAGTGGGTGCCAAGAGTCCAAGCCTTAATCAGATGCTCGGGCAATTGGTTCTTTTTGATCCAGAGATGATAAGCATGCCAGTGGATAAAGAAATTTAAAGCTTTATTATAAACTTAAGCAAACAAAGTTAAACAAAAACACAGTTTAAACAGATTATACACAAAGCATAACAAGCATAGCATACAGAAAGAAATCTTACATACCAAGCAAAGTAATACCTAATCTCCTATAGGCTGCCAGGAGCCCCCTAATAAGGACAGCAGAGATACCGCAAGGTGGCAATTTTCACAGCACCCAGCGCTCAGGCCTGTGTGGACTCCCAAACTCCAAAGACAATTCTAAGGTTTTTATCAAAGCCTGGCTCCCAAACCCCGTGACCAAGCCCAGCCTGACCTTGACTGGGATTCCTCCTGGGGCCTGGCACCTGTCCATGACATCATTCCCAGAGCCTGGGAAGCCATCAGATAAGCCAATGCCTAAGCATAAATAATTTCTTATCATCACTCCCATTCCAAGCCGCTAGAGGGACGGCTGGAGGAGTGAACTTATGCTTAAACTTAACAAGCTGGGGTTTTTCTTCCCCCCCACTTCCAACAAAGATATGTTCTGGAGGGCTGTTGGAGGAGTGGGTATATTCTTCTTCTCTTCCCCCACCTCATGCCAAACAGCTTAAAAACAAGCCAGTTAAACATCAGTATAACTCAAAATAAACTCTAATCTCCTAGGTGTGGGGAAGGAAAATCAAAACATGCCACCTAACTCCTCGAGATACAATGGTCTTCCGCAGGTTGCCACTACAGTGGGTTACTTTGAGTGACTCTCTGTGGAATCAAGGGAATTAATATCAATATAGATGAATCCAACTAAATCTTGCTATCATCTTCATTTGTTACATCCCAAAACCACTAAACCACTTGCATTATGACAGTGACAAGTTGGTGCTGCTACACTGACTTTTGCATTGGAAGGACAAGTATATGGCCTTATAACCATTATAGCCAACCCATTCTGACACAACTGTTAGGTACACCATTCCTTGGACAAGGTTGGGTACTTGAATTTTCAGAAGCATTTTTTTTAATCTGTTCAGTTGTGTCCGATTCTCAGAGACTGTCTGGACAAGTCCCTGCAGTTTTCTTGGCAGGTTTTTCAGAAGTGGTTTGCATTGCTTTCTTCCTAGGGCTGAGAGAAAGTGACTGGCCCAAGGTCACCCAGCTGGCTTCATGCCTAAGATGGGACTAGAACTCATGGTCTCCCAGTTTCTCACCTGGTGCCTTCATCACTACACCAAACTGGCTCTCATACTTCAGAAGCATAGTTTGTCTAAATTTTGAAATAAAACTTGTCATACAACTCAGTCTTAAAATATTTGCAATACTGATGTTTAAAGCACATTAAAGATTGGATGAAGATGAAACAAATTCAACCCATGTAAAGCAATCCTCTGAATCCACAGGAATGACTCTGCATAGAAAAGGCTGGGTTCGTGGATGATTCTCATGGTCCTCTGGACCTACTTTTTTTTCTAATATAGCTACTGAGCCTAACAAGCCCTATTGCAGAAGAAAGGAAACTGAACTAAAGTTCTTAAAATAACTTTAAGAAGTGCAAAGCAGGGTTGGGGAGTGATTCACATATTAAAAAGCAATCTGCTAGGCCTATATTTGTCTGCAAAATTGGCAATGTATTGTTCAGAAGGCAAACTAGACAATTAGATGTAACATCATTAGCACAAATTAGATATAACATCATTAGTGCAAAGGTGTGTACAGAGGCCATTTTAAATTAAAAAGGCAACAAAAGGCCCAGAGCTTTCTTAAATTAAAAAAGGGATACACAAAGCCACAAATGAAGATTTTTTAAAAATGTAAGGAAAGTAATAAAAGCCATTGAATTCTTAGATTAACATCCATAACTAAGGATTCCTCAGAGAAACAAAAGAACAGACAAAAATATCATAATTTAAAAAAATCAAACCTACAATCTTAAAAAGGGAAACCCTAAAAAAATTAGAGCATAGAGATCACACTGACAACAAAGGTCCGCATAGTTAAAGCAATGGTATTCCCTGTAGTAACCTATGGCTGTGAGAGCTGGACCATAAGGAAGGCTGAGCGAAGGAAGATAGATGCTTTTGAACTGTGGTGTTGGAGGAAAATTCTGAGAGTGCCTTGGACTGCAAGAAGATCAAACCAGTCCATACTCCAGGAAATAAAGGCAGACTGCTCACTTGAGGGAATGATATTAAAGGCAAAACTGAAGTACTTTGGCCACATAATGAGAAGACAGGATACCCTGGAGAAGATGCTGATGCTAGGGAAAGTGGAGGGCAAAAGGAAGAGGGGCCGACCAAGGGCAAGATGGATGGATGATATTCTGGAGGTGACGGACTCAACCATGGGGGAGCTGGGGATGGTGACAGCCGACAGGCAGCTCTGGCGTGGGCTGGTCCATGAAGTCACAAAGAGTCGGAAGCAACTGAACGAATAAACAACAACAAAAAAATTAAAACACAATCAAAATATAAATAGGAGGCAAATATACAGATAACTAAAAAAATAGGAATCATACTGACCTTCCCAGCTAGTTACTTATCTATTGCGTAGAATCTTGGGGTTCAATTCATGTCTAGAGTTTAATGCTATATTTCAAGCTATTATTCAAGTTAAGTCACACTATGGGGCAGCATATAAGAATTGTGAAATGAATAAATGTGTATTGACTCCATTTTAGTCTTTGATATTCTAGTATTTAAACAGTTGCAAAATGACAGTGATGTGTAGATTGCTAGTGGATACAGATTGTCTTGTGTTGACTGTGTTTTTTTGTATAATTTTATTAAAGATTTTTCAAGAAGATAAAAGAGTAATACGAACTAATATAAAGTAAGAAAAAGTAAAGAAAACGAAATCAAAGAGAAAGCTAAAAGTGCAAGAAAGGAGAAAAAGGTAAAAGAAAAATAGAAAAGAAAGAAAAAAGATACAGAGAAGTAGCTTCCAATCTTCTTTACAGCAATTATAAGTACAATTATAAATTTATCTCTTATTCTATGGTTACAACATACAACATACAACAATCAGCAACAATTGTGGATATTGTCTTTTCTCTGATCAAAGAAGTCAATTTATCCATCTCGGCAAATTCCATCATCTTCACCAACCATTCCTCCATTGTGGTTAGTGCCGAACCTTTCCATCTTTCTGCATACAATAATCTCGCTGCAGTTATCATATACAAAAACAAAGTCCCATGACTTTTTTGCAACTGTTTGTCCATCAATCCCCAAAGAAAAACCTCTGGTTTCCATTGTATATTAATCTTTAAAATCCTCTGAATCAGTGTATGTACTATTTGAATCCAGAATTTTCTAGCTTTTTTACAGGTCCACCAAACATTGTGTTGACCGTTGAGGACAGAAAATGGAATTGTGGTTGACATTTTTAAAACATGTCAACAAACCCAAGGGCACTCCCTACAAAGAATGAAATAAGTTAATAAAAATAAACAAGGTAAAGTTAGTGCTGCAGGAAAACATGGGTGCATTTTCACTTACGTTCACATTTCTTGTTTCTAAATAACTGAATGAAGCTGCTTTAGATAAGCTTCTAAGAATGTATTTACTTTTAATGAAAGGATTCTTAGATTCACAAGTCTCGCGTGATAAAATACTATGTTAGGTTACAATACAGAGCATGGCTTGAAAGGAAAATATAGTACAACTGATGCTATTATATCATACTAACAGGATAGCATTAACAAGCTATCAGAACAGGAAACTTTTTTCTACCTATTCTGTTGTGAGGTCAACTGCAGAGAGGGTTTTTTGTTTTGTTTTGTTCTGTTTTTTGACATTGCAACCAAGCAGAAATGAAGAAGATGATATCATTATGCGGCAAGGGTTTGTGTACTTTGTTTCTGTATGCTAGGAAGATGTATTTCATCTTTTGAGCAAAAACCTTAGTTTTGAGCTGAAAACTTTTTCTGAACTGGGGCTGCTTTCTTTGCTCCTCTGTGAAAACAGTTACAAATCTGGGTTTAAAAAACAGGATGATTTCATGTTTCCTAGCTTGCTTTGTTCTGTCTCTGCCTCAACCTGCCTAACGCGGTTACTGGGTTGTACAGAGTAAGATGGGAGGGAAAGCATATATGCAGCTCTGGGCTCCTTTTATCCAGGTGGAGTTACATTAGCCTGGGTGTAATTTACTATATGCCTGGCTAAATTGGGGTGCCCTCTCTGTCACCTCAGCCCAAAATGAGGAGGAAAGGAGAGGAACAGCATGTAGGGACAAGGCAGAACCTTTCACATCGTTTCCACCGGATCCCTGTATGGGCTGATTCCAGGCGGGGAAAGCGGCAGCGTTTTCTGCGGGGACAGTAGAGCCCCGGGTTTTACTCATGGCACGGTATGCGGGTGTAGTGAACGTGGGAAGCCGACCTGGCCCGTCCCCTGATTTTGCTGCCAGAGTTCGCGACACGTCAGGCAGGCTGAGGGAGGAGCGTGAAAGTGGGAGAAATGAGGAGAAAAGGCAGCGAGGGCGCCAGCCAACGCACGCCGGCTGCTGCTGGACAGTCGCTGCCTCGGTGCCCGGCTAGCTCCGCTCGCGCGCGCTCGCTCCGTGTTCCGCTGCTGGGGCCAGGAAGGCGGGAAAGGGGAGCAGCAAAAGCGGTCGGCTTTGGTGAACCAGAGGAGGTGGGAGGATTCCTCTGAATCTTTGGCTCAGGATTCTGACCCATGGGCGGCGTCCAAGGTCTGGCAGTCAGCCCCAGAAAAGGCAAGAGTCTTTCCGCGCTCAGCCTTGCCCCCTCCTTTGGGTTCTGACTGTGGGAAGTTTCCCATTGCTAAGGAGCAGCAGAAAAGGGACGGACTGAAATGAAGGACAGCGTGGTGGTGGGAAAGCAACAGCCTTGGGCGCGCGTGGAGCTTCTTTGAAAAGCAAGAACCGGCGGCTTGTTTTCCCCCTTCCCTCCTCTGAGCTGCTAGTATAGGCGGGGGGCAAGGAGGGGAGCGAGAAGGGGAGGGGGTGCTCAGCCTCTGGATTTTGCTCGCTGAGTTAGAGAGGGAGAGCCGATAGTTTCGGAGGGCGTCTTTCTGAGAGGATTTCAGTGGGAGCCACGCGGGAGCGGATCTGGCAGGCTACCGCTGTGCCTTTAGAGTTTTATTTTCCAGGCAGCGCAGAGCATGCAGGCAGCAGAAGCACCTGCCACTACCAGCGACCTGAATCAGACCTGGGGCTTGCCCTGGCTGGACTCCAATGCCTCCAGGTCCTCCCTTCACCAGCACTTCTCCTTCTCTAAGGAGAAGGTCAGCTTCCTCTCTGAAATTGGCGTTGAGAACTTTATCACCTTGATTGCCTTTGGCCTCATTTTCACCCTGGGAGTGATGGGCAATTCTCTGGTCATCACGGTGCTCGCCAGGAGCAAGCCAGGCAAACCCCGCAGCACCACCAACATTTTTGTGCTCAACTTGAGCATTGCTGACTTGGCCTACTTACTCTTCTGCATTCCTTTCCAGTCTACCGTGTACATGTTGCCCAGCTGGGCTCTGGGTACCTTCATCTGCAAGTTTATCCACTACTTCTTCACTGTCTCCATGTTGGTCAGCATATTCACCCTCTCAGCTATGTCCGTGGACCGCTACGTGGCCATTGTGCATTCCCGGCGCTCCTCATCCTTGCGGGTGTCCCGTAACGCGCTGTTGGGCGTAGGGATCATCTGGCTTATCTCTATTGCCATGGCTTCCCCTGTGGCTCACCATCAGCGCCTTGTCCACCAAGAACTCCTCAACCAGACCTACTGCTGGGAAGTGTGGCCCAGTCTCCAGCACAAGCAAGTGTATGTGCTGTGTACCTTCATCTTCGGGTATCTGCTACCTCTGCTGCTCATCTCCTTTTGCTATGCTAAGGTAAGTGAGGTTAATAAGGGCAGAGGTTCTATCAAACAAATGTGTGAGATAGCCTCTCTCATGATTTGGGAACGTGGTACAGCAGAAAGTGTCAGTAATTTACCCACTGTCTGAATACAGTGATAATGTGGACATATGCATCTTCTACCTTATCTCTAATGGTGCTTCTTGCTATTGTCTTCATGTGATGTACGTATAATGCTTCAGCAAATACCATAAGCTTATGTGAAAAGGTTGAGGGAGGGTGGTACAAGAAGGTTTAGTGCTGTTCAGTTCCAGTGCATAATCTTATGCAGGATACAAATATAACTGTATATTGAACAACATGACTAGGGTTAAAATTACATTTGCAGATGTTCTGTTGAGCATATAATAGTTCAGATGTATAGATGCTTAAAGAAATTATAGATGAAGTAATTTTGAGGATATTTTAGAGCAGGAGTTCTCAAATTCTGTAGTACCCTGTTCCCCCAAAATGATAAATGAATTTGTGTAAAGTTCTCCCCTTAAATTAAAACTGAGTTTATTAGAGTTAGGGTTGAATAAATATAGCACTTACTTTTAATAATTAAACGTTAATCTATACACCAGTGAGGTTCTTAAACTTTGTAGTATCATAGCTGCCTATTGGGGCTTGTGCATACAAAGGAAGGAGCATTGCTCAGAGCTAGTTTTGGCACTGCTCCCACTCTGCCTGTGTTAGGTTAATCAGGGTTGGGTGTTTTTTAATGACCTCCCTTTAATTTGCTCATGAACCTCTGTTTTTCTGACTCACCTACTAGGGGTTGACAAAAAGTAGGGGGTTCTTGAAATCCATCCCAGAGATTTTCATCTATGCCATCTGTGGCTAAATGAATGTAATACTGACCGAGGTTAATTCAACACTATTACAGTGAACGGAAATTTTCCATTATGTTTGGTAAAGTATTAACTGTAGCTGCACCAAGAAAGCCAGCAGCACTATGTGATTCTAATGCTGCATCATGGATATCAGTTAAAATTCTGCTATTGATTTTAATGTTCAGGTTAGGAAACAGTCACCTGAAGAACTCATTTGAATATCTGATTGAGGGAGAGACAATCAAGAGAAATCCTGAAAACTCAAGGGGCTGAATCACTACCTTTAAAATTCCATATACTTATTCTGATTGATGATTCACTTTCTGTGAATCTTGAATCTTGTGCTCTTGAATATGGAACAATTGACACAGCTATTTTGCTGGAATTTAGTACTTGTTGTTGGTGAGCAAATAAGTTAACACTTACTTGAAATCATTACAGCTCTTAATTTATCTTTGAACAAAGTTTCTTTCAACTGCATAATGAAAATTCAATTAATTTTGGAATAATCGTAATTACTTTAACTTGGAATGTCTGTACTTCCGAGTTTTCCAATGAAACAAAATACTTGAATACCGTGTGCATGTTCTGATTTACCAGCTGCATTAAACAGAAAATCTTGATAGCTGAATAATTGGAAAGCTTAAAAAATAAAATAGGAGAAATATTCCATTTTAAACACCAGATATATCAGAACATTCTGTTTTGGGGGGAGGGGGATGTGCCCATCCACATCTTTTTAATGGAGAATAAAGCAGTGGGACTCTGCTGCTGACCCTATCTACAGTCTTATATAGCAGTGAGACTATATTGTTAGCATTTAGCATGGAAGTCTGCAAAGTTTTCCTTATGTAGCTACCTGCTCTGTGTGTGGATAGTAGGAAGCATGGCTAATGGAACCATGCAGTAGGTTGCCCAGAGTGTGATTCTTCTCAACATACATATATATGGGGCATGCTTGAATGGAACAAAATGCTGTTTTATAACCTGTTTCTGGAGACATATTTAAGTAATGGTCACTGAGATAAAACTGTTGGTACCCAATGTGTAACATTTGAGTGGAAATTCCATGCACATACCTTTATTACGTATTGGGTTCTTGGTGTTCTCTGAGCTTGTCTGGAAAATAACCAAGCCTTGAGAACACCAAGAACTCAACAGTTCCTCCCAGAGCTACATATATTTTCTTCTGTTGGATACCTTTACATGCTAGAAGGTAGTATTAAAGGAGGATTATCTGATTAGCACAGCACAAGCCCATAGTTGCTGACTCAATATTTGTCACCAGTACAGCCTGTTGATAGCCTTTGGTCACCATTTCCAACTTACTATGTCTGTAAAGGCTTGGGATATCAGTAATAATAGAAGAAAATAATTTGAATCTTAGACATTTCCCTTTAAGATCTTCTACGAATACTCAGCTTTCTTCTCAGCAAATAAGAAGTCTTGTGAAAGACCAGAACAACAGCAGCTGAATTATTTTTAGATAACATTACTACTACTTGCAATATCATGGAATGCAATACTCCAGCATTACTGTTTGTTTTGCCTATTCTCCTTTTATTTGCTGGCACAAGATATCCTAGAATTCCATAGTTCCCAATTACACCGTTCTACAATTATGTGCATGTTATTTGGCCACAAAAGGTTTTTTTCCCCAGTGTCCATGTCTTGATGTAGCTATTTGTGAATTAATTGAAGTGGGAGGGAAAATAACATCTGTGATGACTTCTGCTTTTCTATCTGAACATCTGGAATTGTTATTAATCTCAGTTAGTGATAAACAATGAAAGGTTGATAACTGTACCAGCAGTAATTAGTTTATTGTAAGAGAGAATAATTTAATCACTACCACAAGGGTGGAAAAAACTTTTAAAAATCCATTAAAATAACGTTATTTTCAAAAAACTAGGAAAAAGAACCAGATATAAATGTGCGTAAAAGGATTTTATGGCGTTGGTGTGTCGCCGCGGGAAAACCCGGAAGTGCGGCAGCGCGCAAAAACCCAGAAGCGCTGCTGCGCTTTCGGGTTTTGTGCTCTGCAGTTGGTGTGTCGCCGCAGGAAAACCCGGAAGCGCTGATAATGATCAGCGCTTCCAGGTTGTGTGGCGACACACCAGACTGTGTGTGGCGACACACTTTTGTGTCGCGACACACAGTTTGGAAAGCTCTGATCTTCACTATAGACTCCCCTCCACTGGTGCCACAGTAGATAGTGATGTGAATATCTCTTCATGGCCCATGACCTGTTTGGGGAAAGTACCATTTTAGCATATAGGATTTTTTGAAAAACTCATGTTCAATTCACTAGGCAGGCCAGTAACCCACTGACAAGATTTCAAAAAGTAACAGTGTGTTTGAAAGGAACGTAAAATTATGAGGTGCTCTCAGCTACATCAAATCTCATTTTAAGGCAGTGGATTCTATGTATGCTGAGAGATTGATGATCCCACTAAAACAAAACAAAGTGGTAGTAGAAGCTGGGGTTCTGCCTCCTTCAAGGTTGAATAACATGCACAGAGCCTTGTTCGAAGATGGTGGTTACATAGTAAGCCTGCCTGGCCAATTGGAATTGGGCAGATTGCTGACTTAGACCAGGTCATCCAAAAGGTCCTTCTTTGTGCCTTTGGGAGGTCTTCTGCTGGCTGATATTTCCAACCACCCAGTGTCTTTCTAATAAGATTGATGGGGTCAAGAGCTTGACTAATATAGGTATCCAGCACAGCACATTTTTAAAAGCTTGGGAGGAATGCCATCCTTGGTGGCATACATAATAATTTCTCACTTGGGCATTCCGGTATTGTTATTTTACATAATAGTCTTCAGCAATTTAGCTCCATCCAGATGTTTTGAACTACAATTCTCATCAGATTCACCCAAATTGGAATTTTAGAAGGGCTGCTGAGTAGAACATAGTGGTACATTTATAAGTAAAATATTGTAGTTCAGACTGGTAATTGCATGTTTTCCTGGGGTATTAGTTTGCTTATGGTCACTGAGTTTCTATGTCCAAGAAGGAATTCATGCTAAGACATTACGACAATTTTCAGAAAAAGAACACAGAAATGTAGCCTTAGTTTAGTTCCTTGTTTTCTGTTCTTCTCTCCACTGGCTGACTAATGTCTGCACTCTGCATGGAAATGGGATTGGTAATAGATAAATTACCTTTTTGAGAAGACTACAAGTAGAATGTAGAGGCTGACTCAAGTCTGCATCTCTAGCATAGTAAAATATGCTAAAATCAAATGTATTAGAATTCCTATTAATGAAGTATAAAACCTATTTATGTCTCTTGTTAATGTGCAGTATTATTTGACTCTTTTTGCAAAGAAACTTCCAGCCTGAATTTAAAGCAGAATGTTTGCAAGGAGCCCTGATGTGATTTAAGGGTATTGTCTTGCAAAATTTATACAGCTTATGAGAAATTCTAGAAATATTATTTCTGAAATTTTTGATAGAAAGAAAAGGGCCACTATACAAGCAGTTTTCAAGGTGCTAAGCAAATGCAAAAGCAATATAGGGGTAGAATGCTAAATTGCAAATAGTGTATCACAAAAGTCTAAAGAATTTAGCATCCCTAGAGCTACTAGAAAGTTAGACTGAGAGGAACACATGGATTAATGATACCTATAAGTACAGTCCAACTGAAGTACTTTGGCCACATAATGAGAAGACAGGATACCCTGGAGAAGATGCTGGTGCTAGGGAAAGTGGAAGGCAAAAAGAAGAGGGGCTGACCAAGGGCAAGATGGATGGATGATATTCTGGAGGTGACGGACTCGACCTTGGGGGATCTGGGGGTGGCGACAGCCGACAGGAAGCTCTGGCGTGGGCTGGTCCATGAAGTCACGAAGAGTTGGAAGCGACTGAATGAATAAACAACAACAAAAATAAGTACACTCCATGGATAATTTAAGGTATCTTTTATCCAGAAAAATAAAATACTGTTCCAGGTTTGATTAAAACAAAAACCTCAGGAAAATCAAAGAGCCAAGTAAATCCATGTTGTGATTGAAACAGCTATGTTGTATTTCCCAAAAAATAGTCATGAGAAATCTAATGAAGGAGCTTCCTGTGGAAAATGGCTGACTGAACAACTTTGCCTGTGAGCTCCATGGGCAGAGCTGGCAGCGTGGTATTTTTTTTTGGGGCACAAACAGGTTTTTCTGTAACCCCAAGTGTTTTTCCGGATTAAGGAAAACGCTGAGAATTGACCCATTTGTCCTCCAGATGGTGAGTTGTAGCCAGGATATCGTTGACAGCGTCTGTGACCGAGTGGTAAGACTACACTGGGAGGCTGGGATTTAATCTTGTTCTAATCCACGTATGCACTCCCTTAAAAAGGGAAATAAGTCGTCGCCTTTCCATATCTTAAACACCCAATTTGTTTTTTTAAGTTTTGTATCTTAAGAGAAGCTTTTTACAGTAAGAAAAAGCGGAATCTCTTGGTGATTATAGTTATTTTTGGAGATTTTTAACTATTAAAAAAAAAAGAAAAAGAAGAAGTTTTGGCTTTTCCCCCCCATCTGGGTTATATTGAGAGCTGTAACGTTGCTTTCCGTTGTTATCTTTGTTGCTGAATCTCAAGGTTGAAGTGTTCTTTCTACACATCTCTTATTTTAAACTTTAGGCTTTCTGTTTACTTTTTTCCAAACTGTCTGCTAGTATATTTTCTTTGGTTATTTTTGGATTAATTCATTAACCTCTATTTCTGTGAGTTAACTTTTTAGGGTGTGCTATAATTTACTGTTTGAACAATGGAAGATTTTAAAGAAGATCTCAGAGAATTACGTTGTCAGCAAGAAGATATTTTTTTTAAAGGGTTGTCAAATCATTATACAGACTGTTTGGGACATTCGAGATGAGATTCTAGTTAAAATGAAACAACTATATGAAAATACTATGATAGAAGAAGAAGACGACGTTGGAAAAGATGGCGTTTTTACTGTTGTGGGTGAAAATGGAAAACTTTCAGCTGAAAACTCTGGATTGGTGTTTATGGGATTAAAACGATTGTTTAACTTTAGGACTGCAAAAGGAACTGCCAAGCGGGGGAAATGTTATGACTATTTCAATCAATGTTATGGGAAAGAAGAGTATGTTATGTGGGAGTTTTTTTTTCTCTTTCGCTGGAAAGTTTGTATTTTTTGAGGCTATTGGACTCTCAGATCTTTGTAAAAAAAATGCTGTTGGTGTAATGGTGAAATATCTGAATGCCCTGGTATATTTTGAGTAGGGGTAAAAAATTAAGAATATTTAATTGGACTAATAATGAGGTTAACATGATTTACAGGATTTTTGATTTCTAAGATTTAAAAGATTTAAAGGATATTGATAAGATATAATAATGTTTTATACTGTTTTTTAGATCTAATAGGGTTAAGATTGTTTATTATAAAGGCAGACAATTTATTTGTTTCTATAATTTGATGTTTATTGTGTAGACAGAAGTATATAGAATAGTTGTTGTTGTTTATTCATTCAATCGCTTCCGACTCTTCGTGACTTCATGGACCAGCCCACGCCAGAGCTTCCTGTCGGCCGTCACCATCCCCAGCTCCCCCATGGTTGAGTCTGTCACCTCCAGAATATCATCCATCCATCTTGCCCTTGGTCGGCCCCTCTTCCTTTTGCCTTCCACTTTCCCTAGCATCAGCATCTTCTCCAGGGTATCCTGTCTTCTCACTATGTGGCCAAAGTACTTCAGTTTTGCCTTTAATATCATTCCCTCAAGTGAGCAGTCTGGCTTTATTTCCTGGAGTATGGACTGGTTTGATCTTCTTGCAGTCCAAGGCACTCTCAGAATTTTCCTCCAACACCACAGTTCAAAAGCATCTATCTTCCTTCGCTCAGCCTTCCTTGTGGTCCAGCTCTCACAGCCATAGGTTACTACAGGGAATACCATTGCTTTGACTATGCGGACCTTTGTTGTCAGTGTGATGTCTCTGCTCTTAACTATTTTATCAAGATTTGCCATTGCTCTCCTCCCAAGAAGTAGACGTCTTCTGATTTCCTGGCTGCAGTCAGCCTCTTCAGTAATCTTTGCACCTAGAAATACGAAGTCTGTCACTGCCTCCACTTTTTCTCCCTCTATTTGCCAGGTATCAATCAAGCTGGTTGCCATAATCTTGGTTTTTTTTAGGTTTAACTGCAACCCAGCTTTTGCACTTTTTTTGAATAGTAGTAGAAAGAAAAAAAAATTAAATGGATTATTTTTTAAGAGGAAGGGAAGTTTGAAGTAAAAATTTAAATATATGTGTGTATATATATATATATATATATATATATATGTGTGTGTGTGTGTGTGTGTGTGTGTATGTATGTATGTGTGTGTGTGTGTGTGTGTGTATATATATATATATATATATATATATATATATATATATAAATAATGTAAGGGGAAGGAGCAATTGTATTAGAGATTTATATATCTTGCCCCCGGAGAACATCTTGCCCCCGGAGGTGAGACTGGCCCCTTCACTTCTGGCCTTTCGGAAGGCCCTTAAGACCTGGCTCTGCCACCAGGCCTGGGACAACAGAGGCGGTAGTGCCTCCTGGGGTTGGCTGGCCCCGTAGCAATATGATCTATGCTACGATTCCCTACCCATCTTGGATTTTATCTATTTATATTGGTTGTATTTTTTAGATACTTCTAATTGTATAGTTTTTAAATTTTTAATTATTGTAACCCGCCCAGAGTCCCTTGCATGGGAGATGGGCAGGGAATAAATTGAAATAATAAATAAATAAATAAATAAATAAATAAATAAATGTGTTAATGGAGGGATTTATAGAAATAATGTGATTATGGTTTGATATAGAGGAAGGGTTTGTTTGTGGGAATTGTTGTATATTCTTGCTGTAGAAAGCTGGAAGCCACCTGTATGTATGTAACTTTCTAAAAGTCTTTTCTTTTGTGTTTTTACACTTTTAATGTTTTTTTTGTTTGTAGTGTTTTTGTTTTCTGTAGTTTTTTATTTTTGTTGTAAAAATAATAAAAAACTTTGAAAAAAATGAGAAATCTAATGAAGAAAGGACTCCAAGATGTTTAGTGGTGTGTTAAAGACAAACACAAAAATATTGTTCATTATGTCTCTATTTGACAATGAAATCCTAGACCTACCTGTTTAGAAATACAGTAAACCCCAGTAAGTCCAGTGATGGTTGCCCTTACATGGCATCAGCTCCATGCCACATTCTTTACTAAGGCTGCAATCCTACGTAAAGCTGGGATTAAATACTGTTGAACACAGTGGGATTTAGTTCTTAAATGTCTTGAGTGAGACTGTGGTATAAGAAAGTCACCAAGCCATGCTCACTTCCCAGTATTAATGTGTGGAACTAGTGTGGATACTCACTTGAAAAGCTTCTCTCTTGCCCATCACCGGAACTGGCTGGTAACTATTTCTGGAAGGTAGAAACAGATGATGTTGCCCTCTATTGATTCTCCACCTACCCTGAAAGCAACATCCACACCTATTTCTCTAACCTGCTTCAGAAGTACACTTTTCTCCCTATGTTGCTCAAGGGCCCCTGGCTAGACTAGAGTGCTTTCAGTTTGCTGCAGCCTAGCCACAGTAGTTCAGTGGCTACTCTGCAGAAGAAGGACCGTCTCTTTAACTTAACCTTATCTTGGCATTTATAATAGTACTGCCAATAAAACTTCTGCCTTGTAACTCAGCTGTTGCTAGTTCAAATCAAGCAGGAAAATTATTTATTATTATTATTATTATTATTATTATTATTATTTCTGGACTTCTTCCCTCTTCCTTTGCTTTATTTTTTTTCTAATAAGTGCAATTCCACCACATCAACAATTTCTAGTTACCTGAAAGAAGGCCTTCACTGTCAGCTTCCCAATAACCCAAGGAACCTATAGGCTTATCAGGAAGCTGGATGAAACCCTTCAATCTCAGGTGACTAGAAAATCAGTGAAACAATGGGATTGCACTTATTAAATAAATGAAGCAAAGGAAGAAAGAGAAAGTCAATAATAATTAAAAAAACACTTTCCTGTTAAGTTTCGAACCAGCAACATCTGGGTTGTATAAAAAGAGTTTTACTGACTATTCTACTGTTATAATACAAATAAAAAAGCTCTTAGAAACAGATTTAGTAGTAAGGAAGATTTTATTTTAAAAAAACTTTTTGTTATGCTTGCATATATGTGGATATTGATAATTTTGTATATATAAATTTAATTTAATTTTATATGTATGTTTGTATTATTTATATTTGCATCTATCTTTTATATATGTATGCATATGTAAATGTGTGTGTGTGTAAAAATACTGATGTCCAGGAAGATCCGCCCACAGAAAGGAAAGGGTTTTGCAATCACGTTTTGGAAGATAAAAGTAGGAGGGCATAGCAGCAGGGAAATTATCCAATGGGAGGACATGGTAGCCTGAAGTTGGGATGAATACTTGCAAGCTGATGCCAGTCTGAACAAGATTTTCTTATACTGGCTTAGAGTCAAGCTGACATGCACACAGGACAGCAGCAACTTATACGGTAAGTGCATATATGCCCTAAGTCAATCATATATGTGTGGCATTCCAGATGGTGAATAGCAATCACATGTTACAGCTGTTGCCATTTCATGGTGTGACTGTTGTGGTAAGAACCCAATTAAAACATGTGATTTATTTACTGATTTGGTTAATTATGATTTATAATGAAATTGTTTGGAACAAGAGTTCCATTTTTTCAATAGATTTTTGCAAACCTTGTGCTTCAAACATTATTTTGCTATATTTGAGGATTATTAATATATTTAGCAAATTAGAGTTTACAGTTGTGGAATGTGTTAGACATTTCTTCTGTGAAAATCAACTAGTACATATTTTAAAGAAAATGCCAAATAGTACAAATAAACTGATCATATGAAAGGTACTTATATCTTCTCAGGTCCTCAATCATCTGCATAAGAAGCTGAGGAACATATCAAAGAAGTCAGAAGCATCCAAGAAGAAGGTAAACAGCCTTTTTTAGTCCAAAATCTATAGTAGAGCAACATCTTTATTAAGCCAATTAAAGTATCACAAAGTAATCTGCAAGTGTTTGAGTTCTATAGAACCCTTCATCACACTATGATAAACAAAGCAAATAAAAGAAAGGGGGGAAAAAGATGGCTATTGCTGAAACCATGGAGTTGGCAGTCAAAATTAGAGTGGGAATAAGGTAACAGGTAACAGACATTAAGCTTTAACAGCTTTCTGTTAGTTTCAGGGTATACTAGAATTCTTCAAATGAAAGTCAACATTGATCCCTCATTTTAAATACTATAACATATTGCTGTTGTCCTAATATGTTTCCATCCTTAAATGAATCACAATGTTTAATCAGTATGTAGAAAGCAGTGTGTGTGCGTGCACGCATGTGTGTGTGTACACACACACACACACACACATACTCTTACTGAATAACTTTGTAGATAATTTTAATAATAAAGTAGTTTAAAGGTATAAAGGTAATAAAGTAATAACATACAATATTTTATATAATAGAATAAAATATAAAAGAACATATTAGCATATAACTATTATAATTACTGTATTCAGATATTTTTGGACCCATATCATGAAAATTAGAGTTTGATTTTGCAAAATCCATTACTGAACAATCCTAAACATAGCTACTTTGATGAAAGTCACACTGAGTTAATTGAGATTTACCACCATTGATGTATTTAGGCTTGCAGACTACTATTTTCCTACTAGTAAGTTATTGTGAAAGAGTTTACTTTTAGGTCAACATATATAGCATTGTACTGCTAAAAGTCTATTTTATTTCATACGTAACCCTTTTAAATAACACTTATCTGACAGACTGCATTTTATTAAATGACATTGCACAATGTACTAGTTTTAATTAAAATTGTATCATTTAAATATACCAGAAGGTATATTAAATTAAAGTATAATAATATACCTCATTAGTTTTTTCTCATTACCAAAAGCTAAATTAAATCCACAAAACTTATTTTAAATAAATACCTTACAATAAAGGATGACAATTATAAAGTTATCTTAGTAAATACAGCAATCCATTTTGATTATGCATTTATTTATGACATATCACTGGAACAGTAAAAAAATTCCCAATAGATATTGACATTTTCCAACATAAACCGAAAATAAAAAGATATATTATTTTCAGACCTCTCTCCTAAGCAGATACACTTGTGACTTTATTTACCTTAGCAAATCAGTGCCAATCATCAAGCATGCAGTCAAATAACATTTCCAAGAATTACTATTTATTTTCATGTTTTGCTTAAATGCAGAAATTATGTTCTTGCCTTGTGAGCCCTATACAATAGTCTAAAAAGAGCATCATGTAATAAAGGAACAGGCATTTAAAAAAACTCCCCATAGGAAAAAAGACCTCAAGTTCTTCTTAAAATATCCTTTCATTTGGTTTTTTCCCTTTATGTTGTGATGTTCTTTGTTTATTTGCTGAATACATGAAGACACAAAAATTAAATAATTAAGGGTCAAGAAACACTAAAACGGAATTGAAGAATTCTACCTACACAGATCGTTATTAAAGTTGCTTTGAGATACGTTCTATTTCTGCCATATCATTCAGCTTGCTTTTAGGAAAATATTCTAGATAATTGAAAGTGATCCTGATGTCCAGCCTGCAGGATCCTTGGTGGCCTGGGCTCTGACTATTGGTGCTGAATGCCAGGTTGATCTCATCTCATCTCAAACCTGTCCTCATCCACAATTTGATAGTGGATGATATGGCCAACCTGCCTTGTGTCATTGAAACTTGGGTGGACCAGGAGGGGGGGATTCCCTGCCTGAAGATGTGGCCACCTGGATTTTGGGTTTGGCACTAGCCATGACTTCAGGGGAGGGGAGATGGCAGTTGTTCTCTGCAAGTCATTACTGGCTTTCAGAAGCTCTGCCCTGCAGATAACTGAGTGTGAAACACTCTGGCTGAAGTTGAGCTCTAGGGCATAGAGGGACTGTTGCTGTTGTACCATCCTCAAAATTGAGTTCATCCATTTTGCACACTTTCATGAGATTTTAATGATCTTGGACAATATCTAAGATGTTGAAGTTCTTGACAAGCTTTGGGGTGGTGTAGCCAAAATCTTGCAAGATTTAGCAGTCTTGTGAGGCGGTGGGTGATTGCACTGAGAAGATTGCTAACGCTTGTATATGATTCGGTCTTTTTTTGATAGCAGCAGCTTAACCAAGGGCAAAATTAGCCAAAAGTAAGCAGCTCAGCAAGCTTTTCATTAATGAATTGATGTGCTTACTCACAAAATCATTTACTCATGAGCAAGTTTAACAGCCTGGCTTTGATGGGTAAGCACAAATGATTTTAAAATGTATTTGGTGTTTGGTGAAATTACTCTTCATATATTTTGCTTTTTAAGGAAAATCTATAAAATTATATTAAATAAACAAGAACAACCCTGTAGAATCTCCTTGGTTGCAAACCATATCAATAACAGTATAATGACTTCTGAGCTGTAAGAGAATTAGATGTTGCAAGGAATTTTCAGCCTATTATATACAATTACTACTGTCAAAGGGCTCATTTCTCATTATTTTAAACTGTCATCAGTTATATCCAAGATTGCTTGGTTGGAACATATACGCCTCAGAGTTTTTAAAAAGGACAAGTGAAAGATGCTATAAATTAAGTTGTTATGTAAGCAATCTATCTTTTATTTCAGCTAGGTTTATGGACAGAAAGAATTATGGTTCACTATTATCAGCAGATGATACAACAAAAGCTTATTTTTTTAAAAAAAAAATCTCCTAAGTGAAAATAGTGACAATCAGAGCCTTTTAGATGAAGATTAATTATATTTTTTATTCAGTTCTATACTGATACCAATTCAGATAGCCTATGGAAAATTGGTTAATTGCTTTAACCAATTAACATAAAATAATCTTGAATATTTATATATTATTTTCTTGAATATACAAGAAAATAATATTGAATATACAAGAAAACAAAATACTCTAGTTACCTTATAAATTATCAATGAGATCAGAATTATCATTGGTAAAATACATATATAATTCACTGTGTATTTTCTTTTTCTTTGAATTTCTTCCTAGTGCATAGGTGAGCAACCTGAAAAATGGGCATCCTCAGGTCCTTCATACAGAAATGGATCTGAAGTTTTCTATTTTACATCCCCCCGCCCCCCGCTTTTAGGAGGCAGGATTGGAATTTTTCTTGGTTTTTTTAAAATGTGTTTTAAAACATACTGAAATGGGTAATTTTTTCTTGGTTTTTGGTGCAGTTGAGTGGCAAAATGGATGCCATAAGCTGCAAGTCTTGAGGAACCAATTTTGTCTCTTTATCCCATCATATATACTGTATACACACACACACACACTATATACTGTTTGTGTGTGTGTGTGTGTGTGTGTGTATCCCTTTCTATTCCATTGACTTCATGACAATCCCTAGCCAGACCCCACATAGGTCTCAGATGCCAAAATGAGTGGCCTTTTGCATTAAGAAAGTTAGATATCTCTATAGTATAGGTTGCCAACCAAGTCCTGATCTTAACTTTATTTTTTTCTGGTTAGAGTGACATGTGGCTAGCTGGTCACTTAACCAGCAATACCACATTACCAATACCATCAACTTCTACTTGGTAAACTATTTTCTCTGTTTCTTAGGTTTTGGTTTCTTTGTATTCAAGAGACAGTTACTTGCATAGGCAGCTGACTTAGAGATTTCTGGACTAGTGGCTATAATATTTGAGTCTGAAATCTCTTCAGGGTCACTTGAGATCCAGGAGTCTACGGGGGCTTTGAGTTTTAAAGGTTTTGACAAGGTTAATATTGAAAGTTCAGCATGCCAATAGATCCTGAGGATATAACTCAGAGTTGAATGGCTCTTACTTCAACTTAAGTGTTTGTTGGATTGTTATTTATGGATTTGAAGGGGTAAATTCTTATCATAAAATAATATCTTGGTCTTATTAAACCTATCAAGCCACTATCTAAAATACTGGATGATTTGTTGTGCTTACGCACATCCTTTTTATTTTCATTGCTTTAAAGGTGCATTAGTAATTATTTGTACAACTCAATTTTGTGGCAGCTTTTTCACATTAACTTTTTCTCTCTTAGACAGCTCAAACTGTCCTTGTGGTTGTAGTGGTTTTTGGGATATCCTGGCTTCCACATCATGTTGTCCACCTCTGGGCTGAATTTGGAGATTTCCCCCTGACTCAAGCTTCATTTCTCTTCAGAATAACAGCACATTGCCTGGCTTATAGTAATTCTTCGGTGAATCCTATTATATATGCATTCCTTTCTGAGAATTTTAGGAAGGCCTATAAGCAAGTGTTCGAATGCCAGATTGGTCACAACTCGCCTCTGAATGAAGTTAAAGATAATAAGAGTAACATTGACACACCACCATCTACTAATTCTACACATGTTTGAAGAATAAATGTCTTTGGCTGTTGTACTGCAGTTTCATATGAATGGACTTGCTTTAGCTGCTTGTATTTAAAAAGTGCAATTCCCAAACTGAGCAAGTATTTCAAGGTTTGCATTGGTAATTGGTATCCAACTTACCGAAGTTCTGTTTATTTTTTTGTTGAAAGGAGAAAGAAAATCTGGTTCATAGACAAAATGCTTTAATACACTTCTTTCTGAAAGAATTTTGAATGAGAATAGTTTTTAAAAATTGTATCAGAAGTTGAATAAGATTAATGTATACAGTAATGTAGAATTCATTACAATGTATAATTCATTACATGTATAATGTATTTATTTTATGCTTAGCATATTGTTTTCTTTCCTATACAAATGTATTAATATAAATCACTTCAGCCATTATTTCTCAATATGTATATTTCAGTTTGTCTATCCCAAATGAAATGGGATTCACATTGAACCAGAAGCATTTAAATAGGTGAACTGGAGTATCCTCCTGTTATTTTCATAGATTGTGGAATGACCCTATGTAAGTAATACCAAAGTTAAATAATGGTTGCAGTTCAATATAAGAGTGTCAATTTATGAAACCTTCTACCATGGTGGTTATACATGGTAAGGAAGATCATAGTATGTTTTCTAGGCACGTAAATTGACTAGGATTGCTCTGGATAATGAAAGAATAACACATAGATGTTTATAGATGTGTTTTCTCTGGTGTAAGGGGCGGCCTTTGGAAATTGGCACATGGTAATGGCATTCAAATATCTTATCAGCATACCTACCTGAATGTGTCTCCACATTTTAATGTTATGGTTGTTACTATTTTTAAGTACAATGTATAGTATAACTCTTGCATAACATTAGTTCGAAGAGACACATTTTTAGATTTTAACAAAAGTAATTTAAAATTAATGGGTATTCTAATTTATATTCTGCAGTTTTAAATAATTTCATGCACAGGAGACGGTTTGCTTATTTATTTAAACAATACTGTAACTTGGATCCACGCCAACTATTTATCTGCCTGGTTTGTGAGTAGAGTTGATTTCAAATTATTTTTTCTTGTACTTAATACTTGCATAAACTGTATATTGGCAGAGATACAAAACACGGGTGGTGAACTGGGTTATTAACTATAATTGCAAAGAAGGTGGTAAAGCAAACATGCTTCATATGCATTTTTAGAGGAGGAATAAATTTTGTAAGAATAAGCAATGATTTGATAGATAGCTGTTTTCATTCAGTACCTACAGTACTAGTTACTACCACTTCTAAATGTATTTGACAAACGCACAGGATACTTTACTGTATATTCTGTGATGGACTGGAAAAAAAGAACAGTTATAATGGAAACCTGATCCTATCAAGTATTTTAAAAAAATATGTTTACTTTGACTTTCAAGAAGGCTAGATTCAAATCTGTTTAATGGAGCAGACATGTTGAATGAGGGAGCACATTGTGCATTGTTGCATATTACAAAATGCTATTTCTCCATTTTGATCAGTTCCCTGGCTCTGATCATTTTGAAACAAATGGTCAAAATGTTCCAAAGATTGTAGGCAATAGTGATAACAGGTCAGATGCTGGAAACCCAACTGTAGCAAGGGTGAGATAATAACAGGTAGCAGTGGAAAGGAAAGATGCAAAACTGAAAATATAGGTAGTCCTCACTTAATGACTGCCTCCTCCAGTGACTGTTCAAAGTTATGACAGTGCTGAAAAAAATAACTTTAAAACCAATGCCCACATTTACAACCTTTGCAGTGTCCTTCAGTCATGTGATCATCATTATAGTCAGTATGTGTTGTCCTGTACCTGACCTGTTATTTTTCTTTTCCCCCCGCTTGCAGAGTGGAGAGATTGGAGAGGAAGGGATTACAAGAGAGTAAGCGGGCATCCAATGGGGAATACATTGGGCTGTTTGCGTAGTATGCTCATGGCTGCCAGTGCCAGCACATTGCTTTTGATGTGTATTCCCCATTGGGTGCCTGCTTACTCTCTTGTAATCCCTTCCTCTCCAATGAATGTAAATACAAACAATAATTACCTTCTTGCTAATTAACCCAGTGCCCGGGTGAGCATTCCAAAGAGTGGGGGAGTGGGGAAAAGGAAAGCACAGTCATGGTCACGTGATTTCCCACTTAGCAACCACTTTGCTTAATGACAGAGCTGCCAGTCCCAATTGTGGTTGCTAAATGAGTACTACCTGTATAGCACTACCTTGCATTTGCACATTAATTTTACTTACAGCCGATAGATGATAACTAGCTAGACAGACAGACAGATTTCCTTCATTCCTTCCCATGTAAGCTCTTATATCTAGGTGAAATATTTTAGCTAATTAATAGTCTAAATGAAATATTGTAATTCATTGTAAGATTTACAAATTCTGAGTAACAACTGATATAGCATGAAAGACATTTTCTGTAATTTTGACATATTTATAAATTAAATGTGCAAAAGCAAAGAAAATAGGTTCACAAACCTGTGAAGGCTTTAATTAAAGGGAACAACTGAAAATAATGAAGCAAATATAAACAGACGTAGATGGAATTTGAACCAAATTGATTTTCACAATAATCTGCTTTTTTAGCAAATCCATAAAAGTGGATTTGAAAAAAAAGCCTCTCCTTTAATTTTATATAAACTTTGAGTTGGTCCAAGAAGATAGCATTCTTGAGAAACACCTTTGTTATTTTACATTCTTTTCAGAATCGTTTATATTGATTTTGAAACTCTATTAATTCAGAATGTGGTATCTGCCTCATCTGAACATTGGAAAGGTGTCTGACAATTGAGCAAGCAAGCAAGCAATTAATAATACATGTTTACTCAGCATTATTATGACTTTTCCTAATTAGATGTGTCTTTCTCTGTTAATTTCAATATATAGAGATTGTTTCATGTCACTGGTGCACCATTCATACCCACATCAATCATGGCATAGGTGGGTTCCTCACTGATACACATTTGATAATTAGGAAAGACTGTATTCTTGCTGATATATCCACCTGATCCAGAAGGAAGCTTGTCAGGAAAAGCTGTTAAGCACAATGGCTACCTGTGTTAGATTTTAGAGTGAGGTAAAGCATCTTTGGCATGCTAGGGTACTTTTAAAAAAAATGACTTAGCAGATATTTTTTACAACATATCCCATACTTGTTTCTCTTCAGATTGATCATATTCCATTTTGCTCAAGGACTCTGTGAGAAGTTGTAATGTTAAGTACTCAATATTACTTCATTATCATACTCTACCAGTCAACCATCAATATCCAATGATAAATGGGAGCAGTAGAAGACACTTTGACTTTAACCCTTTCAAATCTGTGTTCCATACTGTTTTTTCTCCTAATGCTTGATATTGCATTATCCATATATCCTTTAATTTGATCATGAGAAGGTCTCAACAAACACCTGTGGAATGGATTGTTGATGCTATCTTATGGAAGCATTAAGACTTTTTTAAAGGGAGACCATAGTTAGGTGCATAAAAGCTTTCCTAAAATAAATAAATATATAAATAGGCACGCCAATTATAAAGATGTTTATTAAGAAGAGCTCTATATTTTTGAAAGTAAAATTCTTTGCCACTTGAATGGTTCAAATCATTCAAGTGAAAGAAACTGCCTGTTTATGAACATTACATTATTTTGGATAGCTACAAAACAATATTTTTCACAGCTGTGCATCTCATAAGCTGAAGAAAAAGCATCGCTAACATGTAACAAATAAATGAGAGGAAATGAATGCTGCAAAAACTGAATTTAATTCAGAGCTGTGCATAAAATATCATACAGCAATGACTTTAAACAGATTATATCACTTGTTTAATTTCTTGTGTGGTGTTTTTCCATTTAAAAATTGCATATGTATTTCTGTACCTAACTGTATAACACAAAATATAAACGCTGCTTGATACTGCATGTATGTCTTAATATTACATCTATTTATAATGCCTCAGGCATTTTTCTGAGTTTTTAAATTACTTACGTTAATGGGAAGCCATATACAAAGCTCTGCGGTTACACATCTTTCTGCATCATCTTAGTGCTTTAAAATTTCTTGGCCTTTGTGTATAGTTGTACAAAAGTAGAAAAATAGGAAGCAATTCTCCTATGCCAATGATATAAAATCTCTTTGTCAGGCTTGAATCCTGGAGTCTTCATCAACATATACATGCAGGGTTCCCCCACCACCACAAGAGTACACTATGCCCTTCTAGATTCTTTATTTATTTATTCATTTATTTTTTATTTCCCAGTGTATCCCACAGGTCTGGTGTTCCCTGGTAGTCTGCTACTAACATGGCCCAACACTATCAGTGTCCATGTTTAGGTAAGGTAAGCCTGATGATGCAATTCAAAATGAGGGTCAACCAATACTCAACAGTTCCATAGAGCAACAATAATTTCATTTGCACCACTAAGCACTGAAATTAGTGCTTCTATATCACATAAAGCTCTA
Source organism: Charina bottae (assembly GCA_023362775.1). Taxonomy (NCBI): domain Eukaryota; kingdom Metazoa; phylum Chordata; class Lepidosauria; order Squamata; family Charinaidae; genus Charina; species Charina bottae. Next base: position 191,336,311 of record JALMGJ010000003.1, read on the forward strand.
ACAATCTAGCTTTACATCTATGATGCATGACGACTGCCTACCGCATACATACTAGAGTATCTGTTTCTGCAAAAGATTGATGGATAAATGTGATGAACATTGTTTTAAGCTGAAATTCCAAATTGTTCTGACCTTTTAAAGTACAATAATAGTGTCAATTAGTCCTGCTATACTGTTTGTAGAAGTTTCTGCTTCCAAGAGCAAAAGAAATAAATAGTACTCATCAAATTGCACTGTAGTGACTTCATTGATAATAGGGTAAGTAAGATGAATGCAATAGCTAAGACCTATTAAAAAAGCTATTATATATATATATAATATATATATTATATATATATATATTATATATTATATATATTATATATATATATTATATTATATATATTATATATATATAATATATAATATATTATATATATTATATCTGATATATATATCAGATGATGTGTTTCATGACATAAATTGGTATCTGACAGATATTTACCCTTACCTGTCTTTCACATGCGTTTTGAAAGTCACATATCTCTCTCCCTTTTTGCCTTACACAATGCATAAATGCATGAATACTCTTCTTTTTTCTATTATCCTTCCATCATGTGTTAAACTAATCCCCCTGTTTCAGAATATGTCTTATCATACTTAACATTTATTCATCATTCCTTGAACTACCTCTTACCTGCTTCAATTCTGTTTTTATCCAACTCTATTCCTCTCTAGCAATGTATTTTTAATCCTCCATTTCATAATAATGTCAAACACACAAATACATACACAGAGAGAGAGAGAGACAGGCAGAGGGAGGTGAGGAAGGAGGAAGGAATAAATGTATGCCTTCTACTAACAAATGTTTCTTTATAATAAGTGTTAGGGCAGAGTAAAAAGAAAAAAAATCAGCTATTTTGTTGATTTGAATAAAAGTCAAATCTTAGTTTGGCAATTTGGATTCACATCATGCTTCACTTTAGCACTGAGTAGAGGTTTACCTTGCCTTGTTTTCCAGTTTAGATGCCATCCTTACTTATCAGAAACATCAGCAAAAGTTTAACTTTTCACCGCCACTAACCATACTCATGTATGGATATGTTAATTGTAATCAGTAAACTGATTACTATATGTCAATAGTGCATAAGTAGTAGAGGAACAGGATAGAACAATTTATATAAATAATAAATATATTAAATTATATGTCTGTTGGCCAAGGTATGTGATAAGATACACCACAGGGATGCTGCATATTACATATGAAGTAGTATTAAGTACTTAGTGGATATGACTGCGACTCATTTCAAAGGTATGAGAATATTTTAGCTTTGATAAAGAATGGAGATGATGGATAGATTAACCCGGTCAGCTTCAGTATAACCTAAACCTGAGTGATCTTTCCATTTGCAATGCTGAACAGCCAGTGTCCCATCACAGCCTTTGTCAATTTAGGCTTTCACATAATACTATTAAGTAACATACAGAAACTGTAGACTTGTGCCATATTCAGTATATCCTGTTAAATGGTAAGGACAATATCAGTCAGCTTGGGCACTTTTTTGACAGTACTGTATGCAACAAGCACAACTAAAGCCCAGTTTTACCCCAAGTGTGCTTCTACCATTCTATGCAAAATGGGATTTTTAATCTAGAGATTACTTGGCATGCCAGTATACTGTTGTCCATTTCCCACCTGGTAGAGGTAATGTTGAGTATTGACTTGCTTAAGATGCACAAATGTTTCTGTCATTCTGTAATCCTATTTATATGGATTTCAGTAGTCATTCCACCTTCCTTTATTCTTTCCATTTGCCTCTATTAGATCTCTTCTGTAATTATTATTCACTATTTCTACTTCAGTTATAAAATTTCTTATGAAACACATTCTCCTATTATTGTTATTTTCATTTATTTCTTGACATTCTTGATTGAGATATCTGTTCTTGTCTTTCCTTGCATAACACTGTAAATTTGCCTTCAATAGTCATGAGGGCTTGTTTCCCAAGGCTTTTATCTTCAATCTTTCTTTTGCTATACCTTATTCTGAAACCCACTTGGATCTTTTCATCTGAAGTGCTAGAATATTTTTTTATTCTTCTATTTTCACAATGCCACTTATCCTTTCCCATAGTCAATCAGGTTCTTTTTTTCATAAGTCTATTAATCTATTCTTTACATTGATTCCATATTTGGACTGGACATCTTCCCAGTCAAAACTTCTGTTATACAGAGTAAACTTATAAAAATAAAGTATAACAGAAGTTTTGACACACCATTGAATCATCACCTGTTCCACAACTGAGCAATCACTTAGGAATGATCTTTTTGCCACTTCTTTCTCTCATGTGGTCTTAAGCCCTGAAAAGTACATGTAACCATCTGATTTGAAGTGACCATTCCAGCTCATCTAAGTTCACTTACTCTTAAAACACCAATCTGGTATGCTGTGTTTCCATTTTATCAATTTCACGTTTTCCTCGGTTTGTACAGTATTTCATACTCTTATCGGTCCTTTTAAAACAAGAAACTCCTCTTTCAGTTCTAACATCAGTGACCAGAGTTCCTTGTAGTCTCTGGAACTATTTGTGAAAGTGATGCTTCTCTCTCTCTCTCTCACACACACACACACAAACACACACACACACACACACACACACGTTTAAACCTTGCTAGCAAGGATGACCCTATCAGGAGCTCCTGCTTCTGACAGCATCTCTTTCAGGGTCATTGAGTCTTCCACTAAGTCACTGTGATCATCTCCCAGGCAGGGGCTCATGAGTTTAGGTGAGCTTGGGAGATATTGCTAATTATTGTTGAGGGTTATATTTGGCTGCCACTTTTTTCTTTTATTCTACTTGGGAATTCTTATTTTTCAAGTACAGTTTATATTATTATATTGAAGTTTTTAACTTTCTTCACTATCCAGTCACTTATGTGAGATGGGTGGCCATATAAATTGAATAAAATAAAAATAAAATAAATATCTTAGGAAGGATGTGAAAAAATCAGACCATGAACTTAAAACATTATTGATCCCACTGGAGGAGACTTAAGAGGATTTAAAAAAAGTAGAAGTTCTGCAATTAGCCTGAAGATCTAATATGTACACAACGTTAATTAGAACACATTTTGTATCATATCCATTTATCCAAGGATGAATCTGGTACCAGTTTTTGCTTTTATCTTAAATGCCTGGCTTGTTTCTCAGGCTTATTGTATAAAGCCAAAGAGAGTGTGTATAATTTACACTGGCCAAGCCCTGGGCTTTGACAGTTACATCTTGCTTCAGGAGTGAAGCTTAATTGCTGGATTATTTAAACAACTACAAATATATAGACAATCTGAGAACACCTCATTATTTTCATGGTGTTATTTCTTTTATATAAATACAAGTGCTGAAAGTTCATGGGAGACCAACCAATGTAAATAAAAGTGTTTCTATATCAAATAGCATCTTCTCCATTAATAGAAAAATTAATAAAAACATAATGCAGTGATAATATGACATATGGTTTATTTATTTATTCATCAAATTTATATGGCCACCCATCTCATGAAATAGTGACTCTGGGCGGTGTACAATAAGGCTATAAAACAGTTAACATATAAAAAAAATATTATTAAAAAAAATAAAAAATCACAAAGGCGAAGAGAGGGCAGCAGGTGGTTTTGAGGGGCTTCTGGGAAATCAGCAGGATGGAGCCAGCCTCACTTTGGGAGGGAGGATGATCCATAAGGTGGGCGCCATGGCAGAGAAGGCCCGCCTCCTGGGACCCACCAAGTGTAGCTCCCTAGCAGATGGGACCCGCAGCATGCCTCTTCTGCCAGATCTGATGGGACAGGCAGTTGTAATCAGGGAGAGGCGGTCCCTCAAATAACCTGGGCCCATGCCATGGAGGGCTTTAAAGGTCAAAAGCAGCACCTTGAATTGGACCCGGAAGCAGACTGGCAACCAAAGCAGCTTGTGGAGTAGAGGTGTAATGTGCTGTTCTAGAGGCACACATAACTGCCTGCACCACTGCATTTTGCACCAGCTGAAGCTTCCAGATACTCTTCAAGGGCAGCCCCATGTAGAATGCGTTACAGTAGTCAATTGGGAAGTGACTAAGGCATGAGTGACCATGAGCAGAGCCATCCGATCTAGGAACGGGTGCAATTGGTGCACAATACAAAGCTGTGCAAAGGCCCGCCTAGCCACTACTGCCACCTGCTCTTTGAGCAGGAGTCGTGAGTCCAGGAGGACCCCCAGGTTGTTTGGGGCAGTGCAACCCCATCCAACCCCATCCAGCATCAAAGATGGCATAGTCCTAGAACCGGCAGGCCCCAAACCCCAAACCCACTCAGTCTTACTAGGGTTCATCCAGACACTCACAGCCTCCACGCACCACGATAGACATCCATAGCATCACTTAACTTGCCAGGGATGTATAATTGGGTATCATAAGTGCACTGATGATCCCTCACCCTATGGAGATGAATGAGCTCACCCAGCGGCCTCATGTAGATGCTTAATAGGAGCAGAGAGAGCACCGAACCCTGCAGAACCCCACGCAGTAGGGGCTGAGGGCAGGATCTCTCCCCCCACCCATCACCACCGACTGAAATCAACCCTGGAAAAAGGAGGTGAACCAGCGCAAGACAGTGCTGCCCAGCACGCAGCGCTTGCTGCACTTGCTGTTTTAACTATAGTACACCCGCAAAAAAACCAACCTTTATATCATTCCTATGATTTTAAAAGAGCTGAATAAGACTATGCATAAAGACGAATAATTGGCCATGCAATGATCTTATCTGGGAGAAAAGAAACTAGAACATCATTCCCAGCCCTGTTAGAACTCTGCAGGTGGTCCATAATGCTAATATGTGTTTTTATGGGGGGGGGGGGAACTGCACTATACATCCAATCTCCTTTGGGGTCTTCATGTTCTTATAATTCTACCCCCTTCCCTGTTTCACTCTGCAGTGTGAGCAAAAAGACCTGGGTGCAGAGTTTTGCAACATTCATGGTAGCTATCAAACCATGAATAGTTCAAAATGTGTTTATCCCAAGGCATCTGCTTGGTTTCTACATATCTTGCTTAACACAGATACACCAAATGAACAGCAGGGCAAGACATCTTATCAACCAGACAGGCAGCCCAGAATTGCCACATTTTAATGAACTAATTAAAACATTGGGAGAAACCCAGTTTAGTGAGCCATATCTATTCTTTGTAGAGCTTTTTGCTATTCACTTATTCAAAGCATGTGGTTAAAAATTTGGCTGACAGACGAAATGGAAGGTTCTCGTAGGCCGATATCTGAATGAAGAGAACTTGATGCTGTAATGAATTATGAAAGCAAAGGAGCAAGAGTTTCCTGTATACCTTCATTAAATGCCAAGGGAAATGGATGGTCTCTGTGGATTGATAAAAATTGACATTACAGTTCCCATTAGACTGGTCTGAAGACAAGTTACAAAGGAAAGTATTTGCCTAAGTGGGCCATAAATGATTTTTTCCTTTGTTTTCAACCACTGATTGGAATATAGGAAATAAGAAAAGTGTCTTAGCAGCTAATATGAATGGAACATTCAAAGCAGACTCTTATCAGATTGGATAAGAACTGAATACAATATCAGAAGAAAAATATTTGCTATAATTAAGAGACTAATGTTTGTATAGTGCAAAAATCAGCATTATTTAATAATTATATGAGAGCCAGTTTGGTGTAATGGTTAAGGCATCAGGCTAGAAACCAGGAGACTGTGAGTTCTAGTCCTCCTTAGGCACAAAGCCAGCTGGGTGACCTTGGGCCAGTCACTTTCTCTCAGCCCTACGAAGAAAGCAATGGCAAACCACTACCGAAAAACCTTGCCAAGAAAACTGCCAAAAAAAAAATTGCCAAGAAAATTTGTCGAGGCAGTCGCCGAGAATCTGACATGATTGAACAGATTAAATAATAATAATAATAATAATAATAATAATAATAATAATAATATCATCCCTTTTGGCATAAACAATGTTATGCAAAAGGCAAAGAAGACTAAGAAGTAAGAAAAAGAAACGGAAACAGAGCTAAAACTATTTTATACAAACATCATTCACTATACTTCTCCATACCATTCTACATATATACATAAATAATACGCGCATGCCTACATACAGTATCTATCACACTATTCACTATTCTCTTTCAAGGATTAACAAGGTTATGCAAAGCACAGAAAGGGAAGAAGAAATAGTATGCCAAAACAATTAAAGGAAAAGAAACACTGCTAAATTTAGTTTATACTAGCACCATTTACTCTATCTCTGAATATCTTTCTGTCCCTGCAAACCATGTTTGCTTGCACCACATCAAAACACCAAGCTTTTTGTTGCCTTTTGTTCATTAAACTCTTGTTCTTTTTGTCTATGAAGGTTCTCAGTCATCCAGGTGGAACAGTCTGTGGCTTGAATCATGTCAACTGGATTTCTATTTTCTTAGTGGAAACGTTTCACTCCTTATCCAAGGAGCTTCTTCAGTCTGAGTAAAGTTAGTAAGGGAATCCTTAAATATGTTTCTAGGCTGGCTGTGTGACCTTGCACCTGGGGCTAGGTCATGGTTATTTTTGAGATGTTTGTTTCTAAGTCCCTTTATCATCTAAAGGAGGATCGTTAAGATTACCCTGCTGCTGTTGAGCTTGTGAAATGGTCTTAATCTTCCTAGGCACAGAAGACAAAGCAGGAAGGAAGATAGGGGAAAGGTTATGCCTGAGGCCCCCACCTCTATTCAAGGAAGGATTTTCCAAGTTGGCATGAATGGATTCCTTGACCCCTCTCTCAAACCACCTATCTTCTCTGTCTAAAATGTGAACATTAATGTCCTCAAATGAATGTCCTTTTTCCTTTAGATGAAGATAAACTGCTGACTCTGGTCCTGTGGTGTTACTTCTCCTGTGTTGGGCCATCCTCCTGTACAAAGGTTGTTTGGTTTCTCCAATGTAGAGTTCAGAGCACTCCTCACTGCACTGGATTGCATACACTACATTGCTTTCCTTGTGTTTTGGAGTTTGATCTTTGGGGTGTACAAGCCTCTGTCTCAGTGTGTTGGTGGGTTTGAAATATACAGGTATGTGGTGTTTGCCAAATATCCGTTTTATCTTTTCAGACACGCCAGCCATGTAAGGAATGACCAGGTTCTTCCGTTTACTCTGAGTCTCAGCCCTATCTGTTGCTGTTTTAGGTCTGGTAGACTTAGATTTGGTGAAGGCCCAATTTGGATATCCACAGGCCTGCAGAGCTGTTCTCAGATGCTGCTTTTCATTCTTTTTGGAATCCATGGAGGTGGGGATGGTTTCTGCTCTGTGTGACAATGTCCTGATGACTCCTAGTTTGTGCTGCAGTGGATGGTGGGAGTCAAACATCAGGTATTGATCTGTGTGTGTGGGTTTCCTGTAGATCCCTATTTCTAGCTTGCCACCGGTCCCAATGAGGACTTCACAGTCTAGGAATGCCAGTCTGTTGTCCTTGGTGTCTTCTCTGGTGAAGCTAATGTTGGCATCTATAGTGTTTATATGGTCCGTGAAGGCCTGTACTTCCTGGGCCTTGATTTTGACCCAGGTGTCATCCACATACCTAAACCAGTGGGTGGGCACCGTTCCCTGGAATGTGTTGAGTGCTTTCTTCTCCACTTCTTCCATGTATAAATTGGCCACAATGGGTGACACAGGAGAACCCATGGCACAGCCGTGTTTTTGTCTGTAAAAGTCACCTCTGTATGTGAAATAAGTGGTGTTAAGACACAGGTCCAGAAGATGGCAGATCTGGTTTGGGTTGAGATGGCTTCTCCTTTCCAGGGTGCTGTCCTCTTCTAGTCTCTTCCTGACAGCGGATAGAGCATGAGTGGTGGGGATGCTGGTGAAAAGGGAGGACACATCAAAGGAGACCATAGTTTCATCTGTATCCAGTTTCAGGATCTTTGCTTTGCTTTGGAAACAAATTCTTCCGAATTATGGATGTGGTGTTCAGAGTGTCCAACTAGAGGTGCTAGTATGGTAGAGAGGTGTTTGGCAATGTTGTATGTTACCGAATTGATGCTGCTGACTATGGGTCGGAGGGGTGTTCCTTCCTTGTGGATCTTAGGAAGTCCGTAGATGCAGGGGATGGCTTCTCCAGGATACAGACGGTGGTAGGTAATCCTATCGATGGAGCCATCATGTTCCAATTGTTTCAAACTGTGAAATATGATATATATATACATATGAAAAACTGAAAAGAGACCCCACCAACAATTACAAGAAAAGGGCAATAGACAGTTTGAAACAATTGGAACATGATGGCTCCATCGATAGGATTACCTACCACCGTCTGTATCCTGGAGAAGCCATCCCCTGCATCTACGGACTTCCTAAGATCCACAAGGAAGGAACACCCCTCCGACCCATAGTCAGCAGCATCAATTCGGTAACATACAACATTGCCAAACACCTCTCTACCATACTAGCACCTCTAGTTGGACACTCTGAACACCACATCCATAATTCGGAAGAATTTGTTTCCAAAGCAAAGCAAAGATCCTGAAACTGGATACAGATGAAACTATGGTCTCCTTTGATGTGTCCTCCCTTTTCACCAGCATCCCCACCACTCATGCTCTATCCGCTGTCAGGAAGAGACTAGAAGAGGACAGCACCCTGGAAAGGAGAAGCCATCTCAACCCAAACCAGATCTGCCATCTTCTGGACCTGTGTCTTAACACCACTTATTTCACATACAGAGGTGACTTTTACAGACAAAAACACGGCTGTGCCATGGGTTCTCCTGTGTCACCCATTGTGGCCAATTTATACATGGAAGAAGTGGAGAAGAAAGCACTCAACACATTCCAGGGAACGGTGCCCACCCACTGGTTTAGGTATGTGGATGACACCTGGGTCAAAATCAAGGCCCAGGAAGTACAGGCCTTCACGGACCATATAAACACTATAGATGCCAACATTAGCTTCACCAGAGAAGACACCAAGGACAACAGACTGGCATTCCTAGACTGTGAAGTCCTCATTGGGACCGGTGGCAAGCTAGAAATAGGGATCTACAGGAAACCCACACACACAGATCAATACCTGATGTTTGACTCCCACCATCCACTGCAGCACAAACTAGGAGTCATCAGGACATTGTCACACAGAGCAGAAACCATCCCCACCTCCATGGATTCCAAAAAGAATGAAAAGCAGCATCTGAGAACAGCTCTGCAGGCCTGTGGATATCCAAATTGGGCCTTCACCAAATCTAAGTCTACCAGACCTAAAACAGCAACAGATAGGGCTGAGACTCAGAGTAAACGGAAGAACCTGGTCATTCCTTACATGGCTGGCGTGTCTGAAAAGATAAAACGGATATTTGGCAAACACCACATACCTGTATATTTCAAACCCACCAACACACTGAGACAGAGGCTTGTACACCCCAAAGATCAAACTCCAAAACACAAGGAAAGCAATGTAGTGTATGCAATCCAGTGCAGTGAGGAGTGCTCTGAACTCTACATTGGAGAAACCAAACAACCTTTGTACAGGAGGATGGCCCAACACAGGAGAAGTAACACCACAGGACCAGAGTCAGCAGTTTATCTTCATCTAAAGGAAAAAGGACATTCATTTGAGGACATTAATGTTCACATTTTAGACAGAGAAGATAGGTGGTTTGAGAGAGGGGTCAAGGAATCCATTCATGCCAACTTGGAAAATCCTTCCTTGAATAGAGGTGGGGGCCTCAGGCATAACCTTTCCCCTATCTTCCTTCCTGCTTTGTCTTCTGTGCCTAGGAAGATTAAGACCATTTCACAAGCTCAACAGCAGCAGGGTAATCTTAACGATCCTCCTTTAGATGATAAAGGGACTTAGAAACAAACATCTCAAAAATAACCATGACCTAGCCCCAGGTGCAAGGTCACACAGCCAGCCTAGAAACATATTTAAGGATTCCCTTACTAACTTTACTCAGACTGAAGAAGCTCCTTGGATAAGGAGTGAAACGTTTCCACTAAGAAAATAGAAATCCAGTTGACATGATTCAAGCCACAGTCTTGTTCTTTTTCTTTTTGAGAACATTATGAACTCCATTCAAACACAACGTTCTCCCCTTCCTCTTGACCTGTTCATTCTTCCTTCATTCTTTGTTCTGAAATTCAGTTGGCACTCAGACTCTTTATATGACCAAACCCTCTTAACATATATACTTACTTTTATATTCAATCCACATTTATTAAGTACCCATTCTTTCTTAACTCATTATCTTCTTGTTTTGCTACATACATACACACACCATTTCTGCTACATTCAACTTACTTTAATATTTCTCTTGAATTTGCAACTCACATTCTCATATAACAGGATGGGTAAAAGCATGCATTTTTCTTCTTTCAACAAACTTGCATTTCTCACAACAGACCACAAACAATCCACTGCCTTTATAGCAGCATTTGCATGACCTTGCAAGTCAACATATTGTTACCCGTCTCACCAACTCGGAAGTACAATTGTAAATGAAATCTTATTTCAACTATTTTGATTATCTGTTGGAACAAGATGAATTTTGCTTCTTGTGTCTTCTGGCTTGGCAATTATATACTCAGAACCTATTAATTTTATTCTAGTTATGTTTACTCCACTCATCAAATACATTCCCTGGACAGTTTGCAAATACTTATAATTTAATTACTGTAATATATACAGCAGCATACTGTCTCTGATGGGAGAGGGATGACTATCTGTGATTTGTCAAGTCAGGTAAACGCCAATGTACTAATGCACACAATGTCTCTGGTTTGCTGATTGCAAAGCTTGATTTGGCATCTTGACATTAAGTTTTTAAACCATGATTTAGTTTGATTAAAGTTTGGAAGAGTTAAGAACAACTAACTCCAACAGTCCAGTACCACTTGAGCAGTAACCTGGCAAGTTGTAGTTTAGTTAAAGAATCTCCTATTTATAACTCATAAATATAAGCCATAGGATTGGAAAATGGGCATGTGCATGCAGTTCTCTATCCTACAAAGAATCTCTGTGAAAAAGTATGCTCTTGCACATGTACAGCTATATAGCTGGAATTAAATGTTAGCATGTAGTGTTCGACTTGGATTGTGGACTTGGTTTATAAATTCAAATCTTAATTTTATCATAAACTATACTTCAGAAGCGAACTCTTAAAGTCAGTATCTTTCAGCCTAATGCACCTTGCTGGGGTGTTATGAATATTACTGTATGAGAGCCTTGTGTGGCACAGAGTGGTAGGCAGCAGTACTGCAGTACTGCAACCGAAACTCTCCCCACGACCTGAGTTTGATCCCAGCGGAAGTTGGTTTCTCAGGTAGCTGGCTCAGGTCGATTCAGCCTTCCATCCTTCCGAGGTTGGTAAAATGAGTACCCAGCTTGCTTGGGGAAAGGCAATCACGACTGGGGAAGGCAATGGCAAACCACCCCGCTCTATAGTCTGCCAAGAAAATGTCAGTGAAAGCGGCGTCCCTTCAAAGGGTCAGTAATGACTCGGTGCTTGCACAGAGAACCTTTCACACAAACTACACCTATTGCTATACAATCTTAGTAGGTAGCAGCCCCTGGGTTGGCAGCTAAGCAGAACCAGATCTGTTTAGTACTAGGATGGAAGACCACCAGAGAATTTTAGGGCTAAAGGATAGAATAGGAAGTGAAGGGAAGTCAGGGGGGGGGGGGAAGCAGTAGCATTTGGCAAACCACTTCTGTATTGATGCCAGGAAAACTTCATGGGAAAGTCCATGAAGTCTCCAGAAGTCTAACTCAGCTTGAGCGACTTTTTATTGCTGAAGGCACTATATCATATCCCTTCAGTGAGGGTTTATGATCATGTCTTTTCTCAGTTTCTGGTTTTCCCATCTGGCCTGGATGTCTGCACAAAATCTATGGATATATGAATTTTGCATGCCTAGAATCTCTGTGAAAACTGGGAACCATGCAAAACAATTCATGACTATGGGTACAGTCTGCACACAACTACAGTTTTCAATTACACATTTGTATATTCTGTTCAGAGTAACAGCCAACTAAATAAAAATAAATAAAACACAAATAAATGAATACATCATAAACCTAATATAAAAATAACATTCTTTATTTCCACTTCTTGCTTGTTTCCGTTATATTTCTTTGCTAGATGCATTTTAGCTAAAAAGAATAGGACAACATTTTCAGGAAGAAGAAAGCCAACAGTAACAGGTACTTGATATATTCTTCTATGTACTTGTTGATGAGATTGTAACTTGCGTGAATCTACTTATTTGTTGATGAGATTGTATGTTGAAGATACAATCATAATTGAACATAATTGGCATGTCAAAAATGACGGTTTGGAATGCGTGCAAGTTCATTATCACCTTGAACTGGAAAGTGACATATTTCCAGTGACACAGAGAAGTTAAATTTAAGAGCAATCTTAAATCATAAAGTACTGTGAAAAATGCAAAGGGTCAGAACAAAATGTAGCAGCTAAATGCGGTATTGACATTAGACACAGAAGTAAGCTGGTTTCAGTTTACTTCTTTTACCAAGCATACGATGTAAAATTAATGTTCTGCTCCACTAATATAAAGACCATTGAGTTTTAATTCCACCAATCACAGTAAAATATCCATTTCACTGGGGGGGAAAAGCTACTACATTTTGAAAAATTACAATCTCCTTAAGGACAGGCAAAACTTCTCCTCTTCCAATCTCCCAGAAAGCAGATAGACCAAACCAGTTTTACATAAGACATATAAGACACAAGACCTATCAGAAAACAAAAAGGAAGACAAGGCAACTATAGGCCTAAGATCTGCTTCAAGCCACAGTAAGTAAAATATTATATGCCTAAACTATTAATTTTTATTTGAGATCAGAGATTTAGAAGCTTGCATTGAGAGATCAAAAATAAACTAGTCTTTTGCAGTAAATATAAAGTTAATTTATTCAAAAAACAAGAAACATATCTACAATCCTTTAAACCTGCAAGAGGTACAGGCAGCTCAATATCTTCATTTGAATAAGAAAGAGCAGAAGGGAGGAGGTGAGGCAAGCAAAAGAAATACCTTTATACATCTTAAACTGAGAATACAACATAAACTTATCCAGGCTTATCCAGGTAATTCCAGCAGCTTTCCAATTTTCCCCCTGTTTCAGAAGCAGATAATTTCAAACAGTACCTTGGTACCTTGTAAATTCCTAAAAAGTATTTTTAATTCAGCTTTTGCAGCAGATGTAGGATTCTCCAAAAATCTGCTCAAAATTGATACACTGTTTGAAATATCTGGCCTAGAATTATTTGCAATGAATAGTAGACCTCCAATGGCAGACCTAAAGCCATCTGCTTGAGATGACTCAGCTTCCCCCTTCTCCCCCTCCTCCTTTAGAAATTTGGGAAGCATGGGGGTGGAAACAGACTTACATTCATGCATTTTAAAATCCTCTAGGAGTTTCTTTATCTTACCACTTTGGTTTATGAGAAAACTTCCATCTTCTCTGTGAATTTCCAAACCTAGATAATTTGTAACTTTTCCAAGATTTTTCAATGTGAAATTACTTTTCATACATTCCTCAAAAGCATGTCTTTGCTTATCTGATGATAGAACCAGCAATAAATCATCCACGTACAAGCATAAGTACATAAAATCTTGCTTACCTTTCTTTACATAAACACATGGATCAGCTATCCCTTTCTCAAACCCAAAATTTTGCAAAGTTTCATAAAGTTTAATATTCCAACAACAAGCAGCTTGTTTTAGAACATAAATGGACTTATGCAATTCACACACAAGATGTTTACCTTGTTCATATCCAGGAGGTTGATGCATATACAATTTCTGTTCCAATTCACCATACAGAAATGCAGTTTGAATATCATAGTGATAAACAGACATCTTTTTGATAGCAGCAACCTTTAACAACAACCAGATAGACTCTCCCTTTGTTATAGGAGCAAAAGTTTTATCATAATCCACATTTTTTCTTTGAGAAAACCCTTTTGCAACCAGTCTTGCTTTTTTATTTCTGAATTTTACCATCAGCATCCTTTTTCAATTTGAAACCCATCTACAATCCAAACAGCGCTCATTTGGAGGTAGATTAACCAATTTCCAGGTTTTGTTTTCTTTTAAGCAAGCTAATTCCTGTTGCATTGCCTCATGCCAGTATTTTGCAATTTCAGATGGCATCTCATTTATTTGCTCTAGATATTTGAGATCAGAGATTTAGAAGCTTGCATTGAGAGATCAGAAATAAACTAGTCTTTTGCAGTAAAAATAAAGTTACATTTATTCAAAAAACAAGAAACATATCTACAATCCTTTAAACCTGCAAGAGGTACAGGCGGCTTAACATCTTCATTTGAATAGCAAAAGAAATACTTTTATACATCTTAAACTGCTCCAGCTCCCATGGAAACAGATTAACATGTGACTTCTGAAACTCAGCTCACTCAAACAAGAATACCATATATGGTAACAAAACACCTTGAGAGTACAAGAATTACAAGAATACAAAGAGATTCCTTATTTTGTAACAGCAGCCTGAATTCCAGCAGACTTTGTGTCTCCAGTGAGTGAAAAAAAAAACACCTTAGCATGTCTTTTTAAACAATATCTTGTGACCCAGATTCTTTTAGATCACAAAATAAAAAATACAACATAAACTTATCCAGGCTTATCCAGGCAAGTGTTTCCAGAGGACAGAAGCAGAGATGATATCCTCTAATAACCCCCACCCCTCACTTTTGGAGCAACTTCAGGGTTTTTGTTGCTGTTCCACTTCCAAAATACATCTCTTCCTGTTTTGTAAATCCAGTAAGATTCAAACACATTAATAAAGTAATTGCCATTGCTTTCCTGGAACACAAAGGTGGGGAGAGACAACAGCAGAATTGTTAGTTTGCAGCCTGGACTGAATACCTTGTAAGTTGTTGCCAAAGTGCCTTTGTCTTGTCAGGATTTTCTTAAACTGTCTCAAGCTGGCATGAGCACCGGACAAGAACAACTTAAATGGTAAGTATGCCTTCTTAAAGGAATGTAAATGTTGAGAAGTATGCAGTGGGTTGGGTAGGTGTGATATAAGGATCCCATGCAGTATGTTGTTGGATCTTATATTTTTGAGGGGATAAACATGCTTGGTTTAATTTAGTATTTGTAGAAATACAGGCAAATGCATTCAGGAAATTAATATATGAATGCGTTGAAGCAGTGGTGAAAATTTTCCGAGAAACCATTTGAAACCATTCATTTAAATGCTCTGCGAAAGGCACATACTCTTCCATTCCAATGAAGCCCAAGGGAATTTAGTGGCCCTGCCATCCAGTAATGGGTTGGGAATTGAGTTGCTGAGAAGTGATGACGGCCGTAGTATGAGCAAATGCACAAGCAGGATTCATAGCTGCCGAATACAATTGCCAAATGACTCTTCTGTTTTCTCCAGCCCTCTAGTGGTACTTGAGGGAGACCAGATTACACTGAAGGGTGAGTTAGAATTAAAGATTTGACTTGTATGAATTTCTCATAACACCTGAAGTGTACAATCAATTAAATGAAATATGTAGAGCCAGATTCTTAAGGCTGCTGTTGAGCATGCATGGTTTCTGCTGCATCCTAAATAAGTGTTGTCTTCCCAGGGCTTCCTGCAGAATTAATGCCACTAAATTACATAGCTTTATTCAGCTGCACACATCTTTTGACAGAAGTAGTAAAATGCAATGCTCTCCAAGTACAAAGAAGCTTCAATTCTAACCTTAAACAAAAGGAACACTGCAAATTCAGCTCTAACTCCCAAACATATATTGTTCTCTGGGAAGGGTGGGAGACATGCTATTTTTCTTTTCTTGTTTGAGAAGTCTGAGATACCCTCAGAACTACAAACTCTCTTTTGTAATTCTACTTAGTTTTTAGAAGATGTCTGGATTATTACTGATAAAATCAAGCACATGCTTGACCTCTGATAAAGTTAATAGATCACTGTATAGTGGTCACAAAGCCCACCCACCACTTTTTCTAGAAACTGAAATGGAGGTCCTCCCCAGATGTAATGCTAGGACCTCATTCCATTAGAATCCTTTCTTTCCTATTTTTAAACTTTGTTTGTCTAGCTTTAATTTTATTGCTCTTGCTATCAAAAGAGAAGGCTTTTGAAAAATAGGAAGTTGCCTTCTACCTTTAATGCTTCATCAACAAATGTTTTGTTGTTGTCCTATTAAGATGTCTAAACTGATTCACATTGTTTCATTACTGGTGAATTTGATGCTGGTAGCATGTGTCACTTCATTTTGCAGCTTGAAAAGTCTAGGAATTGATTTTAAAGTTGTCATGGCTTTCAGCAAGAATGTGGCTATGATGATGAGTCATTGCTTACAAAGTTCAAAGGGTTTAAAAATACCATTCTGTTGTTCAATTGCAAGCAAATAACATCTAGATTCTACATTTATGTGCTAACAAATAACAAGGAGGGCAATCTTAAAGCATGAAGTATCTCATTGTTAAATTGATTATTCTGATAAAAATATGTGTCTTGGGTCTGGACAAGCAATTTTGTCTGTCTACTGAATAATTTAGAACTATTGGTTGTGCTTTGATTCAGTGTATCCAAGATCCACAAGGCACATGGGATCTTTGCCAGTCTCTTGAGGCTTACCAGAGTTGATACAGAAAATGTAAACCAAAGTAACATACCTGCTAACATGTCAGAATGAGAAATGGGGACATGGTTTATTCAATAACGTGGTGTGTTATTTATTTATTTATGTTCTCCAACACTACCACCTTCCAGATAACTTTTGTCTCTCCAGCCGTAAAAGGATAAAAGAACAAAATCTTTGCCACTGGGGCTGAAGCAGTGTTTGCCACCACAGAACATTCTCATACCAACAAAATATCCAAATGACAAAAGACAACTGCCCACCAGTTACAGGAAAATGTCATTCACCACTAATGTCAAACTCTGAAAAAGTAGTTCTGCATCTACTGCTGTGTGGCTGTTCTGGATATGTGGACAGGGCTGAGACACGATTAGCACTAGGAAAGAATTTAATTGATTTTACTTTCATAACAATATGATTTTGAAAATAAAAACTTTATGCACTGTAATAATACGTAATTTCTGAAAAGAAAGGCCCTTAATGTCATACCTTTATATCCATCACACTGCGCCCTTTGGCTTCTCATGGCTTGTATCTCTGTGATGCACCCTGCTGACTACTGCAGCATCCTGCTTCTTTCTGGCTTCTATATTTGAATGATGGCTCCAAAGTGGAAAGTGATGTCTTAACCAGGGAAGCAGGATCCGGGCATTGTTGTTACATGGTTCTTTAAGGAAGAGGTGATTGCAGCAGGGAATCTCTGTCCACATACCTCTTATACTGTAGAGTGAATGCTTTTGAAAGCCCCACAGCAGCCACCCATCAATGCTAAGCCACCCATTTTCCTAAGAAGGATGATACATCCAAAGCCATGATGTTGTTTATTTGTTCAGTCGCCTCCGACTCTTCGTGACTTCATGGACCAGCCCACGCCAGAGCTTCCTGTCGGCCGTCGCCACCCCCAGCTCCCCCACGGTCGAGTCCGTCACCTCCAGAATATCATCCATCCATCTTGCCCTTGGTCGGCCCCTCTTCCTTTTGCCTTCCACTTTCCCTAGCATCAGCCATGATAGTCCTGGCTAAACTGGGAGAGTCAGCAGGTATGAAACAAGAGTTGTTTTGCTACCCATCTTCCAAACGCCCCAGGCAAGTGACTTGGTATTTCTTTTTACAGGGAGTGGTTCCTGCCCTTTCCAAATAAGCATTCTGGGTCCTACAGTGCACAATCATGTCATGAGAAACTGCAGTTTTGGAAGTTTCTTAATCACCTTTTGTATCAGAAGCTGATGATTGCTAGATTGATTGATTGATTGATTGATTACGTGCCATCAAGTCAATGTTGACTCTTAGTGTTCACAAAGATTTTCTACATGAGATGATTACCACATAAGACAAAACAAATATGAAAATTTCATGCAGTTCTGGACACCTTGACAATCTTGCACAAAGTGCCTCCTGGTTACAGTATGTCTGAAAGCACAAGGAAAAGCAGTCATCCTGACTTGCTTGCTTGCTTGCTTTTATATATATATATAAAATATATATAAATATATACAGTATAATATATATAATATATATATATATATATATATATATATATATTATAAATATAATATATTTATATTATATATATATATATATTGCTTTTATATATATATATATATATATATATGTATATGTATATGTATATGTATATATATATATATATACTGTATATATATATATATTGCTTTTATATATATATATATATATTGCTTTTATATATATATATATATATATATATAAAAGCAATATATATATATATATATATATATATATATATATATATAAAAGCAATATATATATATATATATATATATATATAAAAGCAATATATATATATATATATATATATATATATAAAAGCAATATATATATATATATATATATATATATATATTTTATATATATATATATATATATAAAAGCAATATATATATATCTATATATATATCTATATATTGCTTATATATCTATATATTGCTTATATATATATATATATATATATTGCTTATATATATATATATATATATATATTGCTTATATATATATATATATATATATATTGCTTATATATATATATATATATATTGCTTATATATATATATATTGCTTATATATATATATATATATATATATTGCTTATATATATATATATATATATATATATATATATATATAAGCAATATATATATATATATAGCATATATATATAGCATATATATATAGCATATATATATAGCATATATATATAGCATATAGATAGATAGATAGATAGATAGATAGATAGATAGATAGATAGATAGATAGATTGTTAAGGAGTCACTGACCGCATGGGAAAACTGATGGAAAAACAGAACTTTCAAACAGTTTTCAGACCCACCAGGAAAATACAACAAATGCTAAAATCAGCAAAAGACAAAAGGGACCCCCGCACCGCTGCAGCACACCATGCAGCTGCGGACAAGTATACATTGGAACCACAAAATGAAGCATTCACACCAGGATAAAAGAACACGAAAGACACTGCAGACTACAGCAACCGGAAAAATCTTCAGTAGCTGAACATGCTCTCAAGCAAACGGGACACAAAATCCTATTTGAAAACACAGAAATACTGGACAACACCAAAAACCACTACACCAGATTATACAGAGAAGCCATTGAAATTCACAAACACCAGCACAGTTACAATAAAAAGGAAGAAAGTCTAAAAATTAGCAAAACCTGGCTACCAGTCCTGAAAAACACAGCCTGCAAAAGGTCAACGAACTCAGTCCAACCACCAGGACATGGGAATACTTCTCACAATGAACATGCTAATCACGCTCATCAGCCACTCGTTAACATTTCAACACAACAAAAAACCCCACCTAATCTCCTATAACTTAGCTCTATAAATAGAAAACAAACAAAACATTGCCACTCTACCTGGGCACAGAGATTTCGCTTCTGTCTGTGCTCCTGCCCTCTGAAGATGCTGGCCACAGATGCTGGCAAAACGTTAGGAACCACAATTTCCAGAACACGGCCACACAGCCCGGAAGACCCACAACAGCCATCGGACATTTTATTCTTGCTGTTAAATAAGTTTTCCAAATATGGTTGAAGAAAGTGAAAAATGCTGCTCCACAAGGTGGGACATTTTACAATTTGAAGTAATAAATAATACTGTTGCAGTTTTGCTCCTATTTAATTCATATGATCAATGGATCATTTATATATTACATGTAGAAATTAAATATGTGGACGCATTGCTTCTGCGTAGTTATATTTCATATGCATTTACACATATGACTAAAATTCTCTTTATTTCATTTTTATTTGTTCTTTTATATGTTAATCTGGGTTGATCTCTGTATATATTATTAATTTGAACTATTAATTTGAAAATAAAAATAATGTTTACTAAAGATGAGCAAATGGGTGGAGAAATGTTAAGATGTGCAGATGCTGCTAGAAAGCTGGATGGTAGTATGTGATCTAATGAAGAACATTTCTTGAAAGAAATGAAAATGCCAGTGTATAACAGTTTTTTTTTCCTGCTTTGGTGTATGGAAGTGAGAGTGGATATGTCAGGATAAATATAAAAGTTAAATGCAGTGGGACTGGTGTGCATAATGAGTAAAACAAGAAGAGAAAGATTCAAGAATAAATGTTTGGGTGCTGAATAAATACAAAAGTGAATGACCAATACACATAGTGAATGGTGTAGGCATGAACTGGATTTAGTTCTGTTTCCTTTTTTTTCATACTATTTATTTATTTAAGTTTACTGTTTTGTACTTCCTTTCTGCACTTTTTCATAACATTGCTTATTCTGAAAGGGAACAGCATGAAGGAGAAGTATGTGTGCATCTATGTATGCCCACCAAGCCATTTTGTGCAAATCTTACTTATTTATTTTATTTATTTATTTATTTAATTTATTCCCCGCCCATCTCCCATACAAGGGACTCTGGGCGGGTTACAATAATTAAAACTTAAAAATTTAAAATTTTTAAAACCATACAAGATAGAAAATTTATAAAAATATATCCAATATAAAATAAAATAAAATAAAATCCAAGATGGATTGGGGACCGTAGCACAGGTCATATTGCTACGGGGCCAGCCAAACCCAGGAGGCACTACCACCTCCGTTCTCCCAGGCCAGGCAGCAGAGCCAGGTCTTAATGGCCTTCCGAAAGGCCAGGAGTGAAGGGGCCAGTCTCACCTCCGGGGGCAAGATGTTCCATAAGGCGGGCGATGTCGCAGAGAAGGCACGCCTCCTGGACCCCGCTAGATGGAATTCTCTTGTTGAGGGGGTCCGAAGCATGCCCTCTCTGCACGCACAGGTGGGGCGGGCTGACGTTATCGGGACGAGACGGTCCCTCAGGTACCCTGGTCCTATGCCATATAGGCCTTTAATGGTAATCACCAACACCTTGAATTGGACCCAGAAGCAAACTGGCAACCAATGCAGCTCGCGTAGCAGAGGTGTTACATGTGCCGATCTTATGGCACCCGTAACTGCTCGCGCCGCCGCATTCTGTACCAGCTGAAGCTTCCGGATACTCTTCAGGGGTAGCCCCATGTACAGCGCATTACAGTAGTCTATGCGGGAGATGACAAGGGCATGAGTGACTGTTCGGAGGGCCTCCTGATCCAGGAAAGGGCGTAACTGGTGCATAACTCAAAGTTGTGCAAAGGCCCTCCTGGCCACGACTGCCACCTGCTCTTCGAGCAAGAGTCGCGAGTCCAGGAGGACCCCCAGATTCCGCACTGGATCTGAGTGAGGTAGTGCAACCCCACCCAGAACCAAAGATGACAACTTCCCGGATCTAGGGGGGCCATCAATCCACAGCCACTTACCAGGGTTCAGTTGAAGCCTGTTGTTCCCCATCCAGACCCCCACAGCCTCCAGACACTGAGATAGGGCATTGACCGCATCACCTACTTCACCCGGGATGGAGATGTATAACTGGGTATCATCAGCATATTGGTGATACCTCATCCCGTGGTGACGGATGATCTCACCCAGTGGCTTCATGTAGATGTTGAACAGGAGAGGAGAGAGAACCGATCCCTGCGGCACCCCACAAGACAGGGGTCGCGGGTCAGCTCTCTCCTCTCCTATCAACAGACTGGGAACGGCCCTGGAGGAAGGAGGCGAACCAGCGCAAAACCACGCCACCCGCCCCCAACTCCCTGAGCCGCCCCAAGAGTATACCATGGTTGACGGTATCAAAAGCCGCTGAGAGATCTAAGAGAGCCAGGATGGACGCACTCCCTCCATCCCGCCCTCGCCAGAGATCATCCATAAGCGCGACCAATGCAGTCTCTGTCCCATATCCTGGCCTGAAACCTGACAGAAAAGGGTCCAGATAATCTGTTTCCTCCAGAATCTTCTGGAGTTGCAATGCCACCACCTTCTCAACCACCTTTCCCAAAAAGGGAAGGTGGGAGACTGGGCGAAAATTGCCCAGAATAGTAGGGTCCAAAGATGGTTTTTCTTGAGGAGGGGGTGCACCAGCGCCTCCTTAAAGGCAGCCAGGAACACCCCCTCACTCAAGGACAAATTTATAATCGCCAGGACCCAGCCACATGTCACCTCTCTAGCTGATTTCACCAGCCAGGAGGGACATGGGTCAAGTTGACATGTGGTGGCATTTACAATCCGAAGGATCCTGTCTACTTCATCAGGCCCAACAGGATCAAACTGCTCCCAGATAACATGGTAAGTACGAGCCTCTGGCATCTCCCCAGATCTTGTCTCACGCTTGGAGTCCAACTTGGAATGAATCTGAGCGATTTTGTCCTGCAGATGCTCAGAAAACTCTTCCGATCGACCCTGTAGATGGGTCTCCCCTTGTTCCTGACCCAAAAGCGATCTTGTAATCTTAAACAGGGCCGTTGGACGGCATTCTGCGGACGCAATAAGAGCGGAGAAATATTCACGTTTCGCCGCTCTTACCGCCACAAGATAGGCCTTAACAGCGGCTCTAGATTGTGTTCGGTCAGATTCCGTCTTCGTCTTTCTCCAGCGGCGCTCTAGATGTCTCTTAACCCTCTTCAAAGCCCTGAACTCCTCCGTAAACCATGGAGAGTGACGGGCCGAACAGGGCCGGAGAGGTCGCATAGGCGCGATCTTGTCCAGGGCTCCGGCTGCT
Source organism: Charina bottae (assembly GCA_023362775.1). Taxonomy (NCBI): domain Eukaryota; kingdom Metazoa; phylum Chordata; class Lepidosauria; order Squamata; family Charinaidae; genus Charina; species Charina bottae. Next base: position 191,359,073 of record JALMGJ010000003.1, read on the forward strand.
GCTTGTTCCAGGCTGCAGCCAGGACCTCCACTGGACCGTGAAGCAAGTCCTCGGGAATAACCCCCAGCTCCTTCTGAAACCTCACTGGGTCCATCAGTCGCCGGGGGCGGACCAGTCGAATAGGTCCCGCCTCCCTGCGGAGTGGGGCAGCACAAGAGAGTCTCAGGGTCACCAGGGTGTGGTCTGACCATGACAATGGGGAAAGATGTAACTCTCCCCTCAGATCACATTGCCACTGCTCGGACAAGAAAACTAAATCCGGAGTGAGACCACTGTCACGAGTCGGGTCACGAATAATCTGAGACAGGCCCATAGCTGCCATGGTAGCCATGAACTCCCGGGCCGCCTCCGAGGACTGTCCCAGGGACGGCAGATTGAAATCCCCCAGAACCATAAGTCTGGGAAACTCCACTGCCAACCCCGAGACAGCCTCGAGCAGCTCAGGCAGGGAGGTTGCTATGCAGCAGGGAGGCTGGTACAGCAGCAACACTCCCAACTGTTCTCGTGAACCCAACTTGAAAAACAGGGTCTCACACCCGGTCACTTGTGGAGCAGCGCCCCTGAAGGCCACAAGGGACTCTCGGATGACAACTGCCACCCCTCCTCCCCTGCCCCGGTGTCTTGGCTGATGCCACAGCCGAAACCCGGCTGGGCACATTTCCGAGAGGGCTACTCCCCCCTCTGGGCCCAGCCAGGTCTCGGTAATACACACCAGGTCAGCCCCTTCCTCTGTGATTAAATCACTTATAAGGGGGGCCTTGTTATTCACTGACCTGGCATTCAGCAGCAGCAGTCGGAGACCGGAGCCCACGAGGATCTGCTTACCAGGACCTGGGTATGAACATGGGGGGCTGGAACGCACCACTGGTAACAAACACCGGGGGCGCCTTCCCCGATAATGGCTTGCCCTCCGGTTCCCGTCATACCGTCCCCTGCCCGTCACCACCTGAATCACTTGGCCCGCCACACAGCCCCCAGAGATTCCCGGCTCTGGCCTAGTAGCCTCCACTCCCAGGCCTCCGGAATTCTTGGGACTAATCAAGGGTCCCTTATCCCATTCATCCATCATCCAATGTCATGCAATGTCGGGTAGCGCGTACTTATGAAAATACATAGACATATTTATAAAACAAGGAACTTTCAAAACTGTGACCTTCTCAATAATATTTTGGTACTCAAACACAGGTAAGCCTCACAGAAATGTGGCATTTATGGAATTTTAAATTTGCTTTTCCTAAGACATTTTAGAATTATGTTTATTATATTTTTCCTAAGATACACAGGCATAATCTTGCAAAACTGAAGCATGATCACTCTCATTGGTTTCACTAGAAGCAAGCTAATGTGTATGGCCAGCAGCATGTACTAAGTAAATTAAAGGTGCCCTTGAGTTCAGCTTCATTCCAGGTGATTGCATTTATGCAGTTTTCTTGGCACCATTATGGAATTGGCTTGCTGTTGCCTTCTTAATCTAGTATTAAGGTTTAAGATTCTCAGGGAATTCCCTCATCCAAACGCTAAACAGGTTTCTTGCTACTTAGTTATTGAGTTCAGCCAAGGTTTGGCCATGTGGTCCCATCTTCTGACAAAGCCATGCTCATTACTTTTCAGACTTTTCCAACTCCCAAACACTAGCAAAACCTCATTTATTAAGCCTGTAGTGATTTACTGGGTCTTAAATTAAGGAGACCTAAATGTGTAGTGAATAGCAGTATTAAGAGGGTAAAGACATATGCTAGAATATGAATTTCAGCTGAATACTTTTTATTTGAATGATTACTTTTATACACTATTTAATTTTGAACTACAGCATATACAGTACTTTCAGAAATGCTAAAGCACAGGTGATTTCTTTATTGATCACTAAATAAACTGGGGAGAAAATAATTTTAGACAATGCACTGAACTGATTTATTATCTGGTATTTGATATTAAGAGTACTGAACCACCATACACCCAAAACAATACATTTGACAGGTGCTTCTCTTGGAGAGATATATTTTAAATATAAATTAATCAATGAACAAGTTGTATTTGTTATATGAGTCAATCAGCTGATTACGTTACTGCTACTTTCATAACAAAACACCTGATAAGTGCATTCATTGACTAACATTCTTGAGAATTCTTTTCCTTTTGAAAGAAAACCCATCTGAAACAACTTTTACTTGTCCATAGTCATTCCTTTTTACCTTTTTGTGACTTTGATTATTATGTAAAGTGTTCTATACACATACATACATATACAGGAACTGTATCAACAAATAAATAATCTAAACATTTAACACACAATAAATACTTAGAATCAAAAACATTTGCATCATTTCCGTGGGCAAAGTAAATAATCACAACTCTGTAGAATGTAGACAAAGAATTGCTCTTACACTTTGTAGCATCACCCAATATATATACAGTACATATTATATATTAAATGGAAAAGAAGAAATAAATTTGAAATAGAAACAATTTACAAGCTTACAAACTTAAGTTTTTATTATTATTATTATTATTATTATTATTATTATTATTATTTAGCATATTGATTTGGTACTTTGGCTGTTTCCAGAATTACTGCAAATCCACATGACCTGTCAAAAGCGATTTAAATATTTTTCTCCTATAACACAATGGAACTGATTTAAATGGACAAATTCAATAAAATATATCAACTGCATCATCCAATTATGCCATCTTTGTACCTTCTATAGACTCTCATGCTTTGCTCTTTTTGTGGTCTACATTAATCTTTTCAGCTTTTGTTGAAATTAAATATCTTCTCCAGCCATTATCCCTCAATTCCACCATAGAATCAATCTTTTCCTCTAGCTTATTACCTAATGCATTCATATATGCTCATTGTCAATAAAAGAAAATATAATCTCTAGGCTCATCCTGCCCTTTTAAATTATTTCCTGATTTTTGTCTTAATCTTTTCCCTTTAAGCTTTAGAACATGCAGCTTGCTTGACAAATCTGATTATTCTCCTCCAATTCTTCCCTTTTGCTCCTGCATTCTGGTTTGCCTTTGATAAAATTTTCCTTGAGGACTCTACTGACTTCAATACAGTGGATAGTATTTTCAGTTCCCTCCATCCACAGATTGCAATAGGCAGATTTTTGCCCTACAAAATCAATTTGGTTTTTCATTAGAACCTCTGACTTACTCTTTAATCAGACATAGAGAGAAAAATAGTGTCTTAAGAAGACAGTGATAGAATTGTAGGAGGAGGCAGGACTTTGGCAACAATCCAAAATACTGTGTACTTTGACTACTTACTAAGACTCATACTGCCTTCTACTTCTACTACTTCAGTTCTCCCTTCAAAAATCTAAGTGTTTCAAACAACCCCCAATTAAGGGACATATAACTGAGCTGAGCACAAATTTTTTTCACTTCCTTCTTTGATTATTCCATAATTTGTATTCGCTGTGTTGAATTTAGCCTGTGAGTTCCTTAAGTCAAAGACTTCTCTTTTTGATCTTACACTATAAATTACCATGAGTCTATTATTGTCATGCACACACACACATTTCAGTAGATAAAAGTACATATAGAACAATAGTAAAGGTAAAGGTAAAGGGTCGTGGTGGCTCAGCGGGTAAGACGCCAGGCTTGTTGATCGGAAGATCGCAAGTTCGGAGGTTCGAATCCCTAGCCCTGCATGTGGAGTGAGCTCCCGCACTAGCCCCAGCTCTTGCCAACCTAGCAATTCGAAAGCATGCAAATGCAAGTAGATTAATAGGTACCACTTCAGTGGGAAGGTAACAGCATTCTGCGTGTGTCATGCTAGCCACATGACCGTGGAAGCGTCTTCGGACAACGCTGGCTCTTCGGCTAACAAACGGAGATGAGCACCGGCCCCTAGAGTCGGACATGACTGCACAAATATGCGGGGGGAACCTTTACCTTTTTAAAGGTAAAGGTAGAACAATAGCATAGATTATAAACAATATAAAAAATAGCATAGATTAGCATAGATTATAAAGTCTGTATATGTAAATTATGGGAGGATGTAATCTTCCAAGTAATATGCTCATAAGTAATTCATTTCTAGTTCTGCCAAACAGGAATCCTGCTTATCGGCAAGACCTTGAGATTCTCTTATGCCACCCCACTCCGCAGGGAGGCAGGACCCAGTCGATTGGTCCGCCCCCGGCGACTAATGGACCCAATAGGGTTTCAGAGGGAGCTGGGGGTTGTACCTCAGGATCTACTGCACGCTCCAGCGGAGGTCCTGGCCGCAGCCTGGAATAGGGAGGCGGCCGGGGCCTTGGACAGGATCGTGCCTATGCGGCCTCTCTTGCCACACCTGACCCGATACTCCCCTTGGTTTACGGAGGAGTTGAGGGTCTTGAAGAGGGTTAAGAGACGCCTAGAGCACCGCTGGAGAAAGACAAAGACTGAATCTGACCGAACACAAGCTAGAGTCGCTGTTAAGACCTACCTTGTGGCGGTAAGAGCGGCGAAACGTCAATATTTCTCCACTCTTATTGCGTCTGCAGAATGCCGTCCGACGGCCCTGTTTAAGATAACAAGATCTCTTTTGGGTAAGGTGGAGTTTGTCACCCACCTGCAGGGCCGTGCGGAAGAATTTTCTGAGCATCTGCAGGATAAAATCGCTCAGATTCGGTCTAAGTTGGACTCTAAGCGTGTGGCACAGTCTGGGGAGATGCCGAGGGAACGTCCTTGCCCGGTTATCTGGGAACAGTTCGATCCTGTTGGACCTAAGGAAGTGGACAGGATCCTTCGGGTTGTAAGGGCCACCACATGTCATCTAGACCCATGCCCTTCCTGGCTGGTTAAGGCAGCCCGGGAGGTGACATGTGGATGGGTCCAGGTGATGGTTAATACATCTCTGGGGGAGGGGGTGTTCCCAGGTGCTTTTAAAGAGGCTCTGGTGCACCCCCTCCTCAAGAAACAATCACTGGACCCTACTATATTGGACAATTTTCGTCCTGTCTCCCACCTCCCTTTTTTAGGGAAGGTGGTTGAGAAAGTGGTGGCATTACAACTCCAGAGGATCCTGGATGATACGGATTATCTGGACCCCTTTCAGTCAGGTTTCAGGCCGGGATATGGGGTGGAAACTGCATTGGTCGCGCTTACAGATGATCTCTGGCGGGAGCGGGATGGAGTGAGTGCATCCATCCTAGCTCTTCTTGACCTCTCAGCGGCATTCGATACCATCGATCATGGTATCCTTTTGGGACAGCTCAGGGAGTTGGGGGTGGGCGGCGTAGTTTTGCGCTGGTTCACCTCCTTCCTCCAGGGCCGGTCCCAATCGGTGGTAATAGGAGATGAGAGATCCGACCCTCGCCCCCTCGTTTGTGGGGTGCCGCAGGGCTCGGTTCTCTCCCCTCTCCTATTTAATATCTACATGAAACCGCTGGGTGAGATCATCCGTCGCCATGGGATGAGATACCATCAATATGCGGACGACACCAAATTATACATCTCCATCCCTGGTGAGGTAAGTGATGCAGTGGCTACCCTTTCTCAGTGCCTGGAGGCTGTGGGGGTCTGGATGGGGAACAACAGGCTTCAACTGAACCCTGGTAAGACGGAGTGGCTGTGGATAGATGGCTCCTGTAGATCCAGGAAGTTATCATCCTTAGTTCTGGATGGGGTTGCACTACCCCATTCAGACCAAGTGCGGAATCTGGGGGTTCTTCTGGACTCACGGCTCCTGCTCGAAGAGCAGGTGGCAGCCGTGGCCAGAAGGGCTTTTGCACAGCTTCGTGTTGTACGCCAGTTACGCCCTTTCCTGGATCAGGATGCCCTCCGTACAGTCACTCATGCCCTGGTCATCTCCCATATAGACTATTGCAATGCGCTCTACATGGGGCTACCCTTGAAGAGTATCCGGAAGCTTCAACTGGTCCAAAATGCGGCTGCTCGCGCAGTTATTGGTGCGCCAAGATCAGCACATGTGACACCTCTGCTGCGACGGCTGCACTGGGTACCTGTGTGCTTCCGGGTCCAATTCAAGGTGTTGGTTATCACCTTTAAAGCCCTACATGGCATGGGACCAGGTTACCTGAGGGACCGTCTCATCCCCATAACGTCGAACCGTCCCACTCGGTCATTTAGAGAGGGCATGCTGCGGATCCCATCGGTAAGGGAGTTTCACCTGACGGGGTCTAGAAAGCGGGCCTTCTCGATAGTAGCGCCCACCCTTTGGAATATGCTGCCCCCGGAGGTGAGGCAGGCCCCATCGCTCCCGGCCTTCAGAAAGAACTTAAAGACCTGGTTCTGCCGCCTTGCGTGGGAGGGGGGGGGACAGCTCCTCTTGGGGATGGCTGGTGCCATAGAGCCCTTTTAAACATCGACCCATCAAATCTTGGATTTTGTATTTAAATTTATTGTATTGGAGAATATTTATATACGCTGTTTTAATTGTTGAATTTTAACTGTCGATTTTTTGTAAACCGCCCAGAGTTCCCTTGCGGGGAGATGGTGCGGTAAATACAAGTCGAATTATAAATAAATAAATATTACTATGGCAAATTATTTGTCCTTGTGCTGTTATTCTGAATGATAATGCTTCTCAGCATGAAGGCTTCAGTGAGTGAATCATCACTACTAAAAGGTGACAGTAGACATAGTTCCATTAGCTTGCTCAATTTCATATGAAAAGCCTTCTCAGGCTTTTCCACACTGTAGCCTTATGAGTGATTGACTCCTGTATGTTAATCAGCTGAAAATGAATCCAATTTAAGAATTCCCTTTCCAGATGTTAATGTCTTCCTCTGCTTTGGCCATAGTGATGGCTGGTATTCTGTTTGGACCATACTTACCATAGCCCCTGATTGGTAGATTCCGCTACATCTTTACTATTCCTACCCATGCTTGGAAAGCAGGTACCAATTTCTTTTGTTTCCATGGGCAGGTCTTTGAGGACACGTGATTTCTATTGATAGACCTCTCTACACTGATTCCCACTTGCAATTTATGCCTTCCTGTTTGATGCATCCACTGATGGAACAGGGAAAGGAAAGGAAAGGGCCAGTTTTACTATTATTTCTGTAATTTAGACTAGAAGAGGATGGCAGAGCTTTTACTGGCTGAGGACATTTTAAGAAGTGAGGCAATTTGAGCAAAGGAAAAGATTGTGCTGCTCTCTTCCCAATGTAGAAATTGAAAAGATGGGTAGTTGAATCTTATCTCAATTCAGGTTCTCCATCCTAAATTCAGACACCTTCAGGTCTGGACTGTAGGAAAGGGCTAAAGTATTTGAATACTCTTCCATCCCAATAAATATTCTTACAATTCCCAGAGGAAGGACAAAAGACAGTGGGTGGAAGCTTTACAGAGGGAAGACCAAACTCGAAATAAGGAAGAATTTAGGAATTTGTAAGAGCTATTAAAACAGGAATAATTTTCCGGCCTGCCTCCTGGAGTTGTGGGTACTCCATCACTGAAGGTTTTCAAGCAAAGAACTGTACAGCCATTTGCCTAGCATGGAATGAAGATTCAGGAGGTTGAACTAGAAGATCTCAAGGTCTCTTGCAACCCTACATTTTCATGAAATCAAATTATTTATTTATTGGATCTATGGGCCTCCATATCCAGTTGGACCCATGGGGGCTTATGGAATAATAATTCCATAATAATAATAAAGCAGGAATATAAATAATAAAATGTTCATGGGACACACTAAACAATAAACCATCCATCATAACCAAATTCAGTATACAGCTAGTAAAAGCCCATATCTCAGTGAAATCATTTCTAAGGTACTACTTGGGGGAATGTTTATATATGAATACATATTCAGTAATTCAAGGGCACCAGCTTGTAACCTCATTGAGAAATAAGCTGTAGCGACCCGAAGTGATGCTTATAAATCACTTGTTGATGCTGAGTGGCAGATTACAATCCATAACCTTCAGTGAAGAGGCCTTCATGCTGCAGCAGATTGTTTGGGATAATGAGAGAGAAAGAGAGAGAGAGAGAGAGAGAGAGAGAGAGAGAGAGAGAGAGGGAGAGAGAGAGAGAGAGAGATACACACACACACACACACACACACACATACATACACACCATATAGGCACTGCATCATGGCCAACACTAGGATGAAATGTAGGGCTGCCTATCTCACAGAATATAATGCAAATAATTGGGGGGGGGGAGTGAAATTCAACTATTTAGGCTTTGCATTTAACAGTAACAATCTTATGGCTAAGTGAGCCTGGCCACATTTTATTCTGATAACACTACTGTTTTGTATTTAATTACATAAACATTGCTTTATTTCTAATCCATTCTTTTAATGTTACTTTTTAGTGGACCCAAATAATATAAAAACATGCAACCATCTAAAATGTACAATCCTTTGAGTAGCTACTTGTCATTTCCAGCATCGGCCCTCAAAGCTAACTACCAGTTGAAGGATGTTCTTGCAGATTCAATTTGTATCTATGGGCATGTAGCTATAAACAACAGATGTTATGTCAAGGAAGTAGAATGATTCATATATATTATGTTTTATCTACAGAATATGTGGGGTTTTTAAAATGTTCAATACAGTTACAATTCAATGGGCATACAGCAAGCAATACAACTGCTACCTAAAATTTTATCTTCCTCATGAGAACATTTCTTAATGCTACCCACAGAATTATTGCTACATTTCATGGAAACACAGCTCTGCATGAAATTATTATCAAAACATGCAGCATTTTGGGTTTTAAATATAAACTCAATCCCATAAAGTGTCCCTCTTCAATCAATCAGTAAGACCTTTGCAGGCAGGAGATAGGTTTCTGGGTTGATTGTTGATTGTTTAAATAGGAGATTAATTTTAAAAAAAATATATACAGCTACAGTAAAGTGAACTCCGTGAAACAATAAAGATAAATAGACACAAGTAAGCTCCCATTTAATAGTTGTGATACACAGCTATGTTGCTCAATAGCTAGACAGTTTTGCATGTCTCTTTTCATCAAAGATAATGGTATGATATTAATCCAGTTTTCACTAATATTCAGTATGCACTTTCTTCTCCTCAGGCAAGCTGTCATGTCTACTGAAATTAATCACAAATCCAATTTAAATCTCAAACTGTAAATTTTATTCATCTAGAAATGTTTCTCCTCCCCCCCCCCATTAATTCCTTCTTACTTAGAAGACTGTAAAATATTAAACTAGAATCAAAAGTTAATTTTTCTCACTTCTAGCAGTTGTTAGCAATGACTTTGCATATTACTTAGTTAAAAAACCAGAGGGTTTAGGAGCATAAGGGTTACTGGGGTTTGTCCTGATTAATTCGGGAGGCACGGTTTAAAATACAGTTTAATTCATGGGGTTCTCAAACTGGGAATTAGAACAATTGGGAGGAGTTGTGATTTTTTTTTTAAACACTGATAAAGTTTGAAGCAGCAAAGCAGGAGCTCCATCAAATTCACTCTGTGCCACATTCCTCATTTTGCCTGCACAAGCTTATAACAGGCAGCTGCAACTCCACAATGTTTGACCACACCCATGATAAATAGATTAAAATGTAATTATTAAAAATAAGTGGCATATTCATTTTTTTTGCCCAACCCTAACACCAAAAAAAGCGTTGGTCTTATTTATTTATTTATCTATTTATTATTTAAATTTATATAGGCTGACCATATGTCCCATTTTGAACGGGACAATCCTGTTTTTTTACCTTTTCCGTACCGTACCATCTTTTTCTTTAAAAACTCAATTTCATCCTGTTTTTGAAGGGATGGAATGTGTGTGTGCGTGCGTGCCTGCATGCATGCATGCATGTGTGCGTGCCTGTGTGCCGGCGCATGCACGTGCACGTGTTAGGGTCCCATTTCCATCTCAGGGAAATATGGTCAGCCTAAATTTATATCACCGCCCATCTCCCCCAACCGGGGGACTCTGGGCAGTTTACAATAAAATCAAAAGTTAAAAATATAAATATATTCTTTATTCATGAGGAAATCACACAAATTTGTTTTATCATTTTAGGGTGTCACAGTACAAAGTCACAAACTTTGAAAACCATTGGTTTAGTGTGATGTGCATGGCCACTGAAACTCTGCATACTATATGAATATTGGTGGAAAGGTATTAGCTATTTCAAGATTTTTATATCAGACAACCAAGGAAAACCTTAAACTGTGCCCAGAAAACAGCAGAAAATCAAGCAAGATCTGGAGTACATCCAGTGCTGCTTTTTTGGTGAACTCATGGCCTCATCGAACTCATATGGTTGTAAAGATCAGAATGACAAGGTCACTAGAGAAGGGCATGCATGAGGGGTGGGTCAAAAAAAGTCAAGATGGTGGCCACAGCTATGCAATCAAGGCCTGCTCCTTTTTTACCTCCCCCGCCCCCCAGTGATGTTCCTGACACCAGATGTGCTGCCTTTGAGCTTCTGACAGGAAAGAATTTTGGGGGGTAAATATATGATAAATGCACTTAGCCTGCTAGTCAAAGTAAATAGGATAAATCCTTGTTTTATTTCAGACTCCCCTCTTTCTCCTGCTTTCTTGCACCAACCAACCTTAGTGCAGTGGCAAAATCTGGCCCAGATAGCTGAGTGGGCTATGATAGAGCCTTCGCACTACAACAAGGCAACTGAAAAACCATATCTTAGTGATGAGCTCTAAGGTGTATGACCTGAGTGTACACAACGTGCTGTTCACAACACTATTGGGACAAGATAAAATCTCATCACACTGCAATGGAAACAAGCATACAATATTTATGCTTCAGATCTGATCTAATGACGATCCCTTTCTGATGGAAATTGATTAACCAAAATCTGTATTTTCTTTTAGCAGAGGTATTATTTTCGGTGGTAGCTGCTTTTAAATCTAATTGGATTTTAAAGGCAGATAGACACATTGGGTTGAAAACATAAACGTGTACTAGAACTGTTACATGAAACAACAGAGGAGATATATATATATATATTTGCTGGTTGTACAGTATTTCAGTAATGGAATAACCTCCTTAAATAGGCATGTCTGACTCCTACATTTTTTTCACTGTCAAGTTAAGATTTTTTTCATTTTCCCAGGAAATTAAAGTTGGAAAATGTCTATATATTTAGCTGCTGTTTCTTTTTATCATTAATGCTATGGTCTTATAGTATACTTTATTATAATTTTTTTTGGCCATGACTTTAAGTCTATTGAATGAAAAGCAGTATATGTATGGTTTAGATAATATCAATAATGTAAAACAATGCACTATTCATTATGTTTTCTTGAAAGTTTTCTTAACTTTTCAATTTATGAATAAAAGGAGCAGGAATAAAAGTAAAAACATCTATTTAGATATCTCACATTAAAACACACAGCATAATTGAATTATTTTATTTGAAAACATTTCATGTGAAGCTTTTATTTCATTGTATTGAATAGTTAGATAAAAGATTTTTAGAATTATATTAATTAAATGAAACTTCATTCTTGAGTTCTTCAGTATGTTTCTTGAATTTAAGAACTGAGAATGTGATTTTTTTATTGGAAATAATAATACAAGAGTGGGAGTTTTATGATAGAAAGTAATGAGGCAGTAGCTTACTTCTTATAACCTGCATACAAGATTAGATGTATAGATGTTGAAAATAAGAAGTACTAATAAATAAACTAATAAACATTTCTCTAAAATTTACCTTCCATTTAAGATGGCTATTAAGTCTTTAAATTAAAATCAAGATTGAAGGCATTTTGATGGGAAAGATGGGATCATAACTCTGAGAGCATAAAGGTGATGGTTGTGGCTTCAATCTTTTGTTGTTCAGTCGTTTAGTCGTGTCCGACTCTTTGTGACCACATGGACCATAGCACGCAAGCACCTTTAAAAGGATCAGGTGGCAGGTGATGAGAAGATCTCTACTTGAGACCATAGAGTGACCAAGTCAGTCAGAGTAGATGACCCCGGGCAAGATGGTAAATAGTTTAATCAGATACACTGTAAGTTACCTTTTTATGCCCCTAAGGTTCAATGGCCAGTCCCTGTACTGAAATGATTCTGAGCATTATAGCTTGAACAGGTCTCAGTCTGATATCTGGAGTAAATCACTGTTGGGTGAAAATATACTTTGCTAGGCTAGTCAAAAGAGTCTGATTCAGAATAAAGCTAGTCCATACTTCCCAGTTGCTCAGTTGCCAGAACTAGAATGTAAACGTTTATGAAGGGCAGAAATGGACAATGTCACCTTCTAATTATCCCCCACTCACTCTCAAAGTGGTTTCAGGGCACATGTTTCTGCTCCACTTGAAGTACGCTTTTCCATGTTATGTTCCCTTGAGAGCTCAGTATCCAAAATTTCAATAGATAGCCATTATATCAACAACAGCAGTAGTGATGTCTGCTTCTATGGATAGACTATGTCCAGAATATGTTATTGAAGAAATGACAGATGTAGAACAAATTTTATTTGACAAGATATAGATGGTATCGAAAGTGGATTTACAATTGACAGGCCAAGAGAATGGTTTAGAAAAGGATGTTTCACTGGATCTACAAAAGAAATTGGCTGAGGTTTTAAAATTTAAAAGGGAAATACAAATGAGAAATCAAGAGAGTGACCTGGATATTTTTTACCTACTGGATCTACAAAAGAGGCTTGTTAAAGCCTTGAAGAACTCTGTGCAATGGGACAAAGAAGAAATGAAGAGAAATCAAATCCTACGACAATATTTGAATGAAGTAAAGATTAAGACTGTTAGAAGTAAAAGGAAGGAATATAAAGTTTATTTTTGGTTTATTTATTTATTGGTTTATTTGATCAAGGTTAAAATAAGATATGTTGCTAGTTCTGGCTACCTTTTATGGACTTTCTCCTAACACCAGGACTGAAAAGATGATGCTTTATGGATTTGTTTATAGATAAAAGAGGGGATATGGGATGAAGAGATAAATGTTTGTAACTTTAGAGAGGGTGAAGAGTTACAAAATATGTTTATACTTGTTGTGATGAAGTTTGGAAGTAACTTCTTTATATATTTCTTTTTCTTTATTATATTCTTACTTTTCTCTCTCTTCTTTATTTCTTTTTCCTTGCACTTTTTACTCCTCTCTATTCTCTTTTCTTTCTTTAAGTTTAGTTTGCATTAGATTTTACTATTATAATAAAAATTCTTAAATATATATATATATATATATATATATATATATATATTGTTACATTTACATTATGGCTCATATAACAACAACAACAAATATTTCGGACTTCTGTGTTTGTATAAAAAATGAGTAGCCGAAAATTATTATGTTCTTGGAAGAAGTACTGTAATTGCATATATTACTTTGGTTTTAAATTTAGTATTAAATAATATTAGTAAAATAACATTTAATATTTATAGGTTTAATATATTCAAAGATCCATATTCTTTGAACTGTATCTTTAAAAAAAACCCCGCACAAATTACTGAAATTGAACTAGCAACTTTGTTTTTACAAGGCAAGAGTTATAGCAATTGTGCTATTATAGCATTCATAGAAAGGGCAGCTCTAAAAAGTTTTAGAAAGAAACAGAGCATAAAAAAGTTATTTTTTTAAAAAGCTGCTTGTTGTGTCTATGCAGACACACAATGGGGGATTTGTGTGTGTGTACAAAACACATCCATACACACAAGCAAGTACATATGTCCAGGAAAATCTGCCCAAGGGAAAGAAAGGGATTTCCAATTGCTTTTCTGGATCAGAAAGGTGGGAAAGGACCGCAGAGGAGAAATTATCCAATGAGTCAACGTGATAGCCTGCAGTCCAGACTGAATACTTGCAAGCTGTTGCTAAAGAGCCTCAGTCTGGACAGGATTTCCTTAAATCAGCTTAAAGCCAAACTGGCATGAGCACAAGACAGAAACAACTTGAAACAACTTGAAACAACAGAAACAACAACCTGTCACCCTCAGGTGGGCTTCTGGCAATCATAATGTCCAGACAGTTGGGCTGGAAATACCAGATTCTTTATGGGAAGATATACTGCAAGTTACAGAGGAATCATTGTCACAATGGTTGCTAATCTTGATGGCTGTCTATAATGTGCAGAGGAAGAATAATTAATATCCAGTATAATTCTATGGTGACAGATTAGCAGATAATTTTGCAGTATAATTTTATTTAAGCCAACTGTTTGGTTTACCCTGATTAGCATAGATATGCCCTAAGACAGATCTGCTACTCACCATATGAGTAGGCTGACCATACGTCCCGTTTTGAACGGGACTGTCCCGTTATTTCACCATTTCTGGAGCGTCCCGTCGTTATAGTCAAAATCACAATTTTGTCCCGTTTTTGAAAAATCTGAGTCAGGAGTAAGCCTGCCAGGAGCGGGTCAGCCCCTGCCGCCATGCCAGATTCAGACTCAGTCGAAGGAAGACGAGCCAACCTCTGGAAGAAGCTGGGATGGTCCGAACCGGAGCTGCCGATTGGAGGCAGCCCAAAACAAGAAGCCCCTCTACCAATCAGCGCTGATTGGGTCCCAGCTGCAAATGGCGTGAGATTCCAGCCTTAAAAGGCCGAATGCAACCGGCGCCAGACGCGTACTGAGGAACGCTTCCCCGCCACCACGTGCGACCTGACAGAGCCTGCCGCCGGCCGAGACCCAGTAACCGTGCCCCGGCTCGTCCTTGCCCTGGACCCAGCCTTGGAAGCAAGTATACCTGCAGCCGCAGATCCTGCCTGGAATCCTGCGGGAGCTCCGGCGGGTGGCAAGGGGTGGAGTGGTGCGGCTGAAGACCCCAACGTGGCCGGCTCCTGCTTCTTCTGCTCGGTGGCGGTGACTCTCCCTCCCTCAGCCAAGCCCGAGGGGGCTGGGGTGGCAGTGGGCCTCCGTCCTCAGCAGGAGCCGGCCTCGCTGGGGGGCTTCAGCCGCCCCTTGCCGCCCATCGGGCTGCGGGAGCTCCTATCTCCTATCTAACTGCTACTTGTGCTTCATGCATTATATAACAAGAAACACAGCTTTGCTGTAGGGCAGTGTTACTCAACCTCAGCAATGTTAAGATGTGTGGACCTCAACTCCCAGAATTCCCCAGCTAGCATGGCTGGCTGGGGAATTCTGGGAGTTGAAGTCCACCCATCTTAATGTTGAAGTTGAGAAACACTGCTGTAGAGAGTTGCAGTCAATCACTGCTTTCTGAACTTGCTTCCTGATTCTCAGCCAATGGAGGAAATAGTATGAGAAGTTCTTCAGAGGAAATATGGTACAATTACAGGGCAAGGTGTTTATACCATGTGAAGTTTCTAGCTTTGATAATTAAAAGCAGCACAAAACACTTCCTGATTTTTTCAGCCTTCAGCTGAAATTACTGTCACCCTCAGGTGGGCTTCTGGCAATCATAATGTCCAGACAGTTGGGCTGGAAATACCAGATTCTTTATGGGAAGATATACTGCAAGTTACAGAGGAATCATTGTCACAATGGTTGCTAATCTTGATGGCTGTCTATAATGTGCAGAGGAAGAATAATTAATATCCAATATAATTCTATGGTGACAGATTAGCAGATAATTTTGCAGTATAATTTTATTTAAGCCAACTGTTTGGTTTACCCTGATTTAAAATTAGGAAATTTTAAAAGTAAAATATGTTTTCATCAATGGAAATGACATCTGAATCATCTATTGACTCAGCTGTTGCTATACTTTTTTATAAACTCCTAACATAATTAATCTATAATTAAAATCTATGACAATATCAACACAAATTGATGATCTTAACTAGCATTCTCAGTGCAAGTGCTGTGTTTTTATTCCATAAATATAAGATGATTAATAATCTAACTGACAGGCAAGTTGGCATGCTATTGTCTGTTGGTTTGTAGATTAATTATTTAACACGTTGGTCTCAGAGCGGCTTGTGCAATGCTCCTGAGTCAACTGTGGCACGTGATTATAATAGGAACTAGTCCAAATCTTGGGAAAATGATTGCAGAAAGTACTTTGCAAAAAGTGGAGACTTATTTGAGGATAAGCATAGTGCCCTCTGGGGTCAGTAAAAGTCTTTGAAAATAATTATCAAGTATTAAATTAGGGCCTGGTCCTTGCTTTTCGCCATAAACAGAAAAATATTGTGGTAAAATAGTCCCACTGCACTAATTTTTATTATTTGATTTTCACTTTGGGGAAATCAGAGATTACTTGAGATGTGTGTCAGTGAATGTATCTGCATGAACAATACGCACATGTAAAGTGAACATATGAAATATTTTTCCTGATGTAGAGCTAAGCATACTGAGAAAAAAACAGATACTCAAAAGTTTTCCATGGACTGGGGGGTGGGGTTTGCAGGCGGGAGCCAATTGTGTGGACCAGGGGCGGGGTTTGCAGGTGGGAGCCAATCACGTGGACCGGGGGCGGGGTTTGCCAGTGGGAGCCAATCGCACGGACTGGGGGCGGGGTTTGCAGGCAGGAGCCAATCACACGGACTGGGGGGCGGGGGGCGGAGTCCGGCATGGTGGCATAAGACCCCGTCCCGTTTTGCCATCCCAATGTCCCGTTTTTGACTCAAGGAAATATGGTCAGCCTACATATGAGTAACGTGGGCTGTTAGTATGACTGGAGATATCTGCCTTATTTTGACTGAAGATTCTGTCAGATTTCTTATACTATATGATATTGGTAAATTGGATTTCTTTTCAATGCAAAAGTGTTTTGGCAAATTGCATCTTTTACAAAGCACAGCACTCTCATGGTGACGTGAATGCCAGGTGGCTGGACAACAGAGAAGCCTTGACGTTGTTTACATCCTCATGAGATATGAAGCGAGAAGGTACCATATTATGGCTAGCAATGGAAATCTTCCCATGAGAGATATCCTCCTGATGTCCTTCCGTGGGAAGCCTTGCCCATGCCCAAGCCCCCCCTGAGCAAGGAGGAGGGGGGAACTCAGTGCGTAGATGCAGCACTGCTAACCAATAGCAGGTCATGCTATGTGCTTTGAGGCCTAGTGTGTGTAACAGCTAACATCCAGCCAATCAGAATGCTAGAAGGTCTGAATATACAACCATGCAAAATGGTGTTCTATGTCTTCTTGATTTCTAGTGTCTCTTAGCTATGTAGTTCTTCACGTGTTCACTTCCCGTGGACTGGGCAGAGTGAGCTATGCCTGGCTTTGGGTATAGGCCGTGGCAGGAACTCTGGCCCTGGGATCAATACACGGAACTCTGCTTATAAGTTTGTTTTGTTTTTCCTTTTACAATGATGTATCCTGTATATTCATCTTTTTCATTGTTTGCGATAATGTACTGTATCTGCATTATTGCCCTATGCTAAACAGTAAACACTGTTGGCCCTAAGAAGCTGCATTCTTGTCTGTTTATTCTCAAGCCTCAGTTTTTCCCCTTTAAGCCAGCATATACCCCATCAGATTCCAATGAAGCTGACTATGGGCTGATAATCTCAGAGACTAGAAGAAACATAAATAGAGCTATGTTCAGCAGAGCAAGCTGAGATCCTGTTAGGACCCTGGAGAGTTTATTGCAGAAATTACCTGTTGGATTAACTATTAGCAAGAGAATAGTTGTGTCAGCACCGGTCTTCTTGATTTTAATGGCAAAGCAAGAGGAGAGTAGGTCCTATTGTCACCATCTACTAGATCAAAATGTATAAGGCCCCTTAATTCTACAAGGTCAATAACATCAGATAATTGTTTTTTTAAAAAACCCCCACAAAAGCCTTACAATTGAATTTCATTTTTTCCTGTCATGAAAAATTGTTCCTAATTCCAATAATCACTGTAGTGAAAGTCCTCTATCATAATGCACATACTCAAAAATAATTGCCCAACTGTTTCTTTTCATCACAGATATCACACAGTCCTGATGCAACTCTTTCAGTTTTGAATATATCACTCCAAAGGGCATGATGACCTGATATTACTCAAAGCTATTACTTTAGTCTGAACCTTTTAGTAAAATATTACCAGCTGTCTGTGATCAGCTTTAAGAAGGCTGGCAGTCCAGATAACTTTTCACTTGCCACTCCCTCCACAATCTTCCAAATCTCTTGCCATTGCTTGCTGCTGATTTCAGCCTTAAAGAGCCTATGAACTCTTCTGACACCTTATGGCTGAAAAACTATGGAAGCTAAGCACAGTCATTTTCTGAATAAGGATCACAACCTCTGGCACTGAAGGAGATGTGCTGGGTTACCCCAGAATTAGGATGACGTAATTCACCATAGACTTTTCAGAGCTTTGGTTGGCTTCTGATCTTAGCCTCTGAATTAGTTTCTGAGGATGTAGGAGAAAACCTCCCAGGTACCGTATACTGCTAAATCCAACTGGGTGACCTTGGGCCAGTCACTCTTTCTCAGCCCTAGGAAGGAGGCAATGGCAAACCACTTCTGAAAATCTTGCCAAGAAAACTGCAGGGACTAGTCTAGGCGGTCACCAGGAGGGACCAAAAAAAAAAAAGTGGGGGGGTTTGCACAAGTTAATATCTATGCTTTTTGTAACTGTATTACTCCTCCTTGCCCCCTCCCCTCACATGGACAAATATTTTATTATGTGCCCCTTTTTAACATTGGGAAAGAGGAAGGAGCAAATAGAGGTACAGTATTAGAAGGGATTTTTCAATGTCTGACATTCGATATCTGCAGGAAGGAGCGAGGAAAAGTAAATGATGAAACGTGCTGTGATGTCATGATACAAACCACATGTCTTATGTACTTGTGTGTGATGTTGGGATACAAAAGACCAGGGTTTGGATCATGATGTCATAACAGATATTTTGTACTTTTTGCTTGACTGTGGATTGTAAAGTATGCTTATGCTATTGAACCTTTTCTAGTATTTGCCAACTAGAAAAGCCTCCAGAACTTTCTGGGTATATATGAAATTCTATCCTTTCATGAAATTTAGTTTGCGCAAAGAGCAGACTGTTAGAATAATAGCTACTAATTTGACAGGCATATATATGTATGTATGTATGTATATGTATATGTATATGTATATGTATATGTATATGTATATGTATATGTATATGTATATGTGTGTGTGTGTGTGTGTGTGTGTGTATACACACACACACACACACACACACACACACACATACTGAAGAAGCAGACTTCACATTCTGCTGCCTGTCTTATCTGACAGCATTTAAGAGTGAGGTCCTTGTAGAACTCCATTGCAAGAAATATATATATATATTTAATATAAATATAAATACACTGCTCAAAAAAATAAAGGGAACACTGAAACAACACAATGTAACTCCAAGTCAATCACACTTCTGTGAAATCAAACTGTCCACTTAGGTAGCAACACTGATTGACAATCAATTTCACATGCTGTTGTGCACATGGAATAGACAACAGGCGGAAAGCATAGGCAGTTAGCAAGACATCCCCAATAAAGGAGTGGATCTGCAGGTGGTGACCACAGACCACTTCTCAGTTCCTATGCTTTCTGGCTGATGGTTTGGTCACTTTTGAATGCTGGCGGTGCTTCCACTCTAGTCGTAGCATGAGACGGAGTCTACAACCCACACAAGTGGCTCAGGTAGTGCAGCTCATCCAGGATGGCACATCAATGCGAGCTGTGGCAAGAAGGTTTGCTGTGTCTGTCAGCGTAGTGTCCAGAGCATGGAGGTGCTACCAGGAGACAGGTCAGTACATCAGGAGACGTGGAGGAGGCCGTAGGAGGGCAACAACCCAGCAGCAGGACCGCTACCTCCGCCTTTGTGCAAGGAGGGACAGGAGGAGCACTGCCAGAGCCCTGCAAAATGACCTCCAGTGGGCCACAAATGTGCGTGTGGCTGCTCAAACGGTCAGAAACAGACTCCATGAGGGTGGTATGAGGGCCCGATGTCCACAGGTGGGGGTTGTGCTTACAGCCCAACACCGTGCAGGACGTTTGGCATTTGCCAGAGAACACAAGATTGGCAACTTCGCCACTGGCGCCCTGTGCTCTTCACAGATGAAAGCAGGTTCACACTGAGCACATGTGACAGACGTGACAGGGTCTGGAGACGCCGTGGAGAACGTTCTGCTGCCTGCAACATCCTCCAGCATGACCGGTTTGGCAGTGGGTCAGTAATGGTGTGGGGTGGCATTTCTTTAGGGGGCCACACAGCCCTCCATGTGCTCGCCAGAGGTAGCCTGACTGCCATTAGGTACCGAGATGAGATCCTCAGACCCCTTGTGAGACCATATGCTGGTGCGGTTGGCCCTGGGTTCCTCCTAATGCAAGACAATGCTAGACCTCATGTGGCTGGAGTGTGCCAGCAGTTCCTGCAAGACGAAGGCATTGATGCTATGGACTGGCCCGCCCGTTCCCCAGACCTGAATCCAATTGAGCACATCTGGGACATCATGTCTCGCTCCATCCACCAACGCCACGTTGCACCACAGACTGTCCAGGAGTTGGGGGATGCTTTAGTCCAGGTGTGGGAGGAGATCCCTCAGGAGACCATCCACCACCTCATCAGGAGCATGCCCAGGCGTTGTAGGGAGGTCATACAGGCACGTGGAGGCCACACACACTACTGAGCCTCATTTTGACTTGTTTTAAGGACATTACATCAACGTTGGATCAGCCTGTAGTGTTCTTTTCCACTTTAATTTTTGAGTGTAACTCCACATCCAGACCTCCAGGGGTTGCTTACATTTGATTTCCATTGCTTTTTGTGTGATTTTGTTGTCAGCACATTCAACTATGTAATGAACAAAGTAATTAATACGAATATTTCAGTCATTCAGATCTAGGATGTCTTATTTCAGTGTTCCCTTTATTTTTTTGAGCAGCTTATAAATATAAATATAAATATAAATATAAATATAAATATAAATATAAATATAAATATAAATATAAATAATATAAATATAAATA
The DNA here is from genome assembly GCA_023362775.1 of Charina bottae. Lineage (NCBI taxonomy): Eukaryota > Metazoa > Chordata > Lepidosauria > Squamata > Charinaidae > Charina > Charina bottae. Next base: position 191,379,866 of record JALMGJ010000003.1, read on the forward strand.
ATAAATATAAATATAAATATAAATATAAATATAAATATAAATATAAATATAAATATAAATATAAATAATATAAATATAAATATATTTCTTGCAATGGAGTTCTACAGGGACCTTACTCTTAAAAGCTGTCAGATAAGACAGGCAGCAGATTGTGACGTGTGCTTCTTCAGTACATTCCATTGATCTTGTATGATTTATGACCTTGGCAAAATTAACCATAAAAAGTCTGTTGCAGAAAGAGGGGCAAAGTATGGAATATTAACACTGAGTAGATAACTCTGATTATGCAAGAACTCCCTTTTTATAGAATCTAAAAAAGGAAGGACTGTTGTAAAAAATAAATGGACTGAATAATGCATACCTGACCTAAATTTTCAAATGTTTACTAGGATGAGCTGTGCACCAGACACTTGACTGAGTCTGAAGTCTTAGGAAAGTCTAAAATCTTAAGGAAACCATTCTTTAGGAATTGAAAGGGAAGAAGAAAACAGATATGAAATCAATGCTCCAGCCATAATCAATAGCAACTACAATTAACATGAAATAAGCAAGAAATAATGCAATTAAGATGAAAGAATTTCCCCCATTACATCTGAAAGTCCTTGAACACAATAACATGTCTGTTCGAACTGTCAGATTGTTGGAATCTGTGAATCTATTATCACTTTAAATGCACATTTTCCTCAATGGCCACAGCAAACAAAACAAAAAACAAAACAGCAAACAAAACAAAACAAACAAAACAAAACAAAAAAACAAAACAAACAAAACAAAACAAAAGCATGTTCCTCAGCAACAAAATTAGAGCTAAACTGGAGAGATAATGTACCACTTTCCCAACATCTTTTTAAATGTGGCAGTCTATTAATTCTTGAGTTCTTTTCAAAGCTTTGTTCTAAATGCAAGAAGGTCTTTAAAGAAGCTACCGTAAGAATGTTGATGCAGGTCTTGCGTGCACACCTACTTCCTCTCCTTAGTTTCGATCTACTTGAGTAGTAGGCAAACATAGGTCTGTTCATTCACTCAAATATTGAAAGCATTGAAGTTCTATGTTTCAAGCACAAGGCTCCAAGTGTGTCATATGATTCATTTAAACTACAACAACATAACACAACCAGTCCCTGCCTTCAGACATCCAATCTAAAGTGCCATGCCATGCAAGAAGAGGGGGGTACAAAAAATAAAATGGGAATACTCAAGAAGTAATTCTTAGTTTCATAAAAACCTTAGTATCACTGCTACAACTTGGCAGAAATGACTGCTTTCACCATTGGGTGAAAGCCGCAGTTGAATGTACTTTCTGATAGAGCCTAGGGGTGCTTCCTCGTGAGTTTTCCTTGTGTTCATGTAATGTATGTGAGATCCAGGCGATCTTATATTTCTTTTATAACCTTCCCAGTAGGTTCTTCTGTCTTTTTTTTCCTTACCCAGAAAATATATTAAGGAGGTAAAGATGTACAAGAACTCTTCACCTGGAAATGGCCTTAAACTAAGAGATTAAATTACATGGCAAATGCATAATTTAAACAATGAATGTCTAAGGTCTGATTGGATTATTGCAAAATACATTAAGGAAAAACAAATAGTGACATATGAGCATCTAACTGAGAGAGGCTTTGACTTTTAAACCATTTCCCTTCTGTAAATCAAGTGCAAATGTTATCCTTATGAGCTGACCAAAAAGAAAATAGATCTGAAAAAAAATCAGTTTATTTTACCCAAGATTGAGAAAGATAACGCATATCTTTATATTCCCACGTCTGGCACGGACTTCTGCCTTAAAGGAGAAAAATAGAATAGGCTGCCTGTTTTGCAGACTTTAGTTGCATACACTGATCAGTTGTGCTGTTTGATTTACAAGGTCAGGCCTTTCGTAAGATGCAAAAATATCATGTGAAAATAAGGATTTTTATTTTAAAAAAACCTAAATTCCAGTGCCAGTGATTTGTTCAGAGGGAGACAAGGGTTATATATAATTATAAACACATTCCAGTTCCAATTTAGTTGCTATAAACTTAGTGCTGAGCCAAAAAAGAAACCTATGAAATGTGATATGTATCTTTTTCTAACTGAGGAGCACTGAACAAATGATGCATACAAACACTGTAATCGCTCTGAGTGCTCTGTCTACCTACAGCTAAGATATCATCATCATCTGTGAATGTAGGTGAGGGTGATCTTACATTACTGATAGGAACAGAAATTATTGTTGGATGCAACACAATGGTAGGAGGCCAAATGGTTGCAGAACAGAAACATCGCAGTGGTAGGAGGTGCAAATGGTTGCAGAACTTGCTTGGTAAAACTTGGATGCTTTTGAAGATTAGCCTGGAGATTGGCTATTACTTGAGAAGAGCTGCCTGCCTGGTAAATTTAACCCTTTGGAAATGCCTATACAGGGGTTCTCCCTCTTTTCTTCCCTGTCCAATTATCTGTTCACTTGCTTCTTCTTCATCCAGTTTTGTTCTCCTTTGATTCCTTCCCATCCCACTGAAGCTATCCTTCCTCTTTACAATTCTGTTTTTTTTCCTTATTTTTTTCTGTTTCCTTTAGGAGGAGGGAAGGAAATATGTGCATGTGTACAGTATGTGTGTTTCTGTGTGTGAGAGAGGTTTATGTCTGTGAGATGGAAGGATTGGTAAATACTGAGGAGGATCAATGGATTTCGTAAATGTGGCACCTTGTTTTATAGGCAATTAATATTTATTAGCAGTTATTCATTTAATTCATATGAGTGGATTTGCTTTCTCCTGGCTCTGTCTTTTTGATTTTGCTTTGTTTTCTGGAATTTGGCTTCTGATAAATATATGATGCATGCATATTTTCTCATACCTATATAAGGGTGCCACATGCATACATTACGGTGGTGGGAGAGCAGAAATCACTAGGATTGATTTAAACTGGAGATAGTAACCCTAGGCTGACAAGGTGGGAAAGCTGGGTTTTGCGCAGGATTTTTGTCTGCGGGTTCCCCCCCCCCACTTTTCTACACCTACTTTTCAGGTCTACACTTAAATTCGGGTCACCTTCCTATTGCCTAAATATAGTAGTTTGTTTCCTCTTACTGAATGGCTAAATGTTAAAATGCTGAATTTTGTTGTAAACCGCCCAGAGTCCCTCCGGTGGAGGGAGATGGGCGGTGATATAAATGTTATAAATAAATAAATAAATAAATAAATAAATAAATAAATAAATAAATAAATAAATAAATAAATGGCAAGTCTGTCGTCTCTAGAAGTGACAAACTGACTGTTTACATGCTAGCCAAAAAGAAGAAATCCACATCACCCCCAAACACTAGTCATGTACTGTTAAGTTCTTGGTACTCTCTGAGCTTGGTGGTTTGCTTGCAAGTTGCAAGCAAACCACCAAGCTCAGAGAGCACCAAGAACTCCGCAGTTCAACCCTGAGCTGCAGATATTCTCTTCTATTAGTATGTACTGTCAGTCCCTCTATTTGCTGTAGTCAGTTTTCAGACTATAAGAATAAATTATTGTGCTTTATACTTTAAAAGGTGAAGAGATGTCTTTGCACCATTCAAGGAACAGTGTCAGGGCATAAAAATAACTTTCCACTAATGCTTATTTGAGGATGTAAATTGGAGGTTTCATCTCATTATTTCTTCACACATTTCCACTTCGGCATGTTTAGTAGCTTGTTTTCCCATAAACCAAAGCAATTGCAAGCAATCATATTTATGTAATCTGAGCTATCCCAAAATGGATTCACTTCTATTATATTATATAGATTATATATTATTATTATATTATATATTATATACATACATATAACAAATATCACTGCATGCTGATTGTACTAGACAGGTTTGGGCAAGGTCATTCCTCTAAATCTGACTGGAGGAGAACTTTTTTAAAAAAATGAGCCTGGTCAATATATCAAAGACAAAACTGACATATATTTGGTACTGGCTTCAGCATACAGGAGAAAAGGGCAGAATATTGTTTGGAAATACAGCTTCAGTTCTTTTTTTTTTTGCATCAGATCAAACCATCAGTCCATCTAGCTTAGCTTAGTCTATACTGACTCTCTCCCCCCCTCCCAACAATACAACGTGACCCAAAGGAGATGCTGCAGGCACTCCTGTACTACACCTATAATGCACAATGGCTCGAGTGATACTAAACGGCTTGCCTGATGATCTAAATAACAAGGAAAGTGATTTTTATTTATCTTATTTATGATGCATATTGGACTATTTGTTTTGATGTAGCAGTGTTACTTAAGAGATAATATATGGGAAATATAGTTGGCAGTTAAACAGTGATACAATATATTTTACATATTTTTTATGAAATCCATAGCCGCTCCTTGCCAGAAATAGAATTCAAATTCATTTCAAGATAACTACACTCACATTTGTTATGTCACTGAAAGGCTCATTAGATCGACAAGTTTTCTTTTAAAGGAAAAATGTAAGGTCTCTGCTTGAATTGAACTTGGTTCCTTGACTGTAAAAGCACTTTCTGTTTGAAGATTCTAGACATTCTATTTGAAGATTCTAGATCAGGGCTTTCCAAAGTTTTTCCTGCGGCGACACACCAAACGGCGTTGGTGTGTCGCCGCGGGAAAACCCGGAAGTGCCGCCGTTGCGGCAGCGCGCAAAAACCCGGAAGCGCTGCTGCCGCTTTCGGGTTTTGCGCGCTGCAGTTGGTGTGTCGCCGCGGGAAAACCCGGAAGCGCTGATGATGATTGTGTGGCGACACACAATGGGTTGTGTGGCGACACACCAGACTGTGTGTGGTGACACGCTTTTGTGTTGCGACACACAGTTTGGAAAGCTCTGTTCTAGATATTCAAAAAGTTCTATCTGGTAAAAGGCAGCACAATTAGTAGGGCTTCTACATGTTTTTATTTATCTGTTTTATATAATTGGCCTTTCATTCCAAAGGCTTACATAAAGCAACAAAGCATACTAAAAGATAGCCCCATTCCTGATAGGACTGCATAAAAATGTATAACTTCAAAATACAGTTAACTGTTTCTTGAATTTATTTCTCCTGACTTATATGAACTCTGAACGGTGAACGCCAGACCAAAGAAAAGGCAGAGACCAGCCAGTGAGTATGTTGCAGCAATTTTGTTTTAGAAGCTTTTACAGTCCCACCCCTTAATAACCATTTTTTGTTTGCCTGAAGTACTTGTGGTTCATATTGTCCGGGGGGGGGGGGCAAAAAGCCACTTTGCAAAGGTATTGAGTGTTTTTCTCTCAAATTCAGAGACTAGGTTCTTTCCAGCTCCATGCCACTCGGGTGCCTGAGTTTCATAGGCAATATAACCATTAGGATCACCCAGCTGAGGACTTCCAGTGGGAATATGGCAGACTGAGCAGCTTTGCCCACGAGCTCAGCGGGCACAACTGGCATTGTGGCAGTTTTTCCGGGCACAGGCTGGTTTCTCCTGTAGCCCAGAGCATTTTTCCAGATTAAGGAAAACGCTTGGAATTGACCCATTTGTCCTCCAGACGGCGAGTTGTAGCCAGGAGATTATGGACAGCATGTGCAACCGACCGGTAAGACTTCGCCCGGAGGCTGGGATTTCATCATTTCCAAGCTGCACTGCAACCCTTAAAGGGACAGTAAGTCTGGCCACCCCATTTCTCAAACACCCAATTTATTGTTCTTTTTAAAGTATTTGTACCCTAAGAGAGGCTTTCTACAGAAAGAAGAAGCAGACTGTCTTGGTGCTTATCGTTATTTCTGGATTTAATTTTTAAATGTTTAAGTTTTGGCTTGTTTTCCCATCTAAAGATTAAGAAGGACTGAGAATAAAGAATTGCCTTCCTGTTATTATTTTTGTATTGAATTTGAAGGATTGAATATTTCCCTACACTTTGGATTTGTTGTTTTGAATTTTCAGCTTTCTGTTCACTTTCCTTGGGATCTGCTTGTTAACGTATTTTTCTTTGTGCCAATTTCATCTGGAACTTTTCTATTAACTCATTAACTCCTATCTGTGCAAGTCAAGTATCTAGGGGGGTGCTATAATCTACTGCCTGAAACATGGAGGATTGTTGTGAACCTGAGCAGACCTATAAAGAGATTCTTTCAGATTTATATCAGACTATTCTGCACAATATGCGGGACATTGGGAATGAAATTATTTCTAAAATGTATCATCTGGCTGAAGTTTTTATGGAAGAAGATGGAGATCTTGATAAGGATGAAGATTTTTCTACTGACAGCAAAACTGAAGTAATGCCAGACAAGGACTACATTTTGGTGCTGAAGGGGTTCAAGTGACAGTTTGAACTGCAAAGAGATCCTTTTAGAGTGTTGTCAACCTATTCTGCAGACTATTCGGGACTTTGGGGAAGAACTTATTCCTAAACTGTGTCATCTGGCTGAAGATGTTATGGAGGAAGATGAAGATTTTGATAAGGATGGAGACTTTCTTATTGACAGCAAGTTTGAAGTAATGCCAGACAAAGACTAAATTTTGGTGTTGAAATGGTTAAAGCGACAGTCTGAGCTGCAGATTATAAGGAGAGCTGTTTTTCTGAAGAATTGTTATGGTTATATGGGGGATTGTTATGGGCGAGAAGAGAATCTGCTTTGTGGGAGTTTTTCTGCTGAAAAGTTTGAGTTTGTAAGGGGGGACAGTTGGGCTGTTTGATTCTTGTTAGAAAAATTTTGCTAAGAAGTCTGAGTTGTTAAGCGGGGCAGTTGGGCTGTTGGATTTTTGTAAGAAAAATGCCTTGGTTGTAATAGGGAGATATGTTAATGCTTTGGTATAATTCGAGGTGGGGTAAAATCAAGAATGTGTAATTGGATTGATAATGAGATTATTATGATTTCATTTCTCTTTAATGATTTGGATTAAGATTTATTGGATTTTTCTTAAGGTTTGTTTGATTTGTAAGACTTATAAGGTATTCATAAGGTATAATAATAATTGCTTAAGATTGTTGTAGTATTATTAATTATAAAAGTAGACAATTTATATCTTTTTACAATTTGATTTTTATTAATAGTGGATAGAAATATATAGAATTGTGGTGGGAAGGAAACAATTACATTAATGTTGTTTTATGGGGGAGGGAAATTGATTTAGAAATTTATATAAATATATGTGGAGTCCTTGGTGCTCTCTGAGCCTTGTTGTTTTCTTGCAGACGTTTCATTGCCAGACTAGTATAAATATATACAGTATATTTTTATATAAGGGGAAGGAGCAATTGCATTAGTGATTTGTATACAGTATGTGTTAATGGAAGGATTTATAGAAATAATGCAATCATGGTTTGATATCGAGTAAGGGATTGATTATAAAAATTGCTGTATATTCTTCCTGTTGAAAGTTGGAGGTCACCTTTCTATGTAATCTTTAAAAATTATTTTTTCTTGTGTTTCTCACTTTTTTAGTTTTCTTTTTTTTTTGTAGTTTTTTTCTTTTTTGTAGTTTTTATCTTTGCTTTGAACTCAATAAAATTCTTTAAAAAAAAAGGATCACCCAGCTGAGTTTTGCACTTAATAACTTACTTCTTAAGAGCTATAGCACTGAATACTGAAATCCAGGATTTGGCACGTTTCAGGGAAAGAATGTAACAGAGGAGAGTGAAAGAGAGACCTTTCATTATAATGTGTTATGACATAGAACTGAATTACAGAGAGCAAGAGAATTGGACAAGACATAAATTTAAACTTTGAGTCGCTAGTTAAAGAACCTAAATTATTTATAAAGTTTGATTGGGTACAAATATCTTTGCTTGGAGACAAAATATTTTAAAGATGGTACCATTTAAGAGGCTTTCAGGAGAGGCTGTTTCATAACGAAGGCTTATCACCCTAACGGCTTGCTTTTCATAGAGGTCACCTGACTCATCTCATGGATGGAGCACTTAAAGAACATTATCAAAGAACATTATAGATATTTCTCTGAATAAAGAAAATAGCAACATTGTGAAATACTGAAAAACCATTTTGAACAGACTTGTAGAAAAATGCAATATATTGTAAACTGCAACAGCACTGATAGTGGTTGACTGGGTTTCTATTGATTTAGCAAATGAACATTTTCATTTTTAAATGTGGAATTCAAGAGCAATGTGGTAACAAACTCGGCTGATGTCTATACAATCACAAATTCTGGATTTACACGTTAATGCCCATTTTACCTTTTGATCACCAATATCCATGCATCTCCTGCAATTCTTACACAGTGCATGGTAAGGTTCATCTTAATGTCTGCTAATACAGAAAATAAGAAAAGCAGGTTATTATCAGAAAGGTATATTACCTTTCTGATTACCCCTCTGCTCTTTTAAATTTCATTTTGTAGGGTGCAAGGATCTTGGATGATCAACATGTAGGACTTGGATATAAAAAGTCCTTTTTCTTATTCTTTCTGATCTTGCAGTGGGGCAGCCACAGATGTTTTAAAAAGTATGACCATAGACTCAGTGTTGTACCATAGTTGCTCCATTAAAAAAAAAGCACCCTTTTTGTTATTTTGAAACTTAGACACTCAACATTTTCCAAATACTGTCTAGACTAGTAGCAGGCAACGCTGAAAGGTTTAGAAACTGCAATTCATTTGGGTGACATTATCAGAAGAAACGGGAACAATTTATGTGCCTCATTAGGGGGGTTAATAAACTTTAACCTGAATGTTCACCCATTTTTCATAAAAAGAAGAGTGACTAAGTGAGATGCAGGCTCTGCACTAAACTGACTCTACTAGTTCTTTAAGAAAGGTGACCACTGAACTCTTTGTCTCTTCTGACACTACATTGGTATTTCTCTACACTTTCATACCAATCCTCCTGAAGTGTGTGTGCATGGTGTATTTTTCTCTTTTTCTGTCTTACTTTGGAAGGGAAGAGAGAGGATAATTACATTGCTGTTCCAGTATTAAGGAACTGACCACATTTTTATTTCTTGGGGTTTAAACCACTCTAATGTCTCCAGTTGATTCCTATGAGATGTCGAAATAACTATTCCAAAACAATTATTTAAACTCACAGGTGCAAGCTAACTGCAGTGCTCCTATTTTATCTTTTGGCAAAAATCTGTGCACCTAAGATAGATTTCATATTTAACTCTTTAGTCCTTCCTGTTCTCCCATCATCTTCCCCTTGTTCTCCCTGTGGCTTTATCTGTTTCCGACTAAATAAAAAAAAAGGAGATAAGCTTCTGTAGTCTATCCAGAATTCCCTTTCTTCTGAATATCTCTTTAAGAATCTTTCTCCTTTCCTCCCCATATCACTTCCTGAATTTCTACAACCTAATTTGCCTAAAGCCAGTGTTCCCAAACAAACACTGTCCACTTGTGCTGGTCCCAGGCAGACTATTTGATCAATGGGATTTTCAAACACTATTTAATTCTGCCAGCTAAACTATTCACTCCAAGTCTCAGTTTGACAGCATATAATAAAAGAGAATTGGGCTAGGCATCTTAGAAATATCAAATGCCACATTTACTTAAAGAATATAAAGTAAATTAACAGTGGTCAGGCTGCTGGGTCAGCTGGGGAATAAGGCAAATCTCTATTATGATTAATTATTTAAGATAAAATGAAAATATAGACAGATATAACATTATGACAATCAGGGATACAATATTTGATGATGTGTTTAACTGCAGCAACACAGAATTTAGCCAGAATACTGGTAATACTAGTGCTTGAATCAGAAAGTAGAAGCCTTACACAATCAGAGTCTGTTTGCCCTGTGTACTGATGCAGAAGAGATGAAATAAATTATATCCTTATGTACCTGTAGAAATGGCAATACAGCAGTATATGGCAATGGTTTCAATTTCTTCTGAACTTCAAGGGCAGGTTTATTAGAATAAGGGTATTTTGGAGTATCTCCCCACTAATAACACTAATAGTAACACATTAGTATGCGATGCCAAAGGAAGCCTGTGGAACGCAAGAGATGTTAAGTAGTTGGCCAGCACCCAACGTCCCCTTAAAACCTGGATTCTGCTGTTATTTGGATCCAATTAACCTCCAGCTGGTACTCCATGTCATCTATTTTTTAAAGGAGTACATGTCTGGCCACTTCATAGTACAGGGTAAGGAGGAACCTGCCTGAACGACCATAAGGTGCTAGCTTATTGTCCAGCTTGAACAATGCTTCTCTGCCAGAACAAGAGATAGTAGGCCAGTGGGGAAGAACTGGATCTTTAGCTAGTAACTGATCATCAGCCTTGAGGCTATAGTCTCTGTTTTCTGAGAGTGGTATTGGTATTGATTATATCAATTCCAATTCCAATTGGTATTGGTATTGATTATATCTGTTCTTGCCATCCCAATATGTGACAAGAATAGTTCTCAAAAAGTTTGTTTCCACCACTTCCATAGTACTCCTTGTAGCATAGATTCCCAGCTATACTCTGAATGAGATATGGGCTAATGTTTTGGCTTTGAACAGTTTAAGAGCAGCAGGAACTAGCTTTCCAACCTTGGTGAAAAAGAAGTGCCTAGTGCCATCTGAAAGGCATAGTCATGATGTACTTTCCATGATCCTTTGGTATCAAAAACTACTACTAGGTATTTGGAAGTTTGAACCTGCTTGATCTTATTGCCCTCTAGACTCCAAATTAACTGTCCATTTTTTTCACTCAATGGCCATGATTTTGGATTTATGATAATTGACTGTGGACTTGTTTTGTTTACTGTAGAAGATGTTAGATTTCACTACTTTTCTGAGCCTAGTTGGAGTATGGGATACCACGGCAGTTAGCATCTGCATACAAAAGGATGAGTATCCTGCAGCCAGCCACTTTGGGAACATGGAAATCAGGGGTGTTAAGAGTTAATGCCATGGAGTTAATACATAGATTGAACAAGGAGGGTGCCAAGTTGCTTCCTTGACAGATTTCTATCTATTTGGCTATTATGTCCAAGAGGAACCCTAGTGGGGAGCACCTTTAGATGCCCCCCAGTGAGACTGGTTGATGTGATAACCATCTACCTTTATATTAGTCATGGGCCAAGTTTCCTGCAGGAAAAAGGATATTGAACAGATTCTCTAAAAACTGATACTCTTTAAAACAAGAAGGCCATCCCCCTATAGTCTTTGAAATGGATGTGAGTCTGCATGATTTATTTAGGAGTCAATTAGCACTTTCTTCGATGGGATTAGGTAATTCTTTTGGGATTGATAATGAGGATGGAGATCTTGAGCCAAAAGGCTCAGATGCTTGGCTGTACTCAGACTTGCAGGACTTTTTGCTAGGGAATGCTGTAGGGAGTTTATTAATCCAGGAGGAGACAGGTAATGTAAAATTGAATCATCCCCCACTTATGAATCCTTCTCCTTCCTCAAAAGGCCTTTAAAGGTTATGAGGAATGCCAGTGTGTTGTTGTATATTGGGAAATTAATCGAACTTTCATCTGCGTCTGTTTAGGATAGATCTATGAGTGGCGGAACTCGATCGTGGGGGAGCTGGGGATGGCGACGGCCGACAGGAAGCTCTGGCGTGGGCTGGTCCATGAAGTCATGAAGAATTGGAAGCGACTGAACGAATAAACAACAAAAATGAGTGGCGGAGAAGATAATGGCTCTTTATCCTTATTATCCTCTTTGATGTTTGAAGTACATAGCACTTTTAAAGGTTCCCCCAAATATTTTCTAAAGTTTGGGATAAGCCCTTATAATGGATAGCAGCCTCTCTCTGCATGCATCTCCTACCAGTTGACTTAGAGCAGTGCTTCCCGATCGTTTTCCTTCATTACCCAAAACCACTTATCAGAAAGTCCTTTTCCCTCAATGTTGGTAAGACACTTGAAGTCAATTTAAATGTCCCTGTTGTGATTGGGTAATGGCTTTGTGTGTCATTACCCATAGAAAAACAACTTTTACCCAATTTTGGGTAATTTACCCAGGTTTGGGAAGCACTGACTTAGAGCGTGAAGTATGTGAGCTCATCTCTGCAGCCTTCCTACTTGTCTCATGTAGAGTGTGAGGGTTCTGGTGACTAGTGTTGTACAAGAGGCAGTAAGGTTGAGCAAGACTTATCTACAAGGTCAGAAGCAGTGCTGCAGGAGGCTAGCTTCTTATTTGCTCTGCCTTGGAGGAGCAGCAGCTGTGAAGGTTGGTTTTTAAAAACTCTTATGGGAATAATAAAGTAGGTGGCCAAAAAACTTTCATACACAGCAGCATTGTTGGAATAAGTTGTTGTCTAAAGAAAAGAAGAATCCTTTTTTTCAACTGAGTGGCTATGAAACCAAACTATTGTCCTCCAATCAACAGCCCACTGATTACTTGTTAATAAGCTACTAAAGGGTTGAATTATTCCTCCTCTCTAACTAATCATTTTTATTGCTAGAATTAAGTTCAATTTGCAACAGAAGTGATTCGGTTGGAACACTTTAGCACAAGGAGGTGAGGGCTGCCAGTTACTGACCACGGAGTTGGATCTTATAGGAGGGGGGGGATGCTCCTCTTGTTTGTCAGTGTGATTCCTCTTGTTTGTCAGTGTGATTTCTTTTCTCCTCTTGCTTAGAAGTACCCCTTATGTTATGATGATTAATGTTGTTGTACATTGTCCCAAGCAACACCTTCTTAAGATCATCTACTTTCTGTTCTATAATTGTCTTTCAAAGATGTCTATTACAGTAAGCAAACACTGCGTAAGTATAGGGTCCTCATCTGGTGTCAAGCATTGTTGATTATGACACGGGGTCCCAGGACCTGATTCCAAGTCGATTTCTCCAGTGCTAACATTGCTAGTGCCTTCCTTAGAAAGTGATTGAATATAATAAGGGAGACATGCAGTTGTGGGTTGTAACTGTTGGTTGCACTGCTGAGAGATAAATGCAGTTTCTTTCCTGGTGGCCCTGAACTTGTCTATTTTCAGCTGTTTGACAGACTTTCCAACTGCCTGGTCCAGAATAGAGTAATGTTGTTTCTTCTTTTTTTTTTTTTATAAGTTTTATTAATTTTAAAATACACATTAAAAGCTAATACAAAAGAAAAGAAATAGAAATACAAAGTAAGAAAAGAGAAAAGAAAAAGTGAAGTCAAAAAATAACAAACAAGAAAAAATATAGAAAATAGATGTCCTCCAATTTATCCTTGAACTTTAAGTACAACAATTAACTTTAAATGTTAGTCCTTAATACAATACACAGAAACTTTTCTTTGTCATATACCCTTTGATTTCTCTAATCCAATCTTCTGTTCTTCATATAGGTTTCGCCTTTCTTGATATCTTCCAACAATCCATCTCTGGTTTCTACTCCTTAGAATAGTAATCAAATGTTCGTTGTTGCGTCAATTAAATGTTTTCCATTTGCTCTTTCCATTTTTACATCTATATTTATATCTTCAATAAAGTCCAATTAGTATAGCAAATAAAGGCCTTATCTACGTCTAATAAAATACAGTATATTCTGTTCATGTTATGACTATATATTCCATTAATACATAATCTAACATATTACATAACATAATACATAATATAGCAAAAATACAAAACCTAACATAACATATAACCTAATACATACAACATATTCTTGTAATAACCTACATTCTAATTCCATCTCATCATCTCATTGTCTTCTCATAAATGTGTCTCCAGAAAGAGTAATATATAATATCAACATATTTATTTATAATCTTGTATCTTACACTTAAAATATCATGTTTTTATGCATCTGTATATTTCTCATATCTGTGCTTACTCTGTGTACAATACCAAATCCACATTTTCATTCACCTTGCATTCCAAATCAATATCAATAAATCTCCTGTTTAGGTTATGCCAATATCACAATATGCAACTTGTTTATTTCTGTAACTCATGTGGGATATCAAAATGTTTATTTTGCCATATCTATCAATTTGCATATTAAAATCTTCCTGTCTCAGCTGCCACAATGTATTTATGCCCAAACATTTAATAGACCACTTCCTGTAAGATATCATAATCTTCTTCTGTACCAATACATTCAAAGTCCTCTTTCCCTGTTTCTCTACTGGTTCGAAAGATCTTTCCTCTGTTTCTAAATCTGTCCCTTGTACCTTCTGTTCCTGAGCCACCAAAATTATTAATATACGTTCTATGGATTTCTTAATTTGCAAAAATTTTTTGCTGGTTTCTTCCTTAAAATCCTGAAGTACTGTGAGATAGGCCATTATTTATTGTTCAAAGCGTAATCAACTGCCGTAGACAAAACAAAAAAAATTTCTCAGGGAGCAAGGAACAGCTGTTCTATTATTTATCAATAATGTCTATTTCTTTAAGTAAGAAAAGCTTTTAAAGTAAGAGATGAAAAAAATTCCACAGAGCAGTATTTCAAACAGTTTGTAAAGGGAAAGATGAAAGTATATTCCAAATGAAAAATAGTCCTTTCTAAAAAAAAATAGAAAAGGAGAAAAAAAAAAGATAGAGAGGCACACACTCTCCACACTTTATTCTTTATTCTTCTTTATTCTTCAGGCTGCAAGCCGCTTAACCCAAACAAACAATTTCTCAAAAGTCAGTAAGTTTGTCGAGTGAGAAATACCAACAAAGTCTCTTAAGTCCCAATTTCTCTGATACAAAAGAAAGGCAGAAAAATACAAAACTTGTTCACTATGTTGCCAAAATAAAATCTATCAAACTTCCACCAAAATTAATTATAGCAAAGAAAACACAAAATTAGCCAACACCTTGAACGAACGAAGTCCAAAGATAAATTTTAGAATAATAAAAATGTACTAATCTAAAAAGAAAACTAATATAAGGTGATCTAAAAGCTGGCTGTCACTCTTGTGTCTCCCAAGAGACTTACTGTTCTCTGCAGAGCTAGAATCCTCTTTCGGCCATTTCATTGCAACCCCCGTTCTTCTCCGCGGTGGAAACAACAAAGAAAAACAGGAGTGAGCAATTCCAATGGCTCTGTGAGCAATCTTCTGGTTCCCCCTTCTCCAGGGGGAAACTTCAGTGGTCCGTAGACCCCTGCAAACAAGATAGAAAGTTAGCCAGGTCTCAGAGCTCAGAGCTCTGAGAAACTCTGACTTGTCGAGCTGCCAGCCAGGCTTGGAGTCTCAGTAATGTTGTTTCTTCTTGTGTGCCACCAGTCCCGTCAACTTAGAAGTAAATCTTTATGACTTAAAATATATATTCACCAGCTCTTTTCTTCTCCGCTCTGATGACAAATAAACCCTTTGACTAAAGCTTGGGTCAGCTAAAGGAGCAGGCTAACTAGAATCCTAAGTTTTCTGCAGGTTATGCACAGCTCATTAAAAAGACTGCTATTCCTCAGGTGTATCGGTTACCCCAGTGCCACTCCTGTGTCAGCTCCTGAGTCACCATCTGCTTAAACTCGGCAGGCAGCAATGCAAGTTTTTGCCATGCTGAAAGCAATTCTGCTAGAAAGAAGTGGGTATAGCATTCAGTAATATCCCTAGCTATTCACTGAGAATAAGAGCCCATTAAAGAGAACCAGAGAAGAGGGTGTGGCTTGCTGTTCCAACTTTTCCCATTCCGCATTGGCAAAGTCACTCCCCAAGAGACATGATGGGAACTTTTCCCTATAACAAAGAAGAACATTGGAACAAGCCAGAGCATATGCTGCATGCTGTTTCAGAACCAGAAGACTACTCAGTTAGCTGCAGACTTGAAAATATTTGGAAGCCCATCCAGAAAATTATGGAAATTAGCAGCTGCAACAGAAAAATAGAAAAACGATACAGGCAGTGACTATAGAGCTAAATATGGAGAGTTAAAGGCTGGCAGTCTGCTATAAACCCAAAATCTATAGAAGAGGATCTTCCTGTAACTTCCTGCTAACATAGGGTGCTGCAGCAAGCCAGCAACCTCAGGTCCCTCTGAGGTTAAGGGCTCCTCACTGCATAAGATAGGCAGCCAGTGCTATCATATACTGTACCGTAAGCTTTCAGAGATAGGGAGGAGTGGAGCTTTACCAAAACTGGTTTCGTGCTCTCTGCCCATTATATGCTGTTTCAGGAATATTTGGGCATGCTTGTAACTCAGGGAGAATAAATTGGAGCGGGGGGGGGGGAGTTGGGAGAAATCGATCATAGTCGTTCCATAGGGTGGACTTCTACATGGACTGATGTAATGCTCCAGGGCTTGGGGAGCAAGGCCCATTGGAAAAATGAGTCGTTTTAGCCAAAAATTGTCTATGGACAACTACATTCTGGCCTGCACTTTTATCAGGCATGCCTCTGGTTGTAGTCTCAGCCCTTCAAGGTAGGATAAGGTCAAGAAACGAACACAGCAGGGATTCCAGGATGCTACTTGATTAGGGTGACCATATGTCCCGTTTTGAACGGGACAGTCCCGTTATTTTAGCATTTTTCAACCATCCCGTCGTTTTGATCAAAATCTCAATTTTGTCCCTTTTTTAAACCCGGCGGGAAGGAGGACAGGAAGTCAGGAAGGAGGGCTGGAGCTGGACTTGCCATTGGAGGCAGCCCGGAAGAGGCCCTATCAGTGCGGCAACTGGAAGCCCAGTTGCCACGTGCGAGCCCAGCAGCAGACACAGCACCACAGTCCAGGTTCCTGCCTCCTTACCTGATCCTGAGATTGTCTGCCCAGCAGTGGTGAGGCCAGGGAAAGCAGGCACGGGAAGGTTGTGGAAAGAGGGTGCGTGCGTGTGTGCGTGTGTGCGCGTGCACACGCAGATTACTTGCTCAGCGTAATCGCACGCGCACACTCACACACACACACGCACCCCACACCCTCTTTTTCCAGCCTCCCTGCAACAGGTGTGGGTGCATTTGGTCATGGGGAGGCTGGAGAAAGAGGGTGTGGGGTGCGTGTGTGTGTGTGTGTGCATCTGATCGGGCTTGGCCAAGGGAGGAGAGTTGTCGGGCCGCCGAGCAGGAGAAGCAGGAGCCGGCCACCCTGGGGAGCTTCAGCGGGCAGCAAAGGGCAGAGTGGTGTGGCTGAAGCAGCCGAGCGCAGCTGACTCCTCCTGCTTCTCCTGCTCTGCGGCGGTGGCAGCAGCAGCGACTCTCCTCCCTCCCTCGGCCAAGCCCGAGGGGGATGGGGCAGTGGTGGGCCTCCATCCCCTCCATCCCCGCCCCTTGTTCCCCAGCCGATGATGGTGCTGTGTGCAGTGTGTGTACTCTGGCCTCCCCCAAACACACCAGCTCTGCCGCACCATTTACTGCTAGAAGAAAAAAAAAAACCTTTAAAAATCAGGAAAAAAAATTAAAATCCGAGCCAATCACGCTGATGGGAGCGGGGTTTGCAGGTGGGAGCCAATCGTGTGGGGCGGGGGCGGGGTTTGCAGGTGGGAGCCAATTGCGTGGACTGGGGGGTGGGGTTTGGAGGCCAGCATGGTGGCATAAGACCCTGTCCCGTTTTGCCATCCCAAAAGTCCCGTTTTTGTCTGAAGGAAATATGGTCAGCCTATACTTGATTGTTGTAGGGAATCTTGAAAATTGTTAAGAGAATCTTGAAGTCCTGTCCAAAACCTTGATTGCCCTTTTTTAAGGACAACAAGGTCAAGGTGGGTTGTTCTAAATCTTTTTCTCAGGCTTTTGACTTTCCCAGCGCTAAGCAACCATTTCTCCTTTTCCATCTCCTTCTTAAGGCCAGAGCTAAATTGCCAACCTAGCAATTCTAAAGCATGCAAATGCAAATAGATGAATAGGTACCACTTCGGTGGGATGGTAACAGCGTTCCGCGCGCGTCATGCGGCCACATGACCATGGAAGCGTCTTCGGACAATGCTGGCTCTTCGGCTATCAAACGGAGATGAGCACCGGCCCCTAGAGTCGGACGCGACTGCACAAAATGTGCGGGGGGAACCTTTACCTTTTTAAATTCCTCTATACCCATGGCTGGCTGGGGAATTCTGGGAGTTGGAGTCCACATATCTGAAAGCTGCCAAGATTGAGAAATATTGTAGTAGCCACTGAATGCACAGTTTGAAGAACTGTAGATTATATTTGTTTGAATTGTGCAAAATTATGTTATACACAGATCCAGACCAAGCCCTTAGCTAGAGGGCTTTGTTTTACATCACCTCTAGAGACTGAGGATAGCTGTGGTTCTTCTTTAGATGTTAGCTGTAGCAAGCTCGGCTTTGAGACTTCCAGGAGTCTCTTCCTTGAAAAACTCCCCCCAGATATTTATCTTTTTTCATGTGTTCAATTTTGTTTTACAATCTGTAAGAGATAGGTCTTTGACAAGCACCATAACTTTCGTGTTACTAAAGTTAATGCTCAGATGTTCCCTGTTACAATGGTAGGAGATATCACAAAGGGGTCCAAGACACTACAGCATATTCATCAACATATAACAGTATTGTTATTAGTTTTCCAGCCAATATATATGATGAAAATCAACATTATTTAACGCTTATTACTCATGAGTCTTAGACTGCAATTAAGCAAAAGAGGGCAAGAATGCATCCCTGTTCATGTTGTATGTTAGAATCACATCAGGTAATAGTCCCTATATATGGCATCTTATCCCAAGAGAGAATAATCCTGTAGTTATGGATGAGCAACAGGATCAATAGTAGGAGCCTGCAGCTTTGTTGAAATCCTGCCATTGGACATGGAGCCAAACACTGGTTTGAAATGCACAGACACTGCATAGAGATGATTGAGCAGTACTTGTATACTTTTTAATCATATATTGCAGGAATAATCCATGTGAACTTTCCTGTCCCAAAAGCAGCCTGCTCTGCCTTCAATATAGTGTTTATCCACTCTAATAGCATCTCAGCATGGAATACGGCCTGCTGTTAATACTAAGTAGACTAATTAACTGGAACAGAGCATTTTATAGATCAGGATTATTATGGCTAGACACTACTCATTGGGGATATGGGCTATTTGATCAAGATGTCTCCAGGCCTGTCTCAATGCATACCTCCTTTTCTTTCTATTTTAAATAGAGCATTATATTGCTCTTTCTATATCTATATGTTATGCAGCAAAACTAGGGTATTATTGATCCTGTAGATCAATATTAATGCATGTTTTAGAGTGGTACATTCATGACCAAGCCAGGTCTTTAACACGAAAAAGAATCATGGATAAATGTTCCTCCTGCATGAGTGTTAGCAAGAGACTTTTTCAGTCACTGCACCAGCAAATGAAACTCTTTCAGAACCCCAGCAGGTGAGTCAACAAACGGCATTGCAAATCAAAGACAGAGAAAATCAGAGATCTGAGTTATCTGGTTGAAAGTTAGCCTCTATCTGTACATTTCTGGCAAAAGGTTTCAGTGATATCATTGGCATGTGGTTATTTTTCAAATTGGTTACCCACCATTACGCCAATAGCCAGATTAAGATGATTTTGGAGAAAGTTATATAATCCAGGATACTAGCTTTCTAACCGACCAAAAAGTAAGCTTCTGTGATGACCCTGAGTTCAAATCCCCAATATACACTTCTTTAATGGTAACCTGCGGAAGACCTTTGTATTTCGAGGAGTTAGGTGGCATGTTTTGATTTTCCTTCCCCACACCTAGGAGATTAGAGTTTATTTTGAGTTATACTGATGTTTAATTGGCTTGTTTTTGTTTCTGTTTGGCATGAGAGGGGGGAGAGAAGGAGCATATGCTCACTCCTCCAACAGCCCTTCAGAACATATCTCTGTGGGAAGTGGGGGGAGAGAAAGTCCCCAGCTTGTTAAGTTTAAGCATAGGTTTACTCCTCCAGCCACTCCTTTAGCGGCTTGGAATGGGGGGGGGGATGATAAGAAATTGTTTATGCTTAAGCACTGGCTTATCTGACCAAGTTTCCCATGTTATTGGAATGATGTCATGGTCACTTTCACTTCCGGGTGTCGGGTTGAGCGGAGCTGCGAAGCGAAGCTCCGAGCTTCGTTTCCATGGTTTCCAAACAGCAGCGATTAGAAAGAAGAAAATCGCCAAAAAACCACCCTCGGAGAGAGGGTGAGCAGAAGATTTTCCACAAGGGCTGCCGGATTTGCCGCTCTCTGCAGACCCCCGTATTTCCACCATGGGGGAAGGCAGATTGAAGCGGCAAAAAGTGGCTGGGACTGTCAAAAAGCTCTCT
This sequence comes from Charina bottae, assembly GCA_023362775.1. Taxonomy (NCBI): domain Eukaryota; kingdom Metazoa; phylum Chordata; class Lepidosauria; order Squamata; family Charinaidae; genus Charina; species Charina bottae. Next base: position 191,399,832 of record JALMGJ010000003.1, read on the forward strand.
GGAAGCCGCGAATCTGAATAAGATAAGTAGCTCCCCGCCCGACCTTTTAGATGCACTTTTTAGTTTTCTTTTAAACTTTAATTGCCCTATTAAGCTCTAAGATTTATCTCTGGACTTGTTAAATAATTGCTAGTAGTGGTTTTTTCTTTCCTGTCAAAGACTGTCAAAAGGTGGGAAGGAAAAGTTAATTGACTTTGCCATAAAGGAAAGTGATTTGCCTTTTACTTTTACATTTACTTGGATTTAAATTTTCTACTTATTGGCTATTATATACATTTTTATTCTGGAAATATTTTATTTGGGCTTTGTTTTTACATGGAATAATTAATACTCTGCCTCCTATTTTTCTTTGGTGAATATTGCTGGGGAAAAAAACCCTTTTTTCCTTTTACAAGCCTTGCTTTAAATTTTTAGGCTCTGTTTGGACTTATTATATAGAACTGGACTTTTTATTATGTAACTTGGGAGAAGAAGTGATTTGGATTATTATTGCTTTCTTTTTTCTTTTTATATATTGCAAATAATTCTACTATAACTTTTTTTTACTTCAGTTACTTTTGGTTGGATTGAAGAGTATTACTGGGCGTGAGAAACCTTGGAACTGTTTACTTTTTTTAGGACTGTTTTGACTATAGTGTGGGGGGGAAAGAGCTGCCATCTGTTGCTTAATTTTTTGCTTTTGAGATTATATAGACTTATTTACCTAATGGATTACAAATGAACTTTGAAGATAATTATTTTTAAAGGATTGTTTTTACTTTTTGGAATTTTTTAAAGTTCCTTTTTGGCTGTAATTATTGCCTTTTTTATTTTTGTATTTTTTTTCTCTCTCCCCTTTCCCTTCCCCCCCCTTCTCCTCTCTTTTTTTTCTTTTACAGGAAAACTATCTACACCATGGCGTCTGTGGTATTGAAGAGGAGAGATAGAGATAAGGAAAAAGAGGCTGGGAGAGAATCTACTGAACCTGCGACATCTACTCCAACAACGGAAACTCCACTATCAGAAACGAAAAAAATCCTTGAAGCAATTGCAGCATTAAACAAGAAAGTGGAAGATTCATCAGCCAATTTGGGCCAGCAAAATAAACAGATGGAAGAACAAATTGCATCTTTAGATAAGAAGATAGACAAAAAGATGGAAGATATGAAGAAGGAAATTACCCAGGAGATAAAACATGAGTTTAAAAGAGAAATACAAACTGTTAAGGAAGTTGTGAACTCTCTGTCAGGAGAACTTAAAGATACGCAAGGTCAGATGCAAAAATTAGAGACTAAATCAGAATATGCTATCAAAGAAATTGAACACAACTTAGACATCACAGCATTAGCGGAAATGAGAGAGAAGGAACATATTTTGAGACTGAGAGCAGTTCCTGAGCAAGCAAATGAAGATGTAAGAGAAAGGATTATAACTGAATTGGCTAAATTTTTAGAGATAAAAGAACAAGATTTATATTTGGAAATAGATAAAAATTTTAGAGTGAACTCACGATATGCTAGAGAAAATAAAGTAGAGATATATTAATATATTTTGTGAGAAAAGTGGTAAAAGAACAAATTTTGAAGAAACATTACAATAATAGATTAAATATAGAAGGGAAAGAAATAATTATATTAAAAGAAATACCTTTGAGAATATTAAGGAAAAGAAGAGATTATTCCTTCCTTACAGACAAATTAAAACAACATAATATCGCATTTAGATGGGAGAAATTAGAAGGTGTATCTTTTATGTTCAAAGGGCAGAGGTTCAGAATAACTTCCATTTTAAAAGCAAAAGCATTTTTAGAAAAATAAAGGACAGAAATGGGTGTACCAACTGAAGACTTGGAAGAGGGAGGAGCGACATCTAAAGACAACAAGAAGAAAGAAGACTTATCTGAGATGGGAGCTGCAGGTCTGGACTTGAAAAAGGGACTTTAATTACCAAAACAATTATGGATTATAAATACCTGACATGGAATATTAATGGAGCTAATGCTCCACAAAAAAGAAGAAAGATCTTTCACTTTTTGAAAAAACTGAAATTGGATATAATTTGCTTACAAGAGACTCATATTTGCAAAAAAGACACTAAATACCTGATTCAAAAACAATTTGGAGAAGAATTTATTTCAGCTGGAAATAAAAAAACCAAGGGGGTAGTTTTGTATATACAACCAAAGTTAAATCCAAAATTGATATTAACTGATGATGAAGGACGTTATGTTGCAGTTGAAATAAACATACAAGGAACTAAAACATTGGTTGTTGGACTTTATGCACCGAATATGGATAAAGGAGTATTTTATAAAAATTTGATGGACAAACTTTTGGACCAAACCTATGAAAATTGGTATTTACTTCAGCAAAGGAGATCGTTACCTTGTCATGGTGCTGGAGCTTGAGCACCTCAATGAAACCATGAGCTAAACCGTGAAGGGACACCCAAGACGGGAAGGTCGTGGCAGAGAGGTCAGACTAAATACAATCCCTGGGGAAGGTAATGGCAACCCACCCCAGTATTCTTGCCGTGAAAACTAAATGGATCAGTACAACCAGAGATATGTCGGTATACCATCGGAAGATGGGACTCCCAGGTCGGAAGATGGTCAAAATGCTACTGGGGAGGAACAGAGGATACGTTCAACTAGCCCCAGATGTGATGACTCAGCTAGCTCAAAGCCGAAAGGACGGCTAGCGGCCGACGGTGCTGGTGGTGAACGACGAATCCGATGTTCTAAAGATCAACACACCATAGGAACCTGGAATGTAAGATTTATGAGCCAGGGCAAATTGGATGTGGTTATTGGTGAGATGTCAAGATTAAATATAGACATTTTAGTTGTTAGTGAACTGAAATGGACTGGAATGGGCCACGTCACATCAGATGACCACCAGATCTACTACTGTGGACAAGAGGACCACAGAAGAAATGGAGTAGCCTTCATAATTAATAATAAAGTGGCTAAAGCAGTGCTTGGATACAATCCAAAAAACGATAGAATGATCTCAATTCGAATTCAGGGTAAGCCATTTAACATCACAGTGATCCAAATATACACCCCAACCACAGATGCTGAAGAAGCAGAAGTAGATCAGTTCTATGAGGATCTGCAGCACCTACTGTATAATACACCAAAAAGAGATGTTATTTTCATTACAGGAGACTGGAATGCTAAGGTGGGTAGTCAGATGACACCTGGAATTACCAGCCTATGTCCTGCTTCATTTTGTTCTCCCAGACCATGCTTGCCTGTAATTCCAGGTGTCGTCTGACTACCCACCTTAGCATTCCAGTCTCCTGTAATGAAAATAACATCTCTTTTTGGCGTATTATCCAGTAGGTGCTGCAGATCCTCATAGAACTGATCTACTTCTGCTTCTTCAGCATCTGTGGTTGGGGCGTATATTTGGATCACTGTGATGTTAAATGGCTTACCCTGAATTCAAATTGAGATCATTCTATCGTTTTTTGGATTGTATCCAAGCACTGCTTTAGCCACTTTATTATTAATTATGAAGGCTACTCCATTTCTTCTGTGGTCCTCTTGTCCACAGTAGTAGATCTGGTGGTCATCTGATGTGAAGTGACCCATTCCAGTCCATTTTAGTTCACTGACACCTAAAATGTCTATATTTAATCTTGACATCTCACCAATAACCACATCCAACTTGCCCTGGCTCATAGATCTTACATTCCAGGTTCCTATGGTGTGTTGATCTTTAGAACATCGGATTTGTCGTTCACCACCAGCAGCACCGTTGGCCGTTAGCCGTCCTTTCGGCTTTGAGCTAGCTGCGTCATCACATCTGGGGCTAGTTGAACGTATCCTCTGTTCCTTCCCAGTAGCATTTTGACCATCTTCCGACCTGGGAGTCCCATCTTCCGATGGTATACCGACATATCTCTGGTTGTACTGATCCATTTAGTTTTCACGGCAAGAATACTGGGGTGGGTTGCCATTACCTTCCCCAGGGATCGTATTTAGTCTGACCTCTCTGCCACGACCTTCCCGTCTTGGGTGTCCCTTCACGGTTTAGCTCATGGTTTCATTGAGGTGCTCAAGCTCCAGCACCACGACAAGGTAACGATCTCCTTTGCTGGAGTAGAAGCACTATCTGAGTGCTTCTGCTTAATGGCTTTAAAGTCATTTTTTAGCAAATCATTCTTGTTTACTGTAGCTAATTGTTCAAAAATGGCAATTGCAGTTTGTGCTGTCAAAATACATTCCTTGGGTGTGTAGTCAGCTAAATCCTTTTCTCTAAAATTCCTTTGGGTGAGTGAATGCTCCAAGAGAGTCTTCCAAGGAGGATTTAATAGCATTCAACTATGCCCACTGGAGTACTTCACAAGCATGGAAAAGCAGAAGGAAACTTGTTCCATTGTGCGAATTCTTCCAACAGAGAATAAGAGATCTCAACAGGACATTGCTTCTTCAGCTCTTGTTCTGATTCCGGCATATCATCTCTGTTCAGAATTGGAAAATAATCTAACATATCCACTTGGATTGCTGTTTTCTTATCAGGTGCCTTGCTTAGGAGGAGAGCATTAATTTTTTATTGCTTTACTAGGTTTGCAGAAATCAAAGAGCCTAAAATTATTTGGAGGTGTTTCTTTTTTGTTTCCATCCTCAAGATTGCCAGTGTGTACTGTACATATATTAAATAAATTTAACAAAACAAATAAACATATAAAACAGGTACCAATGAATGAATGAATGAATAAATAAATAAACAAAACCACCATGGATGAACATGGTTTGAAAGTATGCCTTTATTGTTTTCCAGGTGGTGGTGTAGTGGCAATGAGGGAGACCATTACATTTCGAGGAGTTTTAGTAACATATTTTGATTTTCTCCTTCACACAAAGCTTACAGTTTATTTTGAGTTATACTAATGTTAAAATAAAGGAAATAAAGCCAGACTGCTCACTTGAGGGAATGATATTAAAAGCAAAACTGAAGTACTTTGGCCACATAATGAGAAGACAGGATACCCTGGAGAAGATGCTGATGCTAGGGAAAGTGGAAGGCAAAAGGAAGAGGGGCCGACCAAGGGCAAGATGGATGGATGATATTCTGGAGGTGATGGACTTGACCGTGGGGGAGGTGGGGATGGTGATGGCCAACAGGAAGCTCTGGCGTGGGCTGGTCCATGAAGTCATGAAGAGTCGGAAGCGACTGAACAAATAAACAACAACAACTAATGTTCGGCTGGCTTGTTTTTTTATTTCTGTTTGAAATGGGGTGCGGGAGAAGAGAAAACCCCAAGATTGTTTATGTTAGCACTAGATTATCTATATAGCTTCCCAGGCTCTTGGATTACATCATAAACAGGTGCACCAGATCCTGGGAACTATCTAGTCAATGTCAGATCCTGCAGTCTCGATACCATAAAAATAGGGTCACGAGGTTTTAGGGTCAGACTTTGATAAAAACCTTAGGATTGCCTCTTGAGTTGGGAGCTTGGCCACAGACCCTGGTACTGGGTGCTGTGTGCAAAATGGGCTTTGGAAGCTTCCCCTCAGACTTAGGGCTGAGTGCTCTGGAAATGGCGCCACCCTGGGGTACCTTTGCTGGGAGCTTCTGCACAGACCTGAGCGCTGGGTGCTGTGGAAATTGAGCTGCCCTCGGGTATCTCCGCTGTCTTTATTAAGGGGCTCCTGACAGCCTATGGAAGATTGGATATCATCTTGCTTGGTATGTTATGACTTTTCTTTACGTTATGCTTTTTATGTTTCTGTTTAATCTGCTTAAACTGTGTTTTTGTTTAAATCTGTTTGCTTAAGTTAATAATAAAGCTTAAAATCTCTTTCCTCACTGGTGTGCTTATTGTCTCTGGATCTAAAAGAACCAATTGTCTGGGCACCTGATCACTGCCTGGACACTTGGAAGAACAGGTGGTAATCACATAAGATATTTGATCATGCCTGAGGGATAGAGAATGTGTGAACTTGTTCTGATATGCATATGTGCAGGGCCATTTTGGCGCTCTAGGCAAAATCATATTCCAGTGCCCCCTATGGTCTGGGTCATCTTCTGATTTTGTTAGGAATTTCAAAAAGGTGCCCCCTTGTTTCTTTTTTTCTGAGTTTTTGAGGTTTGCACTTACGATTTTTCAGCTCTGGACATTTTTTTTCTTTTCTTGGACATTTTTGCCCAACAGTATTTACCCAGTAGGTTTTTTTTAAAAAAATTAAATTAATTTTTAATGTAATTTTTATTACATCAGTTCCCAGTTAAATTCTGCAAAATTATATTTAACCCTCGAGCAGGCACACTGGCTCATGGAGAATGCTGTTACTGCTTTTCGCATTTTATTGTGTTTTTTGGAAGTCTTTTCTATTTTGGCACACCCTAAAGTTTGGCTCCCCTAGGCCAGTGCCTACTCAGCCATAGCCCAGAGCCAGCCCTGCATATGTGTGAGATTCTTGGCCTGAGGGAAAGTCTAGTACTGGGGTGATGGTGGCTGAGATCAACCATTTCAGGAAACAATTCTTCCTTTTCTTTCAGCTTTTTTCTAGGTCTCTGACATTCTTATATATAATAAAAATTTTAAATCTTAATGAACCAGGAGGATTCATTTTGGGAAAGGAATCTTCACTTAGCCTACATCTTCCTGCCAGGTCAAGTTCCTGAAGGAAGAGATTGCCACTTTAGACTGACCATATTTCCTTGAGACGAAAATGGGACGGGGGTGGTTGCCCCCTCCTGTCGGTGTGTGGGTGGGGTGGGGTGGGTGGCATGGTGGGTGAAGGTGATTCCCCTTCCAGGTTCCCTCCAATCAGCTGCTCCGCCCCCACCAATCGCGCTGCCTGGCCCACCCCTCCCATGCGCTGATAGGTGGAGTCAACTCCCCCCTGCCCCCCCAACCAGCCACTCCGCCCCTGCCCACCATGCTGCCCAGCCCGCCTCCCCCGCATGCTGACAAGTGGAAGTGACCCCCCACCCCCCAACCAGCCACTATGCCTCCACCCGTTCCTCTTGTCCCGTTTTTTTTTGCCTCTGCCTGTCGGTGTGCGGGGGATATGGGCTGGGCGACGTGGTGGGTGGAGGCAGAGCAGCTGATTGGGGGGTGGGGGGAGTCACCTCCACCTATCAGCGTGTGGGAGGTCAGGCCGGGCAGCGCCTCTGCCTGTCACACTGCTTGGCCCACCTTGCACACCTCCTTTGCCGCGTGCTGGTGGGCAGGGGCGATTCCTCCTCCAGGTTCCCCCCGGGTTTAAATAAATGGGACAATATTGAGATTTTTAGTATAACAATCGGACGCTCCAGAAATGGTGAAAAAACGGGACAGTATGGTCAGCCTATGCCACTTGTCTCTTCCCTTCATAAATCAGAAATAAGGATTTCCCTGGACTAAAGTGCTTGGTACCAGCATACTTAGCTGGTTCTCCTCCAGGGGTTGTGAGTTGGGTGCAGCAGGGCCATGCTTTGGAGACCCCTCATGGGAAGCAGCAGGGCTCAGGTCACGATACCTTGAAGGGCATGTGCCCCACTGCAGGAGTGAAGCAGGAAGACAGGAAATCATGTTTCCTAGACTTGAGAGAACTGTTATGTCAGAAAGTGACAAAATATCTACCACCTAAAAAAAAGAAAAGAAAGGAAAAATACTTAAACCTCAGAGCAGAGATAGACATAACTAGGCTTGGATGACTGTGAACTGCAGGAGGCAGATATTCTGTGTATATAGCTTCATTTTAATCTGCAATAAAGTGACTGAAGTAGCTAATCTAGCCAAGCATGTCCTCAAACCTGCACTCATAAAGCTAGAGCCTGAATAAAGGCCCGTGGCTGGGCATTCATGTACATGATTATGTAAGGAATGTAACAATAAGAAAAAGCTCTTCCATTTCCAGAACCCTCAGTAATCTTTGCCTGCTTATTTTTCTTCTCTGGGGTTAGAATGTGATGTTCTCTGTTTAATGCTTTTAAAGGGGAAGAAAGAGATAATTTGATTTTTTAAAAAAGACCAATGAAGCCACCTTATCTATGGGATGATGATATAATGTGCCTTTGCAAGGCTTCATCATTTACAAGGAAGAATAAAAGTGCTGGAAGAAAGACACTCAGTGAGAATGATAATTTCCCTCTATTTTTAAAAGTATGAACCTTGTTCTTTTAAAAATTGCATAACTTAGTTCAGAGGCTGTTTTACTTACCTTTCTGTACAAATGTTCATGAATATTTCCTCCAAAGGTAGCTCCATAGAAATTATAAGAGATAACCACCAAAATGTTTACACAAACATACACATGCTAATGATAGATAGTTTAGACTTTCCGCTCCATCTACCCTCCCCTTCATTTTTCTCCCATCACCACACACATGGCAATTCGGCTTTCAGAAAACAAGGCCAACTGAGGCTTTTAGTTTTTGTTTTTTTGAATCCTAATGGCTGCTTGAAGACTGGAGTTAGTGCTAAGAAGCTGAGATGGATCTAGAGCAGAGCTTTCCAAACTGTGTGTCGCGACACAGCGTGGTGTGTCGCCACACCACTCGGAAGCGGCGGCGCACGCGTGCATGGTGGCTGCCATGCACGCGCGCGCCGCCGCACGACCCCCGTGCCGCCGCCATGCGCGCGCGCCACCGCACGCCGCACACGCGCCACCGCTGCCGCTGGTGTGTCGCCAGCGGCAGCTCTTTGGAAAGCCCTGATCTAGAGGCTCGGTTAGCTGTAAATAGTTCATGGACCAAACATTTCCTACTTTATGCATAAAATTATAATCCAAAATAATAGTTCAAAAATGTGCAGGGATGATCCCTTTGCCACTTCTTAAAATGTTACAATAGTGACTGCTGCTTCTACTTGCAATACTAAAAGAGGAAAGCAGAGTAGCAGAAATTCTCTAGACAGACAAGTCCAATTATTCAATTATAGGTAATTTCAGTGCTTTATTGTTTAAAATGAAATGGCTTTTCTGCATGGGAGTGACAGAGTGTGATTTCAGTGACATAATTTAACCAGGAAACCTTTTAGAACTATTTAAATATTTGAATATATTCCTGAAATGAAATGAAGCATAATTTGCCAGCTAATATGAACTTTGGCAAGGGAGCTAGGTAAGGGCTAAATTTACACATTATATAGAGAGAAACTGGTATCTCTTGGCTTGAGAATCAGGCTCAGACCAACAAGACTACTGGAAAAAAAAACATTGACCAACCACAGGCCTGATAAGATTTGCAGTGCATGGGGTGGGATGTGTGTGAGCTGCGGAGCTACAATGTTCACTTTCTTTTAAAGCTGAACATAACCATTTGGTGAGAACCATATTCCAGACTGAAAAATTATGGATATGAGTGATCATTCTAAAAGAGTAATTGAAACATATTCTCACTCTTTTGATTTCCCTCCCAGTAGAAATTCGAACTGCCTCATTTATCCTAGACTTCTGGGAAACCTTGAAGACCTATTTGTTCCATCTTGGAGAAGGGTGCTCTTTGACTGGAAGATAGGATTGCTGGCACATGGGGTTTTTATTTGTGGGTGGTTCATTTTATTTTTTTAATATTTATAAGCACTGGGGTTTGGGAGTGTTTGGTGCATGCTATACTGGACTGCCTGAGGGCTTGACCTCTCCTCCCTCAAAACAGTCAACTGAAATTGCCCACTTAGGAAGAAGCAGAACCACCATAACATGATGCCCTTCCTACTCCCAACCCTCAAAGGTAACCCCAAAAGACGCTGTGATCAACAGTATTGATGCTTTTAACAGATTCAGTAGAACAAGGTTGGTACAAGTGACCAATGCAGTTCCATCTCATGCCAAGGCCTGAATTCTGAACTGCCAAGAGATCAGATTAACTGCTTCTTCTACAGCCCTTTGTGGTTACCATTTTACTATCTTCTCCTGTGATGGAATCTGTCTCTGAGGGAGAAGGTGATGTTATGGAGATTGTGGGCAAAGGAGGAGGGGCGCTTTCCATGGTGAGAAACGCGTTCACAGCGTCAAAGACCTTGGGTGCCCATCCAAGAAAGTCAGGCTGGGCCCACCTTAGGGTGCCTGGGGTTTTTTCCCAGAGAACTGCTTAGTGTGACTTAGTTTGGCAAGATTCTGTGTAAGGTAGAACAATAAAGATCTAGAGTTTAATTCCAAGGCTCAGGGTTGTTCTTCGCCTAGCCACGACATCTCCTCAACCTTTCCCAATAAGGAAGGTTGGAGATAGTGCAATATTTATACAGAATTACTAGAACCAGGGGCAAACCTTTTGAGGATAAAGTGTACCAGCACCTTTTTCAAGGTTGCCTGCCCCTCCCTCTTCTGTAATGAAACATTGTCCACTGCTCAGATCCAGCTTTAACCCCTTTCTGGCAAGGATCAAGCCCATAGATTGATCAGACTCTGATCAGCCAACTTGTAACCTAGAATGAATCTGAGCAACTTCATCTGCAAAAAGTTCAGTGAAAAGGTCAGAGCAGCCCATTAGCAATTCTTCCAAGCCATGCTTCCATAACAGGATCTGGGTCACTTCAAAAAATATGTATTAGATAGCAGCTATCCATTATGTTTGAGTGCATGTTGTGGTCCTGATTTTTTTTTATCATTATGACTTTGTTTTTTACATAAACTGATGGCTGATGTGTGTACCTACTTCTATCCTCATTGTAGGAATTTTATTTTCCTAATTTGTAATTTATATGGTAAATATGCATACATTGATTCATGTATGTATGAGTGCATTCATTTAAACCCAGAGGAATTATTTTCGCCTTCTACAAAGAGCAGTGAAAGAGAATTTTAATATGGCACAAATAGCTACATACCAGGATTAATTTGACCTTTGCTTCAATTTACTTTGATTTACTTCCCCCAACTTTGTTCTTAGTCCTTACTGAAGTTAAGAATGCAGAATCTTTGCTATAGCAATAAACCATTTCATGAGTTCATGTTTATACATATTAAAAATATAGTGTGTGGATGGTATGATGCTATCTTATTTATTTCATCTGTTCTATACAGTTTACAGGTACATAGGGATGATTTTTTTTCTGACGTCCAAATAGAAAACTTAAAGTAAAATCAAATTTTGTTGTTGTTGTTCAGTCGTTCAGTCGTGTCCGACTCTTCGTGACCTCATGGACCATAGCACGCCAGGCCTTCCTGTCCTCCACTGTCTCTCGGAGTTTACTCAAATTCATGTTCATTACATCGGTGATGCTATCTAACCATCTCATCCTCTGCCGTCCCCTTCTCCTTTTGCCCTCAGTCTTTCCCAGCATCAGGGTCTTTTCCAGTGAGTCCTCTCTTCTCATTAGGTGGCCAAAGTATTTGAGCTTCAGCTTCAGCATCTGTCCTTCCAATGAGCAGTCAGGGTTGATTTCCTTTAGGATTGACTGGTTTGACCTCCTTGCAGTCCAAGGGACTCTCAAGAGTCTTCTCCAGCACCACAGTTCGAAAGCATCAATTCTTCGGCGCTCAGCCTTCCTTATGGTCCAACTCTCACAGCCATACATTGCTACTGGAAAAACCATAGCTTTAACTATACGGACCTTTGTTGGCAAGGTGATGTCTCTGCTTTTTAATATGCTGTCTAGGTTTGCCATAGCTTTCCTTCCAAGTAGCAAGCGTCTTTTAATTTCATGGCTGCAGTCACCGTCTGCGGTGATCTTGGAGCCCAAGAAAATAAAATCTGTCACTGCTTCCATTTCTTCCCCTTCTATTTGCCAGGAAGTGATGGGACCAGATGCCATGATCTGGGTTTTTTTAATGTTGAGTTTCAAGCCAGCTTTTGCACTCTCCTCTTTCACCCTCATCAAGAGGCTCTTTAGTTCCTCTTCACTTTCTGCCATTAGGGTGGTATCGTCTGCATATCTGAGGTTGTTGATATTTCTCCCGGCAATCTTAACTCCGGCTTGTGATTCATCCAGCCCGGCATTTCTCATGATGTACTCTGCATATAAGTTAAATAAGCAGGGTGATAATATACAGCCTTGTCGTACTCCTTTCCCAATTTTGAACCAGTCGGTTGTTCCATGTCCGGTTCTAACTGTTGCTTCTTGACCCACATACAGGTTTCTCAGGAGACAGGTAAGGTGGTCTGGTACTCCCATCTCTTTAAGACTTTGCCACAGTTTGTTGTGATCCACACAATCAAAGGCTTTAGCGTAGTCAATGAAGCAGAAGTAGATGTTTTTCTGGAACTCTCTTGCTTTTTCCATGATCCAGCGAATGTTGGCAATCTGATCTCTAGTTCCTCTGCCTCTTCGAAACCCAGCTTGCACTTCTGGTAGTTCTCGGTTCACATGCTGCTGAAGCCTAGCTTGTAGGATTTTGAGCATAACCTTGCTGGCATGTGAAATGAGCGCAATTGTACGGTAGTTTGAACATTCTTTGGCATTGCCTTTCTTTGGAATTGGAACGTAAACTGACCTTTTCCAATCCTGTGGCCACTGTTGAGTTTTCCAAATTTGTTGGCATATTGAGTGCAGCACTTTAACAGCATCATCTTTTAGGATTTTAAATAGCTCAGCTGGGATACTGTCTTCTCCGCTAGCTTTGTTGTTAGTAATGCTTCCTAAGGCCCACTTGACTTCACTTTCTAGGATGTCCGGCTCAAGGTCAGTGACCACACCATCGTATTTATCAGGGATATTAAGATCTTTCTTGTATAGTTCTTCTGTGTATTCTTGCCACCTCTTCTTAATCTCTTCTGCTTCTGTTAGGTCCCTGCCTTTTTTGTCCTTTATCATGCCCATCTTTGCACAAAACGTTCCCTTGATATCTCCGATTTTCTTGAAGAGATCTCTAGTCTTCCCCATTCTATTGTTTTCCTCGATTTCTTTGCATTGTTCATTTAAGAAGGCCTTCTTATCTCTCCTTGCTATTCTCTGGAATTCTGCATTCAGTTGTTTATATCTTTCCCTTTCTCCCTTGCCTTTTGCTTCCCTTCTTTCCTCAGCTATTTGTAAAGCCTCATCAGTCAGCCACTTTGCTTTCTTGCATTTCTTTTTCTTTGGGATGGTTTTAGTTGCTGCCTCCTGTACAATGTTACGAACCTCCATCCATAGTTCTTCAGGCACTCTGTCTACCAGATCTAATCCTTTAAATCTATTCCTCACCTCCACTGTATATTCATAAGGGATATGATTTAGGTCATACCTGATTGGTCTAGTGGTTTTCTCTACGTTCTTCAATTTAAGCCTAAATTTTGCAATAAGAAGCTCATGATCTGAGCCACAGTCAGCTCCAGGTCTTGTTTTTGCTGATTGTATAGAGCTTCTCCATCTTTGGCTGCAAAGTATATAATCAATCTGATTTCGGTATTGACCATCTGGTGATGTCCATGTGTAGAGTCGTCTCTTGTGTTGTTGGAAAAGAGTGTTTGCTATGACCAGCGCGTTCTCTTGACAAAACTCTATTAGCCTTTGCCCTGCTTCATTTTGTACTCCGAGGCCGAACTTGCCTGTTATTCCGGTTATTTTTTGACTTCCTACCTTAGCATTCCAGTCCCCTATGATGAAAAGGACATCTTTTTTTTGGTGTTAGTTCTAGAAGGTGTTGTAGGTCTTCATAGAACCGGTCAACTTCAGCTTCTTTGGCATCAGTGGTTGGGGCATAGACTTGGATCACTGTGATGTTGAATGGTTTGCCTTGGATTCGAACTGAAAGCATTCTGTCGTTTTTGAGGTTGTACCCCAGTACTGCCTTTCCCACTCTTTTATTGACTATGAGAGCTACTCCATTTCTTCTAAGGGATTCTTGCCCACAGTAGTATATATAATGGTCTCCTGAATTAAATTCGCCCATTCCTGCCCATTTTAGTTCGCTGATTCCCAAGATGTCGATGTTCAATCTTGTCATCTCATGTTTGACCACATCCAGCTTACCTTGATTCATAGTTCTTACATTCCAGGTTCCTATGCAATATTGTTCTTTACAGCATCGGACTTTCCTTCCACTTCCAGACACATCCACAACTGAGCGTCCTTTCGGCTTTGGCCCAGCCGTTTCACACTTTCTGGAGCTACTCGGAATTGCCCTCCGCTCTTCCCCAGTAGCATTTTGGACACCTTCCGACCTGAGGGGCTCATCTTCCGGCGTCATATCTTTTAGCCTTTTGATACTGTCCATGGGTTTTCTTGGCAAGGATACTGGAGTGGTTTGCCATTCCCTCCTCCAGTGGACCACGTTTTGTCAGAACTCTCCATCATGACCTGTTCTTCTTGACCTGACTTCATTGAGTTACGCAAGCCCCTTCGCCACGACAAGGCAGTGATCCATGAAGGGGAAAATCAAATTTATAGAAGCGTTAATATAAGATAAGTATATGCTGATTCAAATCCAGACTGCAAATCTGGACAATTATTAGTAGATGGCAGTTAGAATTTTCTTTTTTTGTATCTCTTTGCTGCCATCTAGTGGTTGTATGGACTTTTGCATCACAAAACTCGTAGCCCTGGCATATATTATTGCTGAGTTCGTGTAATCATGTGTGAACACAATTTATTTTTCTCCACTCACATTTTTGTAAAATGAAGTTTATCAGCAATTTGCAACTAAAGGGAAATGACTGTATTTACTTCTAATCTTACCAGGTATTCTCAGGGAATTTATTCTTTTATGAAATCACTTTAAAAAGGAAATTGACATTCTCCTGTTGCTTAGACTGAAAAATTGCATTCATCTTTCTAATAGCTAATCTGCCACTTCTCCTCATTCTTTTAAGTATTATTGACAGCCTGAATGTCTAGCCTGGTGTTTCTCAATCTTGGCAACTTTAAGATGTGTGGACTTCAACACCCAGAATTTCCCAGCCACACAACTTAAAGTTGCCAAGGTTGAGAAAGACTGGGCTAGCCTATGGCAGGCAGCTCCTGGTTGCTGTGGGAACTGGTATCTGTCACTTTTTCAGGTGAGTTAAATAATTGTGCCATTATCTCATGTAATGAAGAAAGCACAAATAATATTTTAGCAGCAACTCCTGCTCACTAATGTTATTAAGTCTCATTCTCCCCAAGCACAGCATTAAAATCTACAAACTGTCAGCTGGTTTAATTAAGTGAAATCCCTTCTTTGCAATCAATTCTCAACAATTTTCAAGCCTATAAATTCAACGATGGTGCTGTCGGTCTCTGTCAACGATAAGAATTGCATAAATACCTAGTGGGATGTTTAGAAACATCTTGGCATTTTGCTGAAAACAAAAATAGTAAATAACTGTGCTTCTTTGTGATTCTTTAGAGAGCTAGTGGATAATCTAATGAAAACTGAGAGCCACTACAAGAGAGTCCCTGATCTAAAAACAAGTATAGGAAAAAAGGAAGCATAACAGTTTAATTGTTACAATTTAATGTAAACTCTATAAAATAATTCAGTTTAGCAGTGTACTCCCAACTAATCTACCTGCATTTGGGTTAGATTAAGTGTAATTGTCTCAAAACAGTTCAGATTCAGGGAGTAATGATTAACTAGCATGTCAGTTATGGGTGAAACAATCAAATGGCTTAAGCCAGGCCATGGATGCAATCTTGCCATCCCTATCTTTTTATTTTCTATCCCACCTTTATTATTTTTATAAATAACTCAAGGCAGCTAACATACCTAATACTCCTTCCTCCTCCTATTTTCCCCACAACATGTGGGGTGTTGCTGGCTATTGGGGTTCCAGGCGCAGAGTAATCCAAACAACGTGTTTTAAGGCTAACAATATCTTTATTGATAGCATAAGGCAATAATAGATGTATGGTGCATTATTGCAAAAAGGAAAAAACAAAGCATACGCAGAGTTCCATCAACAGAAGTGAGGAAAGAAAAAAATCATGGTCTGTGCAAAGACCAGGCGTAGTTACAGTGTAGATACAAAGTACATGTAGATAGCAGTCAAAAGAAGCACAGAAAATGAATGAGTGAGATGAGTACCCATAGTTCATAGTTGAATTATACCCATGGTTCAACATTCTGATTGGCTAATATGGGCTAGGCCACTTTTCAGCTTAACATTTTAGTAACAGTTGTACTTACTATAAACCGCCATGGGATGGCGGTGTTGCATATTGGCTTTCCCTCGGGACGCTGTTCTCATGGGAAAAGGACTGTTATCATCATTGTTTTGACTAGAGAAAAGGACACCTGTTGTTTACGTGCTTTTTGTTATGGGAAACTGCTTACAGCATGGAAATGGAAAAAACCCAATTAACAGGCATTCACAGTGTAGGAATCCATTCGTTTGAACCCTACATAGAATAACTTTAACAAATAACTTTAACACCCCTTCCGGATGGATTTCGAAACGCTTTGGGGAAAAACTGTCATTTTACAAGCACACAGAGACACAAATGATTTTATTTCAAACACATTTGCTCTAGTCCCAACTTGGTAACCATGGTAGCATGTTTCTCAAGAGGTAGAGCTTTTGTAAAGATATCAGCCACATTCAGTTCAGAAGGACAATATTCTAACTGGATAAACCCTTCCTGAATTGCATGTCTTATATTTTTGAATTTTATATCGACATATTTTGTCCGGCCTCTGACATTTTCAGAGAGAGCAAGCGCAATGCATGCTTGTGAATCTTCATATACTGTGACTGGTGAGGCTATATCTATGGAAAGATCTCCAAATAGTTGTTTACACCAGTGTAACTCATTTATTGCCTCACTGAGGGCGCTGTACTCTGCCTCACAGGTTGAAACGGCAATTGAACTTTGCTTTCTCGTCTGCCAGGCGATGGCTGTATTGGCAAACAAGCAAATAAAACCGCTCACAGACTTCCTGTCTCCCTCTTCTGCAAAAGAGCTGTCAACATAAATCACAGGCATTTCGGCTTTAGTAGCTGATACTTTAAGACAAAAATCAGCTGTGCCTTTAAGGTAACGTAGGACCTTTTTTAACCCTTGCCAATCTCGCATGGATGGTTTGGCAACCTTACAACTGAGTACTCCAACTGAGTAAGCTAAGTCAGGATGTGTCCATTGTGTTAAGTGTAGCAAGCTTCCTACAGCAGAGTGATACAATTCAGGTTGAGGACAAGGTTCCTCACATGTGTCACTCTTTAGGAAATCAAGAGTCATTGGTGTTCTGGTAGGTTTTGCATTTGACATTTCAAGTTGACTCAACAATTGATCAATTTTTCTCTTCTGACTCAGATAGAATTCACCACTCTGAGCTCTAGTGACTTCAACACCTAGATAGTATTTCAGCTCACCTAGGTCTTTTAACTGAAAGTACTGTCTTAATTGTGTTGCAAACTCTTGTACAAGGTGCAAAGAACCAGTTGCTAGGCAAAAATTCAACATACGTTAGCAACACCGTGTAGCTACTTCCAGAACCTCTTACGTACACACAAGGATCAGCAATTGACTTTTTAAATTTTAGCTCCATCAAAGCCTTATCTAAACACTGATGCCAACAGCGACCAGCCTGCTTTAATCCATAAAGCGCCTTGCGCAGCCTGTACACCTTCTGGGAATTGCCACAAGCATAGCCAGGAGCCTGCTTCATGTACACTGTTTCAGGGAGCTCTGCATTCAGATATGCTGTGTCAACATCAAAATGATGGACAACAAGTTCACGCTGTGCAGCCAGAGAAAGTACCATACGTAAAGACTCTGGTCTAGCTGTGGGTGCATATGTGAGATCATAGTTCAAAAACCTCTCTTGTGAAAACCCCTGAGCAACAAGCCTGGCTTTGTACTACACTGTATTATCAGGAAGAAGCTTCTTTCTGAAAACCCATCTGGAACCAACAGCTTTCTGGGATGGGGGCAAGTCAGTGACTTCAAACACCTTTTGACTCACTAATGCCTCAAACTCCTTATCCATCGCTGTGTTCCACTTCTCCTGCTCTTCAACAGGCAGAAGCAACACCTCCTGGTAAGACTGAGGTTCACAGGTAATCTGACACACTCTCACCTGCTGAGTCACAAACCTGTCAGGCTTCACACCCTTTGTGGAACGTGCAGACCTACGAGGAATTACCACTGCCTCTTCCTCATCACTGTCCTCTGTCTTTTCACTACCTGATTCCCCCTTCAGGTCCTGAACCTGCTCAGGTGAAATTTCCTCTTCCTTCACCTGAGGGGACCTTCTCACTACACTAGGAGACTGGGAACCAGAAGGCAGCTGAACTGGTTGTTGTCCAGCCACAGGAGCATGGACAGTTGGCTGTGCACTAGATTGCAACAATACCTCTGAACTAGCATTCAACCTATCCCAACCAGTAGGGTGCTCAAAATTAGCACTTCTGGAGACTACCACATGACCATAGCCTGCAGAAAAACGGTAACCCTTAGATCTAGAGGAGTAACCAACAAACCTTAAGCGTTGTGCTTTTGGCTGGTTCTTCCTTCACTGAGACTTAGGAATGTGAACATACGCAAGTGTTCCAAAAACACGCAGATGCTTCAGCGAAGGGCGCTTGCCAAACAAAAGGAAGTAAGGAACTTCATTTACAGCTGAATTCCACACCCTGTTGGTTAGATACACTGCAGTCATGGTAGCCTCACCCCAGAAACGGGCTGGCACCTGGGCATCTAACATCAGGCTATTTCTAATGGTATTAAGAACACCAATCTTCCTTTCAGCTATTCCATTCTCAGCAGGAACACCAACATTGGCAAGTCTATGGGAGATTCCTTTCCTACGAAGCCAATTTTGGAACTCATGACTTAGGAACTCTCCTCCACAATCCGATTGAAACTGACCTACTTGATAGCCATAGTTTCTCTCCACCATTGCAACAAATTCCTTAAGGCTTCCACTTTAGATTTGAGCAAATAACAAAACATAAAGCGAGTATGGTCATCCACCAAAAGAAACATGAAACGTGCCCCCCCTTCACTAGGAGCATTGGGGCTGGCTAAGTCTCCATGAACCAACTGAAAAGGCCTAGTTGACACCCTGCCACTTTTCCTAGCAACAGGCGCAGCCTTAATTTTAGATTGTTTGCACACAGTACAATCAAGAAAGTCATCACACTTTTTAGATCCTAGTTCAGGATACACCTTGGCCATTTGGGACAAACTTCCCCACCCGGGATGTCCCAGAACTCTGTGATAATAGTGAATGCATTTGTTATGTGGGGGAACATTGGAAATACAATTTCCTGACACAATCCCCTGTTTAGGAAGCATTTCATACAATTGATTCACTAACTTCCCCCTAGCACATTCAATTCCATCTTTTTCAATAGAACATCCAGTACCCTTGAACACAACAGTATATCCAGATTTCACCAGGGCTGGAACGCTAAGGAGGGAAAAGTCAAGTGTAGGAACACACAACACATTTTGTTTGTGTTTTGTGTCCCACTCCCTTTTTGCACTGAAGATGTTGCCTAGTCTGCAAGAAAACAACAAGGCTCAAAGAGCACCAAGGACTCCACAAAAACTTCTTGCTGGAGAGAAACATGCTTGCTGGGAAGATGGGATTTTCAGTATAACTTGTCTGTGGAAGCTAAGCTACGTGGACAGAGAGTATGGTATAGTAGAAGGAAACTTCTTGTCCCGTTGTTGTTGTTGTTGTTTTAGTGCTATAATTTTCATCTTTTTCATGCACTGGGAATAGCATAGCACTTAGGGATAGAGAGAGTCAGTTCCCATCCACCCTTGACCAAATATTGCTAATAAGCATCTAAGACAGGAAACATACAATATCTAGCATAATGCAAATATTGAGTAACAATTGAACATTTTTTGTGCATTGCTTTTTGGTGCACTTCTGTGCTGTAACTACAAATACAGAGCATACACAATAGAGTAAAACAAGCTACCATTAACAAATCAGTAGCATGAAAAAAACTCCTTGCTAGAAAGGCAATGGTAAACTAAGAAATAACAGCATTAATTTCCCTGCAGAGTCCTAAAAATATACTAGCAGGGGTCACTCTGAACATAGAATTCATTAGGAGTTCTATTTTCACATTGCCTAGCAACCAGATGTAGTGAAGGAAAGGCCTAGCACAATCCCCATTGAACTTCAGATTTCAACCATCAACCTTCTGAAAACCACTGATTTCTCCATTACCCATCTGACACAAGCATAGTGGAGCTTTTCCACATCAGCTGCATGTATGAAAGCCACCACTTAAAAAACCAAATCACTGTGGTTAGACTACAGGCTGCAGCTAGGAGAACCTAAGGCTAATTCCCAGATACTGAAATACAACTTCTCTGAGGTGACTGTAGGTTTCAGTTAAGTTGATGTTAATGGACAATTTTTTAGTTTGGATTTTCTTTCTGCCTTTCAACTCTATCAGGTTTTTCAGCTACCTTCAAGGAGGCCAGCAGAAGAGGCTTATCTGTTTAATGGTTCTCTTTTCTATTTTACCTGCTGTAATCATTCAAATAAAATTCTTCAGAAGATGGGCATGGACAGCAAAAAGGGAAAAAATAATAAATGCTCAGATCATAGTCAATTTAATTTACACATAGCAGTGTACGAGGAGATGAGGAATTAACCAGGAATTCTCAAATGGTATGCTGGAGAATTATGAATGAATTATAATTTTGGCAGGGGGTGGGGGAGGCTAATGCACCCAAAGCTGGGTGACCATCAGAACTCACACCAGTTCTGCCTGGACAAGTTGACTGCAAAGTTAACACTTCAATCCAAAATAAATATGAAATGAGAAATGAGAGTAGCTATCTCAGAAATTAACTGTCCATGCCCATGTCAGGCAATCTGATCCTTCCCACGAACAAGTATATTTCCAGTGTAAACATGGTATTTTATGAAGATGAAAGGGAAATTACACAAATTCCTTGTTCATTGTCTGAGAACCCCTGACTGATCATATAAACAAACAGGTGAACTAGAACATGCTATTAAGTATGATATGTGAAATCATAGTAGTAATTGGTTGTCTTCAGGGTTTCCTGAAGTGGGAGAACACCATCTGCTTCAAGGTACTCTTCACATTTTCTTGGCAGGAAATTGGGGCTGCAACTCATTCTCTTGGCATAGTCTATGAAGGTTCTCAGTCATCCAGGTGGAATTGTCTGTAGCTTGAATCATGTCAACTGGATTTCTATTTTCTCTGTGGAAACGTTTCGCTCCTTATCCAAGGAGCTTCTTCAGTCTGAGCAAAGTTGGTAAGGGAATCCTAAATATGTTTCTAGGTAGCTGTGTGACCTTACACCTGGGGGCATGGTTATATTGAGATGTTATTTTAAGTCCTTTTATTATCTAAAGGAGGATTGTTAAGATCACCATGCTGCTGTTGAGCTTGTGAAATGGTCTTAATCTTCCTAGGCACAGAAGACAGAGCCGGGAGAAAGATGGGAGAAAGATTGTGCCTGAGGCCCCCACCTCTATTCAAGGAAGGATTTTCCAAGTTCCAAGAATTCCAAGAATCCATTTATGCCAACTTGGAAAATCCTTCCTTGAATAGAGATGGGGGCCTCAGGCACAATCTTTCTCCCATCTTTCTCCCGGCTCTGTCGTCTGTGCCTAGGAAGATTAAGACCATTTCACAAGCTCAACAGCAGCATGGTGATCTTAACAATCCTCCTTTAGATGATAAAAGGACTTAAAATAACTTCTCAATATAACCATGACCTAGCCCCAGGTGTAAGGTCACACAGCTACCTAGAAACATATTTAGGATTCCCTTACCAACTTTTCTCAGACTGAAGAAGCTCCTTGGATAAGGAGCGAAACGTTTCCACAGAGAAAATAGAAATCCAGTTGACATGATTCAAGCTACAGTCTCTTGGCATAGGTTACAGGACACCTTTTGGTGATGCAATGATGTCTGAGAATTTTTTGCAGGTTTTTTTTTTGTTTCCCTTGTTTTTTGCATTTTTGAGTTTTTGAGTGGATCAAAGCTGATAGTGGTGTCTTTTGCTTCATGGGTTTAGGGCACTCATTTCCGGCCATATCTGGGTGTTTGGGCACAAAAATTATTCTACTGCACGTTGATCCATTTTCAATTCCTTTGTTGGATTCAGGAGAATTTAAGTGACAGAAAATGGAATATTTTGCCTCAATGACTATGTAATCATTGTGCTATTTTAAAAACCAGCCATTTTGCCATCAAATTTCAGTAGAGTTAGGCACTGAACATGTGGTGCTGAGGGTTTTATGTGACCCAGAAGTTGCCTAGTTTTGCTCCTCATTGCATTCCAGGGAATTTGTCCTATTGAAGATTCTATGGTTATACATTTGCAATCCTACTGGGACACTTATGCACATCTATATAAAATCATACATGTGATGTAAGACTCAGAGCAGAGTCATATTGCATAATTCCTCTAGCAACTCTTGGTGCATAGACAAAGAAATTAGAAGCAACTTTTAAAAAGTCAGAAAAAAAACTTTAAGAGAGCAAGACTTTAAATCAGGAGTGAAGGAAATTGAATGACGTAGGAACTGATTTCAAGGGCCATGGGAAAGTCAGTAAATCACAGAAAGATACAGACAAGAAGCTTTCAGAATGTATATACAGAACTGACATATAGCCTATATTAGGCGGAGGAGGAGGAGGCCTGGGCCGCCCGCCCGCCCGGCCCGCCCGCCCGCTTGCCTGCCTGCTTGCCTCCCTCCGCAAGGCCCCCCGCTGCCTTCCCGGGATCCAAGCCGGAGAGAAGGGGCGGCGGCGGCAGCGGGGCCGCACAGAGAGAGAGAGCCAGAGCCGAGGGGCCAAAGAGCCAGATCTGGCTCAAGAGCCGCCATTTCCGACCCTTGGCCTATAATGAAGTATCTCATCTTGGCAGCATAGTTAAAGCAGACAAAAAGGTGACTAGGACCTCTGAGTTCATTATAACCTGTAGCGTTGTGATCAGCCTTTAATAACAACAGGAGGATTCAAACATCTTAGTAAGTGAAAAGCAAATAAACCACATTATTTCTTAATGTTATGTGTGAACCAGACCTTTCAAAAGAATGAGAAAGTCCTTCCTCTTTGAAAAGAGTCTTTAGAGTGCTTTTAGTTGATTAAAAATATACAGTCATGGACCCAAACATCCTTTAGAGTGTTTCTTTGCTTTGGTTATTTTCGCATTATTATTTTAAGAGTTTAACCATGAAAAATAAATATTAGATTGTGTAAGGAGCTGCTCTGAAGTCCTGTGTTGCCTTAGGGTAGATATAAATTTATCAGATGAAAGTTTCTCATGCAGAAAATTCCCTTTTGCCATTCTCAATATCTTTGGATCCATGCTATTTCTTAAGATAGATGTTTTGATTAACATTTCCTTCCTCTCCAAGTCATGCTGAATATTTCACCTTGGTTAAATTTAAAAATAGATGGGGGGGGGGAGAGGCTTTTTTTGAAATAATATAATACTACCACTTATTTTTATCTAAAAATAATTTAAACCTTAAATAATTTCAATCAATAAAAATTATTTCATTAACTGATTAGGTGTTGATTTTTCTCATTAGCTAGTTAGGTATGTTGATTTTTCTAAACCGATGTGATAGATATTTCCTTCTTATCTTTGCTTACATGTTTAAAGGAGTGCAATGAACAGCTAGAGCAGAGCTTTCCAAACTTTTCATGTTGGTGACACACTTTTTAGACATGCATCATTTCGCGACACACTCTTACAGCAGGGCACAAGGCAGGCACTAGGACCTGCGTGGAATCACAGCAGGTTTGGAGGCAGCAAGGCACAAGGCAGGCACTAGGACCTGTGTGGAAGCCAGGAGGCAGCAGCAGCCGCGACACACCCAGACACTGCAGCCAACACACTAACGTGTCCCGACACACAGTTTGGAAAGCTCTGAGCTAGAGAAACACATTTTTAATTAAAAAATGGAATTTAAGTTGGTCTAAATGTCTTCTCATTATTTTACTCTCTTTTCTTCCTGTTGGACTATTGTAAAAAGGTTTATTTGAGGTGTTCTTAAAGCAAGGCTAAGCATTTATTTAGCCTAATGACACATTCAGATTTTAAACTATTATGTTTAAACAAAATATTTAAAATAAAATAAACCATAGTATATAATAAAAACAAACACACATATAACAATAGGAGCATTTTTTAAAAAAAAAACCTTTTAATTTGGGAGTATATAAATACATATATCTGTTATTTTAAGGAGAATGCAAAATTTTAAACATCTATATTTAATATTACTGTCCTGAAAGATATTTATGTAGATGAAGATAATTGATTCCAAATTACTTTGTTGTTTTTTTGAATAATTATTTGAGACAAGCCTCATTAGAACGATATTATTCTTTTATGTCTAGTAAAATGGAGCTTTATCATCTTTATGCACTTGCCCCTCAATATGTTTTCAATCATAAAAAGCAAGAGAGTTGGCGATGAACAGAAAAATCTGTTTAGTTACTGTCTTCTAATCAAACTTTTAGATCAAACTCCAAAACACAAGAAAAGCAATGTAGTTTATGCAATCCAGTGCAGTGAGGAGTGCTCTGAACTCTACTTGGAGAAACCAGTTCTACTCTGAACTCTATTGGAGAAACCAAACAACCTTTGTACAGGAGGATGGCCCAACACAGGAGAAGTAACACCACAGGACCAGAGTCAGCAGTTTATTTATTTATTTATTTATTTATTTATTTATTATTTGATTTATATCACCGCCCATCTCCCCCCACAAGGGGACTCTGGGCGGTTTATCTTCATCTAAAGGAAAAAGGACACTCATTTGAGGACATTAATGTTCACATTTTAGACAGAGAAGATAGGTGGTTTGAGAGAGGGGTCAAGGAATCCATTTATGCCAACTTGGAAAATCCTTCCTTGAATAGAGGTGGGGGCCTCAGGCACAATCTTTCCCCAATTTTCCTTCCTGCTTTGTCTTCTGTGCCTAGGAAGATTAGGACCATTTCGCAAGCTCAACAGCAGCATGGTGATCTTAACAATCCTCCTTTAGATGATAAGGGGACTTAGAAATAACATCTCAAAATAACCATGACCTAGCCCCAGGGGTAAGGTCACACAGCCACCTAGAAACATATTTAAGGATTCCCTTACTAACTTTGCTAGACTGAAGAAGCTCCTTGGATAAGGAGCGAAACGTTTCCACTGAGAAAATAGAAATCCAGTTGACATGATTCAAGCTACAGATTACTGTCTTCTAGTTTAAACAAATACCAGCAAAGTAATGTCATTAATACAATTAAGAATTTCTCAAGCAATATTTTAATCTAATAAACCAGTATATTTTTTACATTTATATCAAACTTCACTATTTTTCTTCATTCAGTCATTCATTCACTTTGTCCCTACCACAATCAACAAAACTTTCAGTACTTTACACTAATGTTTACTCAGCAGTTTTGAATGTACAAATTAAGGATTTTTTAAAAATAAAAATAATCTTCCAAAATTATTCTGAAATAAGAAATTCATTTAGTAGCACCATTATCTTTGCAAAAAATAATGGATACGATTAAATCAAGGACATTAGGTAAATGACATGTTTATAGGATGCCCTAGAGGATATGTAGTAAAGGTTAGGTTATTAATCCCCCGATGTTGGTAGTGAAATGTTTGAGTGGAAATACTGACTCATATCTTTTGGTCTTATTCCATCTTCACACTATTTTGGGTTAACATTCCTAAGATTGTTAATAGGTTGTAGAGAAAAGAAATAAAGGTTTAATATGTGAATGTGATGTTAAACTATATTCTTCGTACTTTCATTCTTCGTTCTTTGAAAGTATGAAGACCTTTGGATTTATCATGCTTGGGCTCCAGCTAACAAGACTTATTCCAGTGGAAAGACTCTAATATACCTGCATTTATTTTCTACGTATAAAGTGGCTCCAAGATTACTTTGTATGGTCAAGGGTTAATTTATTGTTTAAAGCAGTGCTTCCCAAACCTGGGTAAATTACCCCAAATTGGTTAAAAGTGCTTTTTCTTTGGGTAACAACACACAAACCCATTACCCAATCACAACAGGGACATTTAAATTGACTTAAAGTGTTTTACCTACACTTTAAGGACTTTTTGATAAGCGGTTTTGGGGAATGAAGGGAAAAGTTTGGGAAGCACTAGTTTAAGTCCTGACTTTTAAGCAACATGTATCAACCTCTAGATCAGGGCTTTCCAAAGTTTTCCCGCGGCGACACACCAACTGCTGCCGCGGGAAAACCCGGAAGTGCCGCTGTTGCGGCAGTGCGCAAAAACCCGGAAGCGCTGCTGCCGCTTTCGGGTTTTTGCGCACCGCCGTTGGTGTATCGCCACAGGAAAACCCGGAAGCGCTGATGATGATCAGCACTTCCGGGTTGTGTGGCGACACACCAGACTGTGTGAGGCGACACACTTTTGTGTCGCGACACACAGTTTGGAAAGCTCTGCTCTAGATGGCAAGCTGGGCAGAGATATGATATCCCTGACCCCCACTCTCCTATCCACATAATCTACCCACCCACCCAAAATATAGATATGAAAGCAGTAAAACTACCATTCACTGCTTAGCCTAAGAAAATTACCATTCTCCTGCTCAATGTGTACTGACTTAAAATCTGTTTAAACTAGCTCATACCCAAACTTATCTTGGAACGAAAAATGTTTTCTGCTGAAAATGAGGATTTAGCATAACAAACATGTATCTACATGGCAAATTCCAAATTTAATTTGCTTATGTTCCATGAGGAAACTATTTGCCCATGCTGTCAATTATTTACTGTTCTTCATGAGTTCCAACATTTAAAACAATTAAATTCTAATAGTCATTACAATGCATTATCAAAAGGCTTCATGAATTTTCAATGAGATATTTTTACCTCTTGCTGGAGGAAAGTTGCTACTCCCCTTCCACTGATGGATATTAACTGTAAAAGAAGGAAGGGCTAACATGGAATTATTTTCAGAGGGACCCTCACTATTGTTTTGCCATTTATTTATGCCATTTTTATGCCATTTATTTATGCCATTTATTAATTTTAAAAAGGCCCATCTGCCAGGATGTTATCCTATCATGCTGCTAGAATAGACTGGGATGGGTTAGTTAGAGGGCTCTATGTTATTTAGCTAGGGTAGGTTAGGGGGGTAATGATGGGGTAGAGCTAGATGGGACATGTAGTTGTTAGAGGGCTAACAGGCCTGTAGTGTTAGACTGCTCAGCAGGCAGTGGGATGCTAGGTAGAAATAGGGATGGAATGCAACACCTAGGCGGGAAGATAGCAGTGTTAGGTTCCAAGGCCATACATCTGGGGCCTTCAGAGAACTGACAGTTTAATGTTATGGGAACCGGGTGAAACAGGAAGGGGGGTTAAGGAGGTGTGTGGGAAGGAGAGGGTGTAAAAAGGTATGTTGTCACCTTTTCCAGTTAATCTGCTCTTTACATGGATCTTGCTTATATGTATCAATAAACAGTATTCTTTCGTATCCTACTATGGCTTGTGCTAAGAATTACTGAGCTGATATCAAGGGAGGAGATCATTACACCATCATTCCTGGCCTCTGATACTGAGAAAATCCAAGATCAAATTATGGGTTCTACTAATCAGACTTGTAGGTAGCAACTACTGTATAGTTTCAGTCAGGGAAATGTCTTCTCATGAGGAAATTCTGGAGTTTTTCATATACTACAAGGTCTTTCCAGTCACATTTGAAATAAAGCCTTTACATAGAGGGCCCTGATAAAAGATAAGGAGATGGGGGGAGTCTTGGATTTAGAAAGCAATAGATCAGTCCTAAAACTAGATTAATCCTTATAATCAGATCACCAATAGACCATCATTTCTTTCCTTGATTGCACTGTTTTGCAGTGGCATTCTCATCAGGATCAAAAAGGTAAAGATGGCAATTGTGAAGTTGAAGCCCCACCCCTTTGTATGTGATTTTGACACATGTACAAAAAGGGGTGGGGCTTAGACTGAGTGATGGTGGCTGCCAGCTTACCTTTTTAGACCCCCCCCCTTTCTTAAAGATGCCCCTGATGCTTTGGAAGTGTGTTGAAATCATAGGGAGACAGAGAAAGACATCTTAATGCATTCCATAGCATCAACTAATTGTCAGCCAGTCTCTTGGCATCAGCATGTTCTGAGCTACAATAGCTAGCTGAGAAAGCCTATTAGTAAGTTAGTAACTCACTCGCTGGATCGTCACCTTGTTGTGGTGAGTGGGCTTGTGTGTTCCCAATGAACCCTGTGAGCGAAGCCGTCGGGAGTCATGTACTCCTGGTAGGGTCACCCATGGCGGTAAGGTCCAGGGGGAGGAACCAGACAAAGAACGATCCAAGAAAGTCCTCAACGGCAGAACAGGCGGAAGATAACAAGGTGTATTGTTACAACGGCTGCGAAGGCGGATGAAGGCTGCAGCAGACAAAAGGTCACCAATCGTCATGGTATCCATGCCATTGGATTAGAGCCTTTTTCTGTGAAGGTTGTGTGCTGATCGTTGTGCACTGATCTCCACACATAAAACAAATTCACGCACAGGCGTCTTCCAACCACACCAAGCCCAAAACAATCAAAAGTCCCATGGCGATTGATGAATGGCAACGGGGGCAGGACTGTGAAATCCGGAAGCTCCTAGTCATGAACCAGCACATGGGCGGTGGATACGGATTCAGTCGCCCTGACTCAAGGATCGAGGCAGTTGAGTAGTTCGGCAGCTGTATCCACGACTGAGCAGCCCTATTTAGGATCCACTCTGCTCACCCCATATGGGGAGGGGGCTAGAAAAGGTGCCCTAAACATAGTCTGCCTCATTTTCTCCCTGACTGGATTACCGCGACCAGTGGGGTCACCATCTAGCGGTCATAAAAAACACATGAATTTTGGAACATGGAATATACGGACACTGCAAGACAATATGGATAGTGAACGACCTGAACGTAGGACTGCCATTATTGCAAGGGAGCTGAGACGTTTTAATATTGATATAGCAGCACTCCAAGAAACTCAAAGAGCAGGAGAAGGACAGTTGAAGGAAGAAAAAGGAGGTTATACCTTCTTTTAGAAAGGACTGCCTGAACAAGAACGACGAATACATGGGGTAGGCTTTGCTATCAAAAACAACCTTGTGAAGCTCTTGTCAGAAGTTCCCACTGGGATTAACGAACGACTCTCAACTCTCCGAATAAAACTCGCCAAAAACCAACAGGCAACTATCCTAAGTGCTTACGCACCAACACTAGATGCAGATGAGAATATCAAGGAAAAATTTTATACCCAGCTGGACACCATCTTATCAGAGATACCAAAGGAGGATAAAATTATCCTCCTGGGCGATTTCAATGCAAGAGTTGGGCGTGACTTTGATTTGTGCCCAGGGATCATTGGGAAAGAAGGAGTTGACAACAGCAACACGAATGGAATCTTACTTCTGACTAAATGTGCAGAGCATAACCTTGTCATTACTAACACACTCTTTCACCAGAAAAATAAATTTAAAACATAATGGAAGCACCCACGGTCGAAGCACTGGCATCTTTTAGATTATGTAATTGTCCGTGCTAGAGATCGCCGTGATGTACTTCTCACCAGAGCCATGACTAGCGCCAATGACTGCTGGACAGACCATCGATTAATTTGATCCACGATGGCCATAAAGATTGTCCCTCATCGTAGGCTCCAAGGAAGAAAACCAAGGCGTAAAATGAATATACTGGCCCTTCAAGATCCTATTAAACGAGCTTGCTTTCAATCAACTCTCAAGGAACATCTGCCTATGGAACTTCCTGAAAATGTTGAGGAACACTGGATTAAATTGAAGACTTCTATTATTTCAGCCTGTGAACAAACTATCGGATACCAGACTAAGAGACATCAGGACTGGTTTGATGAGAACGATAGTGAGATTGAACATATTATTGACAAGAAAAGGAAAGCCTTCCAGATATGGCAAAAAGATATTAACTGTGCCGTTAAGAAAAAAATCTACACCAGTGCAAAGGCAGAAGTCCAAAGAAGAACTAGAGAACTTAAGAACATATGGTGGATAAAAAAAGCCCAAGAAACCCAACATTTTGCAGATGCTCATGATGCACGGGGCTTTTTTAATGCCATAAAGGCCATCTATGGACCAACAAACCATGGTACAAATCCCTTATGCTCAGTAGATGGTGCTAAACTTCTAAAGGACAAAGAGTCTATTGCACTGCGCTGGAAAGAGCATTACTACAATCTCCTTAATCGTCACTCTACTGTGGCCGATGAAGTCTTCTTGCAAATCCCACAAAAACAAATAAGAGATGAGCTTGCAGTACCCCCTAGTTTGGAGGAAGTCAGTAAAGCCACTAAACAAATGAAAAATAACAAAGCTAGTGGACCTGATGGGATTCCTGCTGAAGTCTTTAAAGAAGGCGGGCCTGAACTTACACAACAACTTCATAAGCTCATCGAAAAAATCTGGATGAGGGAGGAGATTCCAGCAGACTTTAGAGATGCCATAATTATCACTCTCTTTAAAAAGGGTGATAGAACAGACTGTGGAAACTATCGAGGCATCTCCCTTCTAGCCACAGCAGGCAAAATCCTGGCAAAGATCATCGCAAACCATCTCCTATCTGTATCAGAAGACATCCTCCCTGAAACGCGAAATGGCTTCCGCCCTTCCAGGGGAACAGTGGATATGATCTTCACTGCACGACAGCTTCAAGAAAAATGCAAGGAGCAAAACCGCCCTCTCTACATGGCGTTTATTGATCTGACTAAAGCTTTTGATACTGTAAATCGTACTGCTCTCTGGACCATCCTTCTGAAAATTGGATGCCCTGATAAATTTGTGAACATCTTGCGGTTATTCCATGACGACATGATGGCAACAATCCTGAATAACAATGGCTCTCAAAGTGATCCATTTAAAGTGGAATCCGGCGTTAAACAGGGATGTGTTATTGCTCCAACCTTATTCGCTATCTTCATCGCTATGATTATACACCTTGTTGAAGAGAAACTTCCTACTGGTGTAGAAATTATATATTGAACAGATGGAAAGCTTTTTAATCTTAGTAGGCTGAAAGCAAAAAATAAGGTAATTGCAACTTCTGTTATAGAACTTCAATATGCTGATGATAACATAGTCTGTGCACACTCCGAGGAAGATCTTCAAACTATCCTAAACATCTTTGCAGAAGCTTATGAAAAGCTCGGCCTCTCGATTACCATTAAAAAAAAACAAAGTGCTTTACCAGCAAGTTTGAACCAATCCCTCTGCAGCGCCATCAATCCAGCTTAAAGGTGTGTCACTAGAAAATGTCGACCACTTTTCTTATCTCGGCAGCCATCTATCTACAAAAGCCAACATCGACGCTGAAACTCAGCATCGCCTGAGCTCTGCGAGTGTAGCTTTCTCCCGAATGAAGCGTAGAGTGTTTGAGGATTGGGACATTCGCAGGGAGACCAAAATGCTTGTTTACAAAGCCATTGTACTACCAACTTTTCTGTACGCCTGTGAAACATGGACACTCTACAAACGCCACCTCCAACTTCTTGAAAGATTCCATCAACGCTACCTCCGAAAAATTCTGCAAATTACTTGGGAAGATAGGCGGACTAATGTTAGCGTATTAGAAGAAGCGAAAACCACCAGCACTGAAACAATGATCATCCAACATCAACTTCGCTGGACCGGTCATGTTGTTCGAATGCCTGACCATCGTCTTCCAAAGCAGCTACTTTACTCCCAACTTAAGAATGGAAAACGGAATATTGGTGGACAGCAAAAGAGATTCAAAGATACTCTCAAAGCTAATTTAAGAAAATGTAATATCAGCATTGAGACCTGGGAAGCCCTAACACATGAGCGTTTCAATTGGAGGTCAGCCTTTATTAATGGTGCTATGGACTTTGAAGAAGCACGAGTACAGGGCGAAAGGGAGAAAAGAGCTAAAAGGAAGGCACGTCAGGCAAACCCTCATCATGACCGTCTCCCACCCGGAAACCTATGCCCTCATTGTGGGAGGTTGTGCGGATACAGAATTGGCCTTTATAGCCACTTACGGATCCACTGTTAAAATGTTACCTTTGGAAGACAATCTTACTCGGCTACGAGTGATTGCCAATGATTAGTAAGTGGTTAAGTTTATGCAAAATGAGTGAGTTTATTCCTTATACTTTTGTTACAACTATCAAAAATCAGTTCCATCAAATGAGGAAGAGGCATTATTCCTTACAACTCTCCTGTTACAGAACTCCCTGGTAAAATTTATATCTGGAATGTGCACAAAAAATACTCAAAGGAGGAATAGTATTGCTTTAAATTTTCACATGCTCTGTCTTAAAACAAATGGACACTAAAAAAAATCAGAGTGAGGACAGGGATTAGAAAACTTCCTTATTGATTTTTGTGAAAGTTCACAAAGCAAAAAAGTTGTATATCTTTTTATTGTTTATGTGCTGGACTACTGGAGAACCAAGGTCTGTTTTTCTGAATCATGCTCCATTTCTGGAAATGGTAGGTTTACCCTGAAAGTGACTTGAAATGAACATTTCAGAACTCTACTTCAATTCCTCAGTGCTTCTTATGGGTTTTTCATAGAGTCAAGTTCCAAGAATATACTCTAATGTGATCTTCTACAATTCAATTCAATTCAATTCAATTCAATTCAATTCAATTCAATTCAATTCAATTCAATTCAATTCAATTCAATTCAGCTCAGCTCAGCTCAGCTCAGCTCAGCTCAATTTATTACGGTCATAGACCAGTACAAGCAGAGTGCTCAGTGAATGTATATAAATCTATCTTAATAGATAATAAATGAAATAAAAATTAAGACAAAGTTAAAATACATTTATAAAACAACCTAACTAACATCTATGAGTGAGGTCCAGGGTGCAGTCTATATTTAAATTATAAAATAGACATTAAAATTATATAAGTATAATGACATCTAAAATTACAAAGAAGTGATAATATCTAAAATTTAAATCAATTACAGTTACATAGAATGCGTTTGGCTAGTGGAAAATTGGCCCATCAGGGTCTGGCGGATCTTCTGTGCTGCTGCACAAAACCTAGCCACACGCACTGTAACAAAAGATCTATGAGCAGCATCTGGGCATAGGCTGAATCTGAGCGACCAGGATATCTACTAATCAAAGGTAGGATGAATCTGGTCCAAAGGTCTCCATAAAAGGGGCAACAAAGAAGAACATGTTTTCATGTTCCATCTTTTCCATTGAGGACTCACTGGCAGGATCTTCATACATCCTCTGAAAAGGTACTTCCCAGGCTTCAGGAGGTATATAAGAATCCAATGGTGTAGAAGCCCTGGAAACCTGGTGAGACATTAAGTGCCAGAAAAGAGTAGAGTTCTTTTCCTTCGCTGCTTGAATAAGTCATTCCCAGGTGGTCCTTATATCTTTCTTTTTCTTGAAAGTTACTAGTTGCTAATATTGTTTTTTAAGGGCAAGAAGATGTTCAATGGTCATTGTGTTATTGTCCCCTGTCTCATATTTATAAAGATGATAAGCTGAGGTAAGGGCTTTCTTAGCTTCAACACAATCCTTGTCAAACCATGGCTTCAATAAAATTGAGGGCCGCTTAATCGAGAAGTTGGGGTCACAAGCCAATAAAGGTTCTAGCTTTTGCACTAAAGTTTTGTATAGATCCAAAGGATCCTGAGTAAGGTTGGCCAATATGAGGGCTGATTGACACTTTTGCAGACTGTCCTCTGCCAGTGCCCTCTTTTGGTTAAGCTGTATAGTCCATTTAGCACAACATCTTGCTTGACCTACTGGAGAAATTGAAGGAATGAAGCAAATCTCCAGGCACGTCTGCTGAATGGGAGGCTTCAAATATAGGCAAAGTGGAAAACGATCACTATCCAGGTGGGATAGCACTTTGAAATCCTCCACATAGGGTAGCAGGTTCATAGTAATTAACATATAATCAATGGTACTTGTTCTGATCCCTGCCATAAATGTGAATTCACCTGGATAATCTCCAGCAAGAGAACCATTTAGTATGAAGAGATTTAGCCTATTCGCCATTTTTGCGAGGCAGAATCCAGCATAGTTTGATCTCTTATCTTTGGAGACATGCAAGAAAGGGGTGCAAGCTGAGTTGAAGTCCTGAGTTGGTGAGTACTGATGAAATTTAGTATAATCATCAGGGCCCAACCTAGCCTTAAAGTCACCCCTCTGTAGTACCATAGCATTTGGGTATTCCAAAAGAAGATTGCCAACATACTGTTCTAACTCCATCCATACTACATTTTTTTAAAATATATTTTATTGAGTTTTAAATATACATAGATAAAAGTTAGAAACGGAAAAAGAAATAGAAATACAAATCAAAGAAAGGAGAAAAAAGGTGTAGTAAAGTAAAGAAAAAAAGAAAAAGATGAAGCATAGAAATTAGTCAACTTCCGATTTATCCCTGGTCATAGTAATTTAAAAAAATAATCTTACATGCTAGGTCTATTTATAACATTGAAAAACATTTCTTGTCTAATATATCAATTTATATATATTTTAGTCTTCAAATCCCCATATAAGCTTTGCCCCTCCTGCATTTTGCAAATAGACCGTTAATGGTTTCCACTCTTTAAGAAAGTAATAATTTGTATTTTCTTTTAATAAACATGTCAATTTATCATTTTCTGCCATGTCCATCAATTTTAACATCCAGTCTTGTATCGTAGGTGTAATCTGATTTTTCCAATTTTGTGCATATACAAGTCTCGCAGCTGTAGTCATGTATTGCATAATTCTTGTAAATTGTTTTCCTATTTGTTCTTCTGATATTCCCAGTAGAAATAATTCTGGTTTAAATGGAACTCGAATTTGTAAAATATTTTGCATCAATGAATGTATCTGAGTCCAAAATTTCTTTGCAATCTCACATGTCCACCACATATGATAGAATGACCCCTCTATATTTTTACATTTCCAACACAAGTTAGAAACATTCCCATACATTTTAGCTAATTTTTGTGGGGTCATGTACCATCTGTACATCATCTTATAAAAATTTTCCTTCAAATTATAACACAAAGTAAATTTTAGTCCTTTAGTCCACATATCTTCCCATTGTTGCATTTGAATATTATGTCCAATATTTTTTGCCCATTTAATCATGCAGTCTTTAACTTGTTCCTCTACCATTTCACCTATTAACAATAGTTTATACATTTTAGCAATTAAATGATCATCTGTCTCACATAGTTGTATCTCAAATTCTGATTTGGTTTATTCAAATTCAAAGTCTTTCTTATCTGATTTGAATTTTTCTACAAGTTGCATGTAAGAGAGCCATTGGAAAGTATATCCTTCTAAGGCCAGTTCTTCTTTTGATTTGGTTTTATATTGTCCTTGTACTTTTTTTAGAAAGTCTTTATAAGTCAGCCATTTGTCTTTAACTCTTACTTATGTTCTGTGAAATGCTTCTTGCGTGGAGATCCATAAAGGTCTTTTATAACATAAAGTTAATTTATATTTATTCCAAATTCTTAGCAAGGATCTTCTAATATAATGATTTTTAAAATCCACGTTAACTTTTACTTTGTCATACCACCTATATCCATGCCATCCATATCTTAATTCATGACCTTCCAAGTTCAATGATTTTTCATTTTTCAAAACTATC
This sequence comes from Charina bottae, assembly GCA_023362775.1. Lineage (NCBI taxonomy): Eukaryota > Metazoa > Chordata > Lepidosauria > Squamata > Charinaidae > Charina > Charina bottae. The sequence goes on from JALMGJ010000003.1 coordinate 191,435,220, forward strand.
CATTCTTTAATCCATACCAAGCAACAAGCAGCATAATATAATTTCAGATCTGGTAAACCTAGTCCGCCCCTTTCTTTTGAATCTTGTAAAACTTTATATTTTATTCTTGGTTTTTTCCCTTGCCAGATAAACTTAGAGATATCTCGCTGTCATTGTTTGAAAGGTTCTTCTGATGCCAGTATAGGTATTGTTTGAAAAAGATATAAAATTCGTAGCAAAATATTCATTTTAATTGCTGAAATTCTACCTAGTAATGATAGTTGCAGTTTTTCCCATTGATCCAAATCTTTTTTAATATTTATCCAAAGTGGAATATAATTATTCTTAAACAACTTAACATTTTTAGATGTTAAATATACTCCCAAATATTTTACTTTTTCTTCCATTGAGTATCCAGTTATTTCTTTCAATTTCTCTTGTTGATGATGGTCCATATTTTTAGTCAAGACTTTTGTTTTCTGTAGATTCACTTTAAACCCTGCTAACGACCCAAAGTCTTTCAATTTCTGTATCAATAATTCAATTCCATCTAGTGGATTCTCAAAAGTAATGACTAGGTCGTCAGCAAAGGCTCTTAGTTTATAAACTTCTTTTTTAACTCTAATACCATAAATACCATCATCTTGTCTAATGTCTCTAAGTAACACCTCTAGTACCAATATAAACAAAAGTGGAGATAATGGACAACCTTGTCTTGTGCCTTTTTGGATTTCACACGGTTTGTTAAATTCTCCATTTACAATTATTTTTGCAAATTGGGGAGTATATATTGATTTAATCCATTTAATAAAATTTCCTCCAAAATTCATATTTTCCAATACTTTAAACCAAAAAGGCCAATTTAAATTGTCAAAGGCTTTTTGAGCATCTATAAATATCAAGGCAGCTTGTTTTTCATAATGTTGTTCCAAGTATTCCAGTACATCTAATATATTACGGACATTGTCTCGGATTTGTCTCTTAGGTAAAAATCCAGCTTGATCTTGATGGATAAAGTTCTTAAGAATATTTTTCATTCTTTCTGCCAATATAGTTGTAAATATCTTATAGTCATTATTCAATAAAGATATTGGTCTATAATTCTTAGTTAAAGTCAAATCTTGTTGTTCTTTAGGTATCAATGTTATATGCGCTTCTTTCCAAGTCTCTTGCATGTTTCCTGTTTCCAAAATCAAATTCATAGTCTTCTGCAAAGGTAAACATAATTCATCCTCGAAGTGTTTATAATCAGCTGCTGACAGGCCATCCGGTCCAGGTGCTTTTCCACTACTAATTTTCTTAAAAGCCTTTACCATTTCCTCTGTTGTTATAGGATTATTTAATGTTAGTCTTTGTTGATCATTGAGAGCAGTTAGTTTTTGTTTACTCAAATATTCATCAATGTCGACTAAATTGACATCTTGTTTTTTATATAATTTTGAATAATAATCATGAAAAGCTTCTTGTATATCCATATTATTCACCATAACTTTCCCTTCATGCTGTATATTAGAAATTAGATTCTTTTGTCTTTGTTTCCTCAATTTATATGCTAACCATCTACCTGGTTTATTTGCATATTCAAAATATTTTTTGTTTTGAAAATTTCATTTGGGTCTCTATCTCTTGTGTCAATATCATTGATATTTGTTTTTGTAAGAATTTAATTTGAGTAAGCAAAGTATCATCCATTGGTTTATCTCTTAAATATGTCTCTTTACTTTTGATTTCATCTAAAATCAATTGAATTCTCTCTTGTTTCTTTCTCTTCATTTGAGCATTATATTGAATAAAATAACCCCTCATATATGCTTTGCTGGCATCCCATACAATTTGAATATTTGTGCCTTTGTTTAAATTCAATTGAAAATATTCTCTTAACTTTTTTTTACATACATCAACTATATCATTTTTCCGAAAAATTGACTCATTCAATCTCCATCTAAATACATTCCGTTTTCCTTTAAAAGTCAACATTACAGGATTATGATCGGAAAGAGTCTTAGGTAATATTTCAACTTTACTAATGTCCATCATTAAACTTTTAGAAATCAAAATCATATCTATTCTGGAGAAGGATTTAAATCTCTCTGAGTAGTATGTATATTCTCTTGAAGTCCCATTCATCAATCTCCAGATATCTTGTAAATCCAGCATTTCTTTCAAATCAAAAAACGTTTGTGGTAATTTTCCCTGTGTACATTTCACTTCTTTTTGTGAGTGTCTATCCATCATTGGGTGAATAACCCCATTCCAGTCGCCCATAAAATACCAGTTTTCATAGGGTAAATCCAAAAGTTTGTCCATTAAGTTTTTATAGAATACTCCTTTGTCCATATTTGGTACATAAAGTCCAACAATTAATGTTTTAGTTCCTTGTATATTAATTCCAACTGCAATGTATCTTCCTTCATCATCAACTAGTATCTTTTTTGGATTTAACTTTGGTTGTATATACAAAACTACTCCCTTAGTTTTTTTAAGTCCAGCCGAAATAAATTCTTCTCCAAGTTGTTTACAAATCAAATACTTAATATCTTTTTTACAGATGTGAGTCTTTGTAAGCAAGTTATTTATTTATTTATTTATAGTGATATTTATACCCCGCCTATCCCCTCCCTAATGGAGGACTCTAGGCGGCTTACATTCATATATATACAATTCAAATTATACAATTCACCAAATTCAATTCACCGCGCGTGAAGGAAGTGGGGTGAGGGAACCGACTCTACTAGGCTCCGGACTACAATTCCCAGGATGCCTTGAGCCAGCTGCTGACGTCCTGTAGCTGTCACATCCGGGTCCGTTGTCACCACTGCCATTCGATCTTCCTCCGATCCTCTCCTTTGGTGGAGCCGACTTCCCGACAGGACGCCAGCAAATTAGCCCACTTAAGGTGGTACCCATTTATCTACTTGCTAGGCTTTCAAACTGCTGGGTTGACAGCAGTTATATCCAATCTCAGTTTTTTCAGAGTGAAATTTTTTTCGCCTCTTCTGTGGGGAATTGGCACCATTAATGTTCCATGTCAAATATTTGTAATCCATAAGTATTTTGATGTTTAAAAACTTTTTTTTCCAGTCCAGTCCTGCAGGTCCCAACTCAGATAAGTCTTCACTCATCTCTTTGTCTTTTGGTGTCTCCACTTTTTCTTCCAAGTCTCCAGATGCATCTTTCATATCTGTCTTATATTTCTCTAAAAATGCTTTTGCTTTTAAAATGGAAGTTATCCTGAACCTTTGCCCTTTGAACATAAAAGATACACCTTCTAATCTCTCCCATATAAATGAAATATTATTTCGCTTTAACTTTTCTGTAAAGAAGGAATAGTCTTTTCTTTTTCTTAGTATCCTCAAAGGTATTTTTTTAGTACAATTATTTATTTTCCTTCTATATTTAGTCCAGTATTATAGTGCTTCTTCAGAATTTGCTCTTTTATAACTTTTCTCACAAAATATATCAATATATCTCTAGGTACTTTCTTTTCTCTAGCATAACGTGAATTAACTCTAAAAATTTTATCTATTTCCAAATCTAAATCTTGTTCTTTTATCTCCAAAAATTTAGCTAATATAGAAACAATCCTTTCTCTTACATTTTCATTTGGTTGTTCTGGAACTGCTCTCAATCTCAAAATATATTCTTTCTCTCTCATTTCTGCTAATGCAGTAATATCTAAATTATATTCAAGTTCCTTAGTGACATCTTCTGATTTAGTCTCTAATTTTTGCATCTGACCTTGCATATCTTTAAGTTCCCCTGACAAAGTGTTCACTACTTCCTTTACTGTCTGTACCTCTTTTTTAAATTCTTGCTTAATCTCCTGAGTTATTTCTTTCTTCATTTCTTCCATCTTCTTATCAATTTTTTTTATCTAAGGATGCAATCTGTTCTTCCATCTGTTTATTTTGAACCATTGAACCTTCCATTTTCTTGTTTAGTGATGCCATTGCTTCCAGGAATTTCTTCATTTCTGATGGGGGGCGCTCCATTGATACTCCAGGTGTTGAAGAATCTGTAGATGTCCTTCCAATTTCTTTTTCTTTTTCTTTTTCTTTCTCTCTTCTCCTCATTGCCATAGCTGCCATAATGTAAATAATTTCCCTGTAAGAGAAAAAAAAAGAGAGGAGAAGGGGAAGACAAAAAACAAAAAAAGGGGCTAATAATTTTTTTTAAAAAAAGAGGGAATAAAAACTGCAAAAAATAAAAATAGTCCTTTAAATATAGTTGTCAAAATAGCTAAAATATAGTCCATTAAAATTATATATCCATATAAATGTAAGGATAAAAGATAAAAAGGAACAGAGAGGCTTTTTTTCTATTGTAGACAAAATAATAACAAAAAGGATAAACAATCCCAAGGTTTCTCATGCCAGCTTGTATCCACTCAGTCCAGCCATGAATAAGTAAAATATTATTGATAAAAAATAAAAAGAACAACTACCATGGAAATAGACATTCAGCAATCAAATTTCTGTAGGGGATCCTACAGAAATCCAAGGGGATCCAGAAAAATCATAAAAATTCTATAAAGCAACTTATATAATCCAAAAAATATTCAAGCACTTAAAAAAGAAAGGAGAAAAATTCTTTCATAATAAAAATCACAAACAGATAAAAGAAAGGGTGTTAAATCAATATTTAGTAAAGCTAAATTTATTAGTGGCTTGGCTGTTTTACAAGTCATCATTAAAAATTCATGCAGGTCATCTTGCCTTTTAATGATGTCAGCCTGGTGTGTATCCGACAAAGCACTACAAGAGTTAATCAGACTTTCTTCTAGTGGCTCATTAGATAGCTGTGTTGCTGTGGATTGTGCAAGTTGTTTGCTTAAATTTCTACCTTGAAGAGGTTATGTTGATAAGATGTCCTTGAAGTTGTCTGAGTGGGGAATTTTACTTTTGTGTATTAAAGTGCCAATACCCTTAAAAGTGGGATGACTTCCCCAGAATGGAAATTGAAAAATTACTCAGGAAGGGGTTCATTTTAAAGAGCATGCTGGGGAGCACAGGCTACCCAAATGTCAGCAAAACCCGACTGCAATTGCCTTTAGATGGATGCCATTCTACCTTTTGTAAGTCCATCAGTTGGCTTTCATAGTGTAATAGCTGGCTTAAGGACTGGGTGATGGCTTTTTAAGATCCCCATCTGCCTCTGTTTACTCTGTTATTAGTAGAGTTAGTAAATAGTAGAGTTTGTAAGAGACATTTGCCTTGTACAAGCTTTTCTCCCTTCTTGCTTTTCTCTGTAAAGTTGCTTATCCTTTTCTTTTCTTCCCTGTCATTTCCCCTTGGTAGGCTGAATTCAGGGATAAGGTCTTCCTTTCCTCTGCCAGCTATCTGTCAACTTTCTGTTGCTTCAGAGGCTTAGATGAAGGCTGTGTTGGGCACAATTTAAACACAAACCATTTGCTTTGGCAGGGTGAGCGATTATATTCGATTGACTCTCAATAAATTTCGCAAAGGATTCTTTTAGAGAGTCTACTTTATTTTTAACTGTAGTCAGCAAGTCGAAGATTGAAAGAACGGTCTGTGCTGTCAGTAGACTATGTCTAGTTATAAAGTCTAGTGCATTTTGTTCTTTCAAAGATTTAAATTTAGAGCCCTCGTCTCCCTCCTGTACGAGCCGTTCAGCGGCTGAGCAAACAGCAACCGCCTGTGGGGAGGGGGCGTTCTCTATCAGAGAGGAGGAAAGCTCCAGAAGCTGCTGACTCTCTATCTCAGCCTGTGGGTCCCACTCTAGGGGGTCCTACCTGTTGGATAGATGAAGTGGGGTGATATTACTTAAAGGAGAGTCTTGCTTGCTTGTGACATATCTGTCAACATTCTGTTGTTTCAGAGGCTTAGTTAAAGGCTGTGTTGCAGAAGGTGTCCCCTGTCTCTTCTTTTTCCCCGGACAGCAACGCAAATGTACTTTCTGTAAAAAGACTGTCCCAATAGTAGCAATAATAAAAAAAAGAGTAAAATGGTAAAAGATGATCATTAAGAAAAAATCAAGTGCTCTAAATATAAATGATGAACTAAAATATGGGTAAGATAAAAGGGTTTTAGGAGGAGCTCGTTATCGGGATTGTAACCACATTGCTATCTTAAGTCCCTCTATCGATCTTCTACTTAGCTCTCATTTTCCTCATAATGGTAATGGAGTTACAGCCTGGATCGATGCTTTCTGTATTTTCAGGTATCAAAGAAAGTTCACCCTTGCCAATTCTTACACCTAGCATGTTACGTAGGTGCAATGTGTTCTGTTGCTTGAAATGAAGAATTGCCTTGGCTTCATCCACCCATTTCTAGTAAGAGTGGACTTTTGATACAGAACAGAGATCTTCTATAGCAGTGTTTTTCAAACTTGGCAACTTTAAGATGTGTGGACTTCAACTCCCAGAATTCCCAGCCTGCTGGCTGGGGAATTCTGGGAGTTTAAGTCCACACATCTTTAAGTTGCCAAGTTTGAAAAACATTCTACTATAGGGAGGTGGGTCCAAGGTAGTTCATTGTAAGAGTACTAGAAATTTGTTTTAAATGCTATGGAGAATGAAACAATCAATTACTCATATCAATACTACAAGAATTTCTTCTTGTTATTTAAAACAGCCATATTTATGTTAGGAAGGAATGGAATTCAGTTATGAGGACCCAGTTTAATACTATTAGTCTCACTTTTATTGATTCTGTCCCAGTGATGCAACTGACAGCCACTGAAGAAAAATTGAGAGCTTGCTTGCTTGCTTGACTAAATTAATCACTTAAACTTACTCAAATAAAGAAAACTGGCAAATAGTCAGTATCAGATAGCATTGCCTAAATTAAATTAAATGTCATGTTGTTATGATGAGCAGTTGTCATGTTGTGTGTGTCATGAATGTTTAAAATAAGCAAACTTCATGTAGAAAGCCTTAATTAAAAAGAAATAAAGCTAACCAGCAGTAGATAGGAAACTGGCTAGAAAATAGTGCCTTTTTTAGCTATAATTGTGTGTCAGTATTTCAGTGTTTATTATTTTTGCAAATGTTTAATCTTTTTATGTAAACTTTTTTTGTATAAAGCATATAAACTAAACGAGTACAGGGCGAAAGGGAGAAACGAGCTAAGAGGAAGGCACGTCAAGCAAATCCTCATCATGATCGTCTTCCACCCGGAAACCTATGCCCTCATTGTGGGAGGTTGTGCGGATCCAGAATTGGCCTTTACAGCCACTTACGGATCCACTGTTAAGATTTTACCCCTGGAAGACAATCTTACTCGGCTACGAGTGATCGCCAAGAGAGATAAACTAAAGCATATAAATTGAGTTTTGAATAATACTATTTATTTCTACAGTATTGAACTCCTTTCATTGGTACAGCACACAATTAACTTGACAAATGATGTCTGATATATACAACAGTATTCTTCTGTCAGATATGACATAGAAGGGCATTGCACCTTTGAAAGATGTCAGGAAACTTTAAACTTTCAGTTCTGTCTCATGCAAGTGCTGGTTATAATGGCTATATGCTACCATTGGTCTCAAAAGCAACCTGCTTCTGATTGTTTTGTTTCAAGCAATTGATTCACCATGCTGTAGCTTGTCCTAGCATGGTTATTTTTATCTGGATACACAAACACCAGATGGAGATAGTGAGATTGATTTACATCAATGTATGGGACAGGAAGTGGAAGGAAAGTCCGATGCTGTAAAGAACAATTGCATAGGAACCTGGAATGTAAGATCTATGAATCAAGGTAAGTTGGATGTGGTCAAATATGAGATGACAAGATTGAACATCGACATCTTGGGAATCAGCAAACTAAAATGGACAGGAATGGGCGAATTTAATTCAGGTGACCATTATATATACTACTGTATATACTGGCAAGAATCCCTTAGAAGAAATGGAGTAGCCCTCATAGTCAATAAAAGAGTGGGAAAGGCAGTACTGGGGTACAAGCTCAAAAATGACAGAATGATCTCAGTTCGAATCCAAGGCAAACCATTCAACATCACAGTAATCCAAGTCTATGCCCCAACCACTGATGCTGAAGAAGCTGAAGTCGACCAGTTTTTTCGACCTACACCTTCTAGAACTAACACCAAAAAAAGATGTCCTTTTCATCATAGGGGACTGGAATGCTAAAGTAGGAAGTGGGCCTTAGGAAACATTACTAACAACAAAGCTAGCGGAGAAGACAGTATCCCAGCTAAGCTATTTAAAATACTAAAAGATGATGCTGTTGAAGTGCTGCACTCAATATGCCAACAAATTTGGAAAACTCAACAGTGGCCACAGGATTGGAAACGGTCAGTTTACGTTCCAATTCCAAAGAAGGGCAATGCCAAAGAATGTTCACACTACCGTACAATTGTGCTCATTTCACATGCTAGCAAGGTTATGCTCAAAATCCTACAAGCTAGGCTTCAGCAGTATGTGAACCGAGAACTACCAGAAGTGCAAGCTGGGCTTCGAAGAGGCAGAGGAACTAGAGATCAGATTGCCAATATTCGCTGGATCATGGAAAAAGCAAGAGAGTTCCAGAGAAACGTATACTTCTGCTACATTGACTACGCTAAAGCCTTTGATTGTGTGGATCACAACAAACTGTGGCAAATTCTTAAAGAGATGGGAGTACCAGACCACCTTACCTGTCTCCTGAGAAACCTGTATGCGGGTCAAGAAGCAACAGTTAGAACCGGACATGGAACAACCGATTGGTTTAAAATTGGGAAAGGAGTGCGACAAGGCTGTATATTGTCACCCTGCTTATTTAACTTATATGCAGAGTACATCATGAGAAATGCCGGGCTGGATGAATCACAAGCCGGAGTTAAGATTGCCAGGAGAAATATCAACAACCTCATATCTATGCAGACGATACCACCCTAATGCAGAAAGCGAAGAGGAACTAAAGAGTCTCTTGATGAGGGTGAAAGAGGAGAGTGCAAAAGCTGGCTTGAAATTCAACATTAAAAAAACTCAGATCATGGCATCTGGTCCCATCACTTCCTGGCAAATAGAAGAGGAAGAAATGGAAGCAGTGACAGATTTTATTTTCTTGGGCGCCAATATCACCACATATGGAGACTGCAGCCATGAAATTAAAAGACGCTTGCTCCTTGGGAGGAAAGTTATGGCAAACCTAGACAGCATATTAAAAAGCAGAGACATCACCTTGCTGACAAAGGTCCGTATAGTTAAAGCTATGGTTTTTCCAGTAGTAATGTATGGCTGTGAGAGTTGGACCATAAGGAAGGCTGAGCGCCGAAGAATTGATGCTTTCAAACTGTGGTGCTGGAGAAGACTTTTGAGAGTCCCTTGGACTGCAAGGAGGTCAAATCAGTCAATCCTAAAGGAAATCAACTCTGATTGCTCCTTGGAAGGAAAGATACTGAAGCTGAAGCTCAAATACTTTGGCCACCTAATGCGAAGAGAGGACTCACTGGAAAAGTCCCTGATGCTGGGAAAGACTGAAGGCAAAAGGAGAAGGGGACGGCAGAAGATGAGATGGTTAGATAGCATCATCGGTGTAATAAACATGAATTTGAGTAAACTCCGGGAGACAGTGGAGGACAGGAAGGCCTGGCGTGCTATGGTCCATGAGGTCACGAAGAGTCAGACACAACTAAACGACTGAACAACAACAACAATGGGACAGATGCCAGATCCCACAGCTTCTGGCTTTGTATATGTGGTCAGATGAATAAAGGGCCCTGCCTGATACCCAGATCATTGTTCTGTCTAGTTCAGTATTGTCTCAGCAAGGGATTGTTTTATGCACTGTTGTGAATGATTTTATGAGTTAGACAACTGAATAAATGTCTACAAAAACTGGAACAATAAACTAAATAATTGATTGACAGCTGATCTCTGGGGTCCTTTGGATGCCAAGTTTGTAGTCTCAAAGTGAACTGTGGTTCCTCTCTAATATTTCCCTTCATCTCAACACTTAAAATACACATTTATTTAGTTTAAATTTATTTTAAATATTTTCTATTGCTTTTCTACTTAAACAACATTCAAAGCAGCTTTGAAACCACATACCCCTGAAAATATTTAATTATCTGCAAAACCACCATGAAAATAGTTATTTGCATTTTAAATAATAAAAACTAGTCCATTCCCCTACATAGGCTTCAATGTAGCCTTCATCCATATGAACAGATGCTAAATGAGATAGAGTGGGGATAGAGAAAAGCCAAGAGAATGGAGAAACAACAATTCTGTTTATATGGCACTTGATTTTTGAATTTATTTCCTTTGATGCTTTAGGAAACAGGTGAAAAATTAGCTTTCAGCAGTGGGCCAGATCTATCGCTGTTTACAGAAAGTCCACATTTCAATTGATGTTTTATTGTCCATTGCATAAATGGAATTGGCGCTTCCAATGGAGCACATGCACAGGAAACAAAAGCTCATAAACCAAAGCAATATTCATGGAAAATGCTGAAATCTGCTCTGTTCAACTGGGAATTGGCTCAGTTATCATGAATCTTCTTGGTGAATGTGTTTAAAACAGTTTTCTGGGTAACGTTTGATAGAACAGTTGTTTTCATTACATCATTGAAAGGCATGAATTGAACAAATTTATATTTTCAATGGGAAAATAATTACAAACATAGGTGACCTCATTAAAAAAAAATCTGAGCAAACCTAGAATACAAAAATAACTCACTAAGGATCATTTCCTCTTGAAACCCAAAAAGAATATTTCTGTCAACTTCACAAAACTTGATTCAGAGATGATCTAATTGAGCTGCCAAGAATTCTGCCGACACAAATCACAAGCCTATTTTAAGATTGACACTTTCACTCTGTATTGTGGATTTAATACATTTTTTTTTTGCTCAAAGCAGTTGTGTGCAAAAACAATATCAAATTAATTACATTTTGAAGGAGGAGTTCACATCACACTGTGCTGTCTTGAATGAATGCTTGGAAACTACCAGCTGTGATATTTGGTGCATCTAATTAGGCATGTGTGCGACTTTGATTAGCCTTGTAATGATAGCCATGGGACAGTTAAATTTAGACTGGGCTTTTAAAAAAGCTTTCATTCTGAGCAGAGCAATATTGGCTTGGATGATTGATGATGATGATGATGATGATGATGATGATGATGATCATGATCATGATGATCATGATGATCATAATGATGATGATCATGATCATGATTTAGTTCTTTTGACTATCCAAGAGTTGAGGCAGAATTAATTCAATTTAATTATATCATTACTGTTCTTTCATGAGTATACTGCATTTGCTCATTTCTCATGCAAACATATTCTGCCTACCTGGAATCCTAGGCTTCAGCTTTTGTTCTTGTTAATTAATCTAACTTGGTAATCTATATATATGGGGAGGAAACTCAGTAATTATAAATCTGGAACATGAAACTCCTAAAATGGAATTAGGAAGTAATTAGGGTTGACTATTTTTTTTCTGACCTCAGCATATTAATTTATAAACTTGTCAAACTATCATTTTGGTATAAGGATATTTATTGGGTGTGCAGTTTGATTATGAATGTAGTATTAGAAATTATAAGGGGTTGTAAACTGGGAATAACAGTAAAAGGCCTCTGCCCAGATCACTCATAGGGTAGTAATTACCCATTTTTGTCAGTGTCCAGTTGCAGAGCACAAACATAGCTGTCAGAATAACATGCTTTTAAGTGAGATTGAGCTTACATAGCCATTGATTGATTCTGAAATTGATTGATTATGTGCCATTAAGTAGTTGTCAACTCTTAGTGACCACATAGATAGGTTTTTTCCATGATGATCTGTCCCTAACCTGATCCTTCAGGTCTTCCAACGGTGCATTCATCACCACTGTAACAGAGTCAATCCACCTTGCTGCTGGTCATCCTCTTCTTCTCTTTCCTTCCATCTTTCCCAGCATTAGAGCCTTCTCCAAAGAGCTAGGTCTTTGCATAATATGTCCAAAGTAGGATAATTTGAGCCTGTTCATTGGTACCTTAAGTGAAGATTCTGGGTTGATTTGTATGATGATCCATTTGTTTGTTTTCTTGGCTGTCCACAGTTTTCTCATGGGTCTTCTCCAACACCAAAGTTCAAAAGTGTCAATACTCTTCCTATCTTGTTTCTTCAAAGTCCCAACTTTTGCTCCATAGAGTATCACAGAGAATACCATGGCTTGTACATTTCTGATTGTTGTAGGTATAGACACACTCTGACATTTGAATATCTCTTCCAAGGCCTTCGTGGCTGCTCTACTAAGTGCTAGTTTGTGGCATATATCTTGACTGCTTGTTCCTTTACTGTTGATGGTTGATCCTTAAAGACAGAAGCTCTCCACCATTTTGATATCTTCATTGTCAATTATAAGGCTGGTTGTTCTACCTGTTATCATTAGTTTGGTCTTCTTTATGTTTACTTTTAGTCCCAGCTAAAAATGCAAAGGATCTGCAAGTCCTAATAATAAAAGTCAAGAGCACAGTGAAAACAATGGGACTAAAATTGGGTTTGGGGGTTGTTGTTTTGTTGTTGTTGTTGTTTTTAGATATAATTCCAATTTTACTTCTTTTTTAAACTCAATTCCTTTTCAACTCATTTATGAAGACATTTTGAAATATTTGGAAGCCCTTATAAAAATGAATTGAATTAACATTTCAGCCTTTTATACACAGAAAAAAATAAATCTATACCACTATTTCCAGAAAGAAGAGGAGGATCTTAATATTCCTATATTATTTATTTATTTATTTATTTATTTATTTATTTATTTATTTATTATTTTTTTTCAAATTTTGCCACCGCCCATCTCCCCCAGCAAAGGGGGACTCTGGGCGGTTTACAATAACAAACACTTTAAAATAGTAGATATAAAAACATCTAAAATATAAATACACTATTTCCAAATATAAATATAAAAGTAGGAATAAATATAAAATCCAAGTGGCTAAAAAAGGTCTAAATCAGTGACAAGAGCTCTATATGTTTTCAAGATGAGTATGAAGAGCTACTGTATGTTTTCAGAACTGTCAGCCTAGATAGATAAATCTCAGGGTTTTTTTGTCCTCCATACAATTTTTAATGTTTTCTTCATTCTGTTTATGAAGAAATCTATGACATTGGAAAACTCTTACAAAACAGAAGCTAACAGGTAAACATTTTTACTTATCTGTTCCTTTTGTTTGAAATGCCTGTTCATATAGAGAAACGTACCTGAACCAATTTTGATTTCTTCATTTTCAGCAATAACTCAAATACTAGTTATCATGTTATTTGTGCAGATTTTTTTTCCAGCAACTATTGAAGAAGTCCTATTGGATTTTATTTTTCAGTCCTGAGGTTTTTACTGAGCTTTATTGTAATAATTTTTTAAAATGTCTTTCTTGTGATTTTTAAAAAATAAAGGCCAATCTATAAATTGCCTAAATAAACAAAGGAGTAGCTCAAGAAGTAGATAATATTATTGGCTGGTGTTGCCCTCACCTTGTGCAAATCTGTGGTTAGAAGTCCTATTAATTCCTGTCACTGTTATAAATCAAACCAATGTAGCATACCCTACCATAATGGTTTCTGAGGCTGTGAGTGCTGAGAATGTCTAATTTGAGAGACAGAGCAAAGTCTTATGTTACTGTATAAATAAAAATAATTGAAGCCTGTTGGTCTTGGAATGCTAAATGAAGGTGATTGCATTGACATATGTAGCTCTATTGCCTTTCCATTATTCCACAAACTATTGTCTCTGAGTATATGTACAGGAAGCACAGGAAGCAGTATGAACAAATAATCCATCTTCATCATATCAATTATTGTGAGGTATTGGCTCCTAACAGCATTCTGCGCATGTCATGCGGCCACATGACCGTGGAAGCATCTTCGGACAACGCTGGCTCTTCGGCTAACAAACGGAGATGAGCACCGGCCCCTACAGTCGGACACGACTGCACAACTGTGCGGGGGGAACCTTTACCGTTACCTATTGGCCCCTAGGCTATAAGCCAACATAAAGTTTTAGGACTTATTTCACAGCTTTTTGAACCTTATTTTGGGGTAAGCAAGCATTTTATTAGATGGATTGATTCTTTATTTCATTAATTTTAGTGATTGAAGGCCATCAGTAAATCCAGAAATCACAACTCTTATAAAGTTTAGATAGTATTATACTATCCACATCTCTTATAAGTTTAGAGAGTAAATTAAAAATTGATAGTTATTCCCTTTTCCTGCTTGTCTTTTTTCTTCTTGTTCTGCTGTGTTTTTTAAATAGTAATCTTGGAGACAAACATTACATCAATGCTTCAAACAAGCAAAAACTTGATGATTTGATGTCAGTTAAATAATATACAAATAATATACAAAGACACCTGTTGAAAACTCTAATTACATTATTAATTTACACATTTAAAAGATAACTCTAGGCAGCAGGAAAATATGGCTATGACAGAACGAACATTTCTGCTAATTTATTAAGTTTAAAATAGGCATTTCTGCATGCATTCATTGTTCAATGAATATCTGCATTCAAAAATACTTTGGTCAGTAGTGTGTGTATAAATTAATTGTGTTAATCTTCCATTTATGCAAGGATAGGTGAAATTAGTGTAAGATTTACTGCCTAGCTAATTTAAAAAGGCTCATCTTTCATTGGCCAGTAATTTTGTCACTTTATTACTTCTACAGTTGATTACAGTTCAGCAATGAAGTACCTGCAATGAAGTAAGCCATTTAACATCACAGTGATCCAAATATCACAGTGATCCATCACAGTGATCCATCACATCATTTTACATCACAGTGATCCAAATATATGCCCCAAACACAGATGCTGAAGAAGCAGAAGTACATCAGTTCTATGACGATCTGCAGCACCTACTGCAGTACAGCAGGGCTGTATACTCTCACCCTACCTATTCAACCTGTATGCAGAACACATCATGCTACTGGATAATACGTCAAAAGGAGATGTTATTTTCATTACAGAAGACTGGAATGGTAAGGTGGGTAGTCAAATGACACCTGGAATTACAGGCAAGCATGGTCTGGGAGAACAAAATGGAGTGGGACATAGGCTAATAGAATTTTGCCAAGACAATTCACTGTGCATAACAAACACTCTCTTCCAGCAACCTAAAATATGACTTTATACATGGTCATATTTTACATACAGATGGTCGACACCAAAATCAGATTGACTACATCCTTCGTAGCCAAAGGTGGTAGACATCTATACAGTAGGTAAAAACAAGACCTGGAGCTGACTGTAGTTCAGATCACAAACTTCTTATTGCACAATTTAGAATCAGACTAAAGAGAATAGGGAAGACCCACAGATCAGTTAGATATGAGCTCACTAATATTCCTAATGAATATGCAGTGGAGGTGAAGAATAGGTTTAAGGGGCTAGATTTAGTAGATAGGGTCCCAGAAGAACTATGGACAGAAGTTCACAACATTGTTCAGGAGGTGGCAACAAAAAAATCCCAAAGAAAAAGAAAATCAAGAAGGCAAGATGGCTGTCTGCTGAGACACTGGAAGTAGCCCAAGAAAGAAGGAAAGCAAAAGGCAACAGTGATAAGGGGAGATATGCCCAATTAAATGCAAAATTCCAGAAGTTAGCCAGAAGAGATAAGAAATTATTTTTAAACAAGCAATGCGCGGAAGTGGAAGAAGACAATAGAATAGGAAGGACAAGAGACCTCTTCCAGAAAATTAGAAACATTGGAGGTAAATTCCAGGCAAAAATGGGTATGATCAAAAACAAAGATGGCAAGGACCTAACAGAAGCAGAAGAGATCAAGAAAAGGTGGCAAGAATATACAGAATATCTGTATAGGAAGGATAATAATATCGGGGATAAATATGATGGTGTGGTCAGTGAGTTAGAGCCAGACATCCTGAAGAGTGAGGTTGAATGGGCCTTAAGAAGCATTGCTAATAACAAGGCAGCAGGAGACGACGGTATCCCAGCTGAACTGTTTGAAATCTTGCAAGATGATGCTGTCAAGCTGATGCATGCCATATGCCAGCAAATTTGGAAAACACAAGAATGGCCATCAGATATATCCCCATACCAAAAAAGGGAAACACTAAAGAATGTTCAAACTATCGAACAGTGGCACTTATTTCACATGCCAGTAAGGTAATGCTCAAGATCTTGCAAGGTAGACTCCAGCAATTCATGGAGCGAGAATTGCCAGATGTACAATCTGGGTTTAGAAAAGGCAGAGGAACTAGAGACCAAATTGCCAATATCCGCTGGATAATGGAGAAAGCCAGGGAATTTCAGAAAAACATCTATTTCTGTTTTATTGACTATTCTAAAGCCTTTAACTCTGTGGATCATAACAAATTGTGGCAACTTCTTGGTGGTATGGGGATAACAAGTCATCTTGTCTGCCCCCTGAGGAATCTGTATAACGACCAAGTAGCAACGGTAAGAACAGACCATGGAACAATGGACTGGTTTAAGATTGGGAAAGGAGTATGGCAGGGTTGTATACTCTCACCCTACCTATTCAACTTGTATGCAGAACACATCATGCGACGTGCTGGGCTTGATGAATCCAAGGCTGGAGTTAAAATTGCTGGAAGAAACATGAACAATCTCAGATATGCAGATGATACCACTTTGATGTCTGAAAGCGAGGAGGAGCTGAGGAGCCTTATGACAAAGGTGAAAGAAGAAAGTACAAAAGCTGGGTTGCAGGTAAACCTCAAAAAAACCAAGTTTATGGCAACCAGCTTGATTGATAACTGGCAAATAGAGGGAGAAAACGTGGAGCCAGTGACAGACTTTGTATTTCTAGGTGCAAAGATTACTGCAGACGCTGACTGCAGCCAGGAAATCAGAAGACGTCTACTTCTTGGGAGGAGAGCAATGACAAATCTCAATAAAATAGTTAAGAGCAGAGACATCACACTGACAACAAAGGTCCACATAGTTAAAGCAATGGTATTCCCCATAGTAATCTATGGCTGCGAGAGCTGGACCATAAGGCAGGCTGAGCAAAGGAAGATATATGCTTTTGAACTGTGGTGCTGGAGGAAAATTCTGAGGGTGCCTTGGACTGCAAGAAGATCAAACCAGTCCATACTCCAGGAAATAAAGCCAGATTGCTCACTTGAGGGAATGATATTATAGGCAAAACTGAAGTACTTTGGCCACATAATGAGAAGACAGGATACCCTGGAGAAGATGCTGATGCTAGGGAAAGTGGAAGGCAAAAGGAAGAGGGGCCGACCAAGGGCAAGATGGATGGATGATATTCTGGAGGTGACGGACTCGACCGTGGGGGAGCTGGGGATGGTGACGGCCAACAGGAAGCTCTGACGTGGGCTGGTCCATGAAGTTACAAAGAGTCGGAAGCGACTGAACGAATAAGCAACAAAAACTATGAAGTACCTGCAATGTAGTTAAACTGCCCTCTTCTCAGAATAATGCAAGGAAGTGAACTATGGTTGTCTAGGAATTACATTTTTTCTCATACTTTCTATCTTCTAATCAGATGCTAGTAATTTTTACAGCTGATGGCTTTTTTTAAAATTACTATTTCAGAAGTTGAGACCTGCAAGGTTTGTGACATCACTAGAGGGACAAGGCTGAAACTTTCAGCCCTCATTCACTATTTTGGGAATCTCTCCCCCCCCCCTTTTTTTTTTCTTGGTGAGTTGAGCCTATTAAAACAATTCACGTTTTCTTTTTGTTTACTGCTAAAATTGGCAAGAAACAACCACACTATTGTTCAGTGATTTGCCATCAACTTTTGGTAGTGTGATCAAAGTGAGTTTTGAGGCTGAGGGGGGCGGAGAGGTGATAATAAAATAATTTTAGGGAAAGCACGGAGACCTTCGGGGAGTGAATCCATTGCTTTAAATTGAAGAAATCTGGTTTAAAAAACCAAAACCATGCATTCTGTAGCTTGAATCATGTCAACTGGATTTCTATTTTCTCAGTGGAAACGTTTCGCTCCTTATCCAAGAAGCTTCTTCAGTCTGAGCAAAGTTAGTAAGGGAATCCTTAAATATGTTTCTAGGGTGGCTGTGTGACCTTGCACCTAGGGCTAGGTCATGGTTATTTGAGATGTTTATTTCTAAGTCCCTTTATCATCTAAAGGAGGATGGTAAAGGGGTTTAGAAATAAACATCTCAAATAACCATGACCTAGCCCTAGGTGCAAGGTCACACAGCCACCCTAGAAACATATTTAAGGATTCTCTTACTAACTTTGCTCAGACTGAAGAAGCTTCTTGGATAAGGAGTGAAACGTTTCCACTGAGAAAATAGAAATCCAGTTGACATGATTCAAGCTACAGACTGTTCCACCTGGATGACTGAGAACCTTCATCGACAAAACCATGCATTCCTTCAATGAAATCAAAGGCCAGGTAGTTCCAACCTGGATGATTGGATGTAGAGATTGTATTAACTGACATTTGTACTAATAAAGAAGATTACATATTCATATACCTTCAGCTATATTAACTTACTGATTTTGCATGCAGCCTGCCAACTCTGGCCAAGTCTCTCTCCCCATGGAACCGTTTATTAAATTAATCCTTTATATTGCAGATGTTTCTTTGCTTAAAAAGTCTGGAAATGTTTACAAAAACATTTTCCTATCAAAGCATATTTTGACATTTAATTACAACTTTGCTCCAAGCAACAAATAATTGGCAAATACTCACACACACATACACATAGTATCTCTCTCTCTCTCTCATTATAACTAACCAGGGAAGAAGAATGCCACATTTAAATGTTTTTGTTTCATTTATAAAAACTGGAAGTCTGATGAGCGCAAATGCTATGCTAGGTAGTATTGCAATTGTGACCAGTAAATATATGTGGTTTTGAATGTAATCAGCATGAGTCTTAGCAAAGAATATGTCTGGTCCAATTATGTAAAAAAATCATTAAGTTAGCTGAGAATGTTGATCTCCATCTTGTTACATGTATAAGCCTAAAAGTCTTGGTTTCGGCAGTCAATTCTCATTACATCTGAGATATTACAGCTACACAGAGAAGAAAGATGACTTTCCCACAAGAAGGTTATAGGAATAAATTTATACCTTTATCAAAATGGAAGTATGTCTTGCACAAAATTTAGTGCAGGATCCTCTGAATAGTTTTATCCCAATAATTTCACTTTGCCCTTACATCCCATTCCCGCCTCCCCCGTAACTGCCAAACTATCTCTGTGAAGCAACTGAGGCCCAATTCTTCTGAGAGCAGAGAACATTACAGAGGTAACTTAACAGCCAGATTGGCTGATATTCAGTAGATGACAGATGGCCCCATCTGACATGAATACAACAAAAAAGAAAAGATTTAAACCTTGGCAATGTGGATTTAGCTTAAAAGTCAGAAAGAATGTTTCCTCTGCGAGAACTCACCATTCCTTTAACCTGACTGGCTTATGCTTGCAAAAGTGGAACAGATGTCAGGGGTTATAACGTCCCTGCTCTGATTTAGCTGAAATTAATGAGAGACAAAAATCTAAATTACTAAATTTGTAAACCGCTCCAATCAGGGTCAGATTTGTAAACATCAAATTGGTGAGCACAGCCAGACGATTGATGCCTTGCCCAATTTTATATGTGTGAGATGTGTGCAATATACATTAAAAAGAGGCAGGACTTTGATCACCTGGTCGTGTCTACTATTTTGACCTCATTGATTATCCTAGTGAATGCCCTGGCCCTAACTGTTCAAGCGTTGCTGTATTTTTTCTTATTTAGCTTTCTAAGGACATTTTTTGTGGAATGAGGAAGCATCTAGCAATCCAAGGCTAGAAAACCCATATCCTTTTCTTGGTCCCACTATCCATGGAGACCATAGACAGAACATTTTTTTTGCACAGAAAGGAAAGCAGGAGATTTGCAACAGACAAAAGCCCCTAAGTTGCCTTCCTTGACCTGATCTAAATGTTGTGGTCTTATTATGTCATTCTTAACACAAGAGTACCTATGAACCTCTTTCAGGCTGAGGGCCATTCTTGGACTTGAATGGGTGATGGTGGGGGCCAAGCATCAACCAGCGAGTGTTCCCAAGATAAAAATGAAATTGTATTTATTTCAATTTAATTTTAGTCCACTATATATAATTAAAATTATATATAATTAGGGGCGTGGTGGCTCAGCGGGTAAGACACCAGGCTTGTCGATCAGAAGATCGCAAGATCGGAGGTTCGAATCCCTAGCCCTGCATGTGGAGTGAGCTCCCGCACTAGCTCCAGCTCTTGCCAACCGAGCAATTCGAAAGCATGCAAATGCAAGTAGATGAATAGGTACCACTTCGGTGGGTAGGTAACAGCATTCCGCGCGCGTCATGCCAGCCACATGACCGCGGAAGCATCTTTGGACAACGCTGGCTCTTTGGCTAAGAAACGGATATGAGCACCGGCCACTAGAGTCGGACACGACTGCACAAATGTGCAGGGGGAACCTTTACCTTTTTATATATAATTAATTAAAGTTAATGTCACTCCCTATGTATTTAATGATTTCCCCCTTGGGTCACAGTAAAGTTATCATTCCTTGAAGAGGGTCCATACTGAACCCTTTGAACCAATCTGGGGCCTAAGGGGAGCAGATTATGCACCCCAGCTTTGGCTCTCATATAGGAATGAAACTAGCACGCTTTTAACATATAACTTGAAAAATCCTGAGATATGATAAAAAATGAAATGTTGATAGATGTTAGAGATATTACTGATATTCCAATCCAATGTATTAACAGGCTGTGTGGAAGTATACATAGCTTCTTGAATTACCATCCATGAATCATGTATTATAAAAACTTATCTCAAATGAACAGAAGGTGTATATTTATTGAATTACAGTCTCAAATGATCTTCCATAATACCAAAACCTTTGCTACTATGGATTAGCATTCCAAGAATAAAATGTTATCTTGCTTATAATCACAGCAATTGATACTGATGTCAATATTTTTATTGACTTTCCTTTCAAACAGGCACAGAATGGAATAAATGTTCTTGGAAACTTCTCTGAGCTGAAGAGAAGATATTCCTTTGAAATTAACCTTTGCTTGATCAGGTATGTTTCTTGTATCTTTTTAATCTTTCTTCTTACCTGATGCACAACACATATTTTCTGATAGTACCTATTGTTGTTATAAAACAGCTATAAAAAAAGAACAAATGATGGTAAAATATAACCTCAAAACTTTGTTCTCCAAGCTTTTCTCATGTTCTGTCTGTCCTGGATCATGTCAGATTGGGAAAAGTGACTTTCCCACTGATTGGAATTTATGTAGTCTCATCCTGTCAGAAATGGTGACCCTTAGGAAATTATATATTATTTTAAAGACATAACTAGCAGCTAAGATTTCTCTTTGAAACCCCCATCCAATTTAGATGCAGTCTATATTATCCCTCTGTACCTACATTTTTCATTGTTAAAAAATTATCCAATGAAATGAATGGATCACTTCATGAAGCAAACAGGTATATTCCAATCTCTTCCAACAGCTGAGCATGTCTTCTCCAGGCTTGTTTGTAAAACTTTAATAGTTTGGAATGCCTAGTGCTCCAGACTTTTGACTTCATTAGGAACTCCTCATCATCATACAGATTTAGCCAACTAGAGATCAATTTATATTAGTTAGATAAATTACTCTGTATAAATCTGTTGGATACCATCAAATGGTGAAGAGGCCTGCATGGATAAATGCCCATCTGTCAGAACTCTGACATGTACTCAGAGTCCTGCCACAAAGCAGACATTGATGGGATTAAAAGGAAAGAAGGAAACGGACAAGAAAGAGACAATAGATCCGGAATGGGAACCTAAAGACAACAATCAACCACACCTCAACGATGATGGGCGCTTAAGCACCCATTGAAACTTACCCGACCTGACCCTGGGAAAGTTCACGGTGGGGAGGGGTGGGAGCCCAGCCAAGAGGGTTCAAATATCCAACTACACCTAAGCAATTCATTCTTGTCTTTTTACGTGTCTACCCATGTGTACGCAATAAATCGTTTGCTTCTCAGTAATAGCGTCTTGTGTGTTACTTGAGAGAAACGTTCGTGGTCCGCATAGAGGAGCACCTCACATAAAGACAAGAATCACCATCAGCTGATTTTCCCGGGAACGAACCTGAACCCCTCAGAGAGTTCCGCAGTTGAGATCGGCTCCAACACTCATCTGACATCCGGAGACCAAAATTTTGCTCAACGGGCGAACCATGGAGCAAGCTGGAGCACATCACGATGATGACAACCCCAACACGTCCCCGACAGCAGCGGTAGGAGCGACATCGCAGCCGGCGACAGGAGGACCCACCGGGGCAATCGAGTGGCAGAAGACGAAGAAGCCCAAAGAGAGGGAAGTAACCTAACCCCTCCGAACCCCCACCACACGCACACAAAATCAGACAGTGGAGTGGTCGCTCGGGGTAGGAGGAGGCATG
The DNA here is from genome assembly GCA_023362775.1 of Charina bottae. NCBI lineage: Eukaryota > Metazoa > Chordata > Lepidosauria > Squamata > Charinaidae > Charina > Charina bottae. The sequence goes on from JALMGJ010000003.1 coordinate 191,457,582, forward strand.
GTCCCGGCACTAGGGAAGCAAGCAGCCAAAACGCGGGTCTCCCAATCCCAGAGAATCGCGGCGCTGGAGGCCAGAGCGGCCCGTGTGGAAACGGGGCTGGACAACATGGACTTGAAGTTGACAACGATCCAAGCTGCACTAGAAAAGCTACTGCAAAACCCCAAGCACCGGGAGAGGGACAGAGGCGCGGTCAAAGAAGACAGCTCACCCACGGTGTCCTCAGAATCCGAAAGTATGGAAGAAAGTGACGAGGAATGGGAAGGAGACAGAGACGAAACCGATGAACCAGCAGCGCAAGCTAGCTTTTTGAGTAATCTGCCCGCCCACCCACAAAACAAACCCATTATAATAACAAAGTTAAAAACTAGATTTGACGGGGACCCCGAAAAGCTTGCATGCTTCCTGAACCATGTAAGAGGGTTCATGGAAGAATTGGAATGATTCTTCCTTAACTAAGAAGCTAAAGTAAGATATGTCTCCAACTTCTTAATTGGAGAGGCGGCGAAATGGCTAGCAATGCTGCACGAAACAAGGGCAAAAGAATTGCATAATTTCAGCATGTTTATGAAAGCTCTGAGGAAGAGATTCGAAGACACCCTGTCAGCTAAAGCAGAAATTCAAAGACTAAGGCAGGGACACCGTACAGTGGCGGAATATGCACTAGAATCCAAAAAACTAGTCAGCCGCCTACCGAATTGGCCTGAATCATTCAAAGTGGAGTATTTCCAGATGGGACTAAGACCTGAGTTACTGGACATGGTGGCGGGGAGAAGGGACCCAGAAACGCTTGACAAATGGGTCCAGCTGGCGGGCAAAGTTGAGAGCACAAAATTACGGATTCGCTCCTACCACCAGCTCCAATACACGGGAAGAACCCCGCATGCTAGCACGTACCAACAGAAAAGGGACTATGAAAGGAAAGCATGGACAGAGGAAAAAGAGCGACGAGCAAAGAATAAATTATGTTTCAAGTGCGGAAGAGAAGGCCATAGAATAAACGACTGCAACCAACCAGCAGAAAAGAGCAGAACGGGAGAAAAGCATCACAAAGCCCCCCCCCCCCCATACAAGCAGACTATGGCAAAGGCAGCCACGGAAAGGCGCAAACACATGGAACTGGAGTTGACCACGGACGAGTCCACCGATGAGGAATTCATGCCGGCAGGAAACAACAACGGCCTGTCTTAAAGTGCGTCACAGGACAGGCCTTCAACAAGGGGCGCAGCGACATGATGATGACTGAAGACTGCCCCACAATGCAAGTCAAGGTAAAACTGGAAACCTTGGACGGGAGGGAGCAGATTGTAGGGGCAGCAATGCTGGACTTTGGGTGTTCCAGATGCTTGATGCACCCATCAATAGCACATAATATGGGACTAAAGTTATTCAAATTAAAATCACCCATCACGTTTTGTCAACTTGATGGGTCTGAAATGAAAGGGAGGCCGGTGGGACACTTTACGGAAGCGGTGAAAATGTCAATAGGCACGCACGTAGAGACTCTGTGGTTCATCGTGGCCCCCATATCAACGCAGCCCATCGTTTTAGGACTAAAATGGCTGAGGGAAAGAAACCCCCAGATCGATTGGGTGTCAGGGGAGATAGAGTTTATAGATGGGAAATACCACAACGACACAAATAGCACAACGGGAGGCGACACAGAGCCGGGGGCGGCAGGGACGGAAAAAGTGGAGGAAGCGCGAATGGGAGAGATGGCAACGTTCCCCAGGAATTATAACCCCATTAAGGAAGTCTTCAATGAACACGAGTGCGACCAACTACCCCCCCCCACAGGAAAACAGACTGCGTCATCGAACTAATTCCGGAAGCCACTTTCCCCAAACCAAAAATGTACGCGATGACCCAGAGAGAACTACAAGAACTGTGCAAATTCATAGACAAAAACCTGGCACGCGGCTTCATTGAACCAGCAAACTCCCCCCTGGCAACTCCCGTGTTATTTCGGTACACCTATGTACCGACTATAGGGGCCTCAATGCCATCTCTGTCACAAACCAATACCCTCTACCCCTACTAAAAGACATGCTAGCACAACTAGCTAAGGGAAAAATCTTCACCAAACTGGACCTGAGGGAGGCTTACTACAGGGTCTGAATAAGGGAGGGGGATGAATGGAAAACTGCTTTCAGTTGCCCACTCGGTTCGTTCCAATACCGAGTTCTCCCATTCGGAATTGCGGGGGGACCAGGAATCTTCATGAAATTAATTAATGTGGTATTATATGAATTCTTATACCAGGGAGTCATCGTATACTTAGATGACATCCTGATTTTTTCAGAAAGCATTGAGGAACATATCAAATTAGTAAAAGCAGTACTGGGGAAACTACTTGAAGCCAAATTATATGTCAAACTAGCCAAGTGTGAATTTCACAAAGAGAAACTGGACTTTCTAGGATTTCGTATTTCACATAAAGGCATCGAAATGGACCCTGCCAAGGTACAAGCAGTCCTGGGGTGGGAACCCCTGCGAACCAGGAGACAGCTACAAGCCTTCATAGGGTTCACAAATTTCTACAGAGAATTTATAAAAAAAATTTCACGCAGATTGCGTTACCACTAACAGATCTACTTAAAACAAAAAAAAAAAAAATGGGGGCAAGACAAACGTGAAACAGGCTAGCATCAAGATTAAATGGACCCCGGAGTGCCAGGAGGCATTCAATAAACTCAAAGCGCTGTTCACAGCAGAGCCCATATTAAAGCACCCCGAAGTGGACAAACCGTTTATCATCCACATGGACGCTTCCAATAATGCGGTGGGCTCAATACTACTACAAGCAGATGAGGACAACAACCTAAGACCCTGCGTGTATATCTCAAAGAAATTCAGCAACACGGAAAAACGCTGGGATGTTTGGGAGAAGGAAGCGTTTGCCGTTTGCTATGCACTGGCAACGTGGAGACACTTGCTAGAAGGGTCGTCCGTACCGTTCGAGGTATGGACGGATCTCAAAAACCTGGAGGCATTAAAATCACCCAGGAGACTTAACCCGAAACAGCTCCATTGGGCTGAGTTCTTCAGCCGGTTTAATTTCACGCTAAAGTACTTCCCGGGGGGAAAAAACTACCTAGCAGACGCATTATCCCGCCTACCGCAACACGAAGGCAAGACGGATGAAGTCACAGAGACACTGTTCCCCACCACCAACACACACACATTGAACGGTCAGGAACCACAAAACAGACAAGGGGGTAACATGGCTGTTACAAGGAATCACAAAAAAAAAAAAAGAATGAGGCAACGAACTCCCTAGATAGCGACATACAGACAGCAATAACAAGCGACACGTGGTGGGGAGGGAATAAAGAATCATTACAAGTGTACAACGGAGGGTGGTGGAAGGATGACAAACTATATGTACCTGCCAGCCTATGAAAACGGGTGCTGGAAAAAAGCCACGATCACAAAACAGCTGGTCATTTTGGCTTCGTCAAGACAATTCACCTCACCTGACGCAAATTTTGGTGGCCCACGCTGCGCAAGGATATGAAAGAGTACGTAAAATCCTGCCCAGTGTGCTCTACAGCCAAAAGGACAATAGGAAAACCCACGGGGCTGCTGCAAACTGTAGCAAACCCCTCACAACCATGGAAGTAAGTCACCATGGATTTCGTAGTCAACTTACCCACAAGTAAGAAGAAGACAGCAATTTGGGTAGTTACAGACCTATTCTCAAAACAAGCTCATTTAATTGCTTGCAATGGGATTCTGGCAGCACCAAAACTAGCCAAGCTATTTATGCAACATATATACCGGGCACACGGAACACCAGAGAGAATTATCAGTGACCGCGGTAGCACATTTACATCTAAATTCTGGAAAGCGTTTTTAAAATTAATTGGCTCCGAACAAGGACTAAGTAGCGTGTTCCATCCGTGCATGGATGGATCGTCTGAACGCTTAATTTCCATACTTGAGCAATACCTAAGGTGCTACATCAGTTGCCAGCAAAACGTCTGGGCTGAATTACTACCATTCGCGGAAGTGGCTTACAATAACGCGGTGCATCAAAGCACGGGATTCATGCCATTTAAAATAGCCACCGGACAGGACTTTGCAGCCATCCCCGAAGTAGACATGATCCAGAGAAAGGGAACGCACACACCCCTACGAGCAGACGAATGGATAAATAAGGTAACCAGCAATTGGCTAATCATGCTACAAATGCTACAAGAAGCAAGAACCACATACAAAAAATATGCGGACAAGGAAAGGTCAGCGGAGTGGGAACTAAAGGAAGGGGACAAGGTACACTTATCTACAAAGAACCTACGGTCCACACAACCATCACGCAAACTAGCCCCAAGATACATTGGACCGTTCCCCATGATAAAGGTAATCAATCCAGTGACAGCGAGACTACAATTACCAAAATCACTGAAGAAAGTCCACCCAGTGTTCCACGTAAGCCTCCTAAAACAGTACCACCCCTCCGAACAATGGAACCTGGAAGCCCCGGAACCGACACCAACAGTAATAAACGGAGAGCCGCACTTCGAAATCGAGGACATTTTTGACTCGCGGCACCACAGGGGACAGCTACAATATCTAGTTAAATGGCAACATCTACCGGTAGACTTCAAAGAATGGGTAGCAGGTAACACATGCAAGCACCAGCCCTAATCAAAAGCTTCCACCGTAAATTTCCTAACAAACCCCAATGATCACCATACTAACAGTGTCTTATCTCATTTCAGATACCTGGATAGCCACTAATCAAATTAATTACAGGCGTGGAAACAAGAAGGGGGGGGGAAGAAGATCTTGGGCCGGAGGCATGTCAGAACTCTGACATGTACTCAGAGTCCTGCCACAAAGCAGACGTTGACGGGATTAAAAGGGAAGAAGGAAACGGACAAGAAAGAGACAATAGATCCGGAACGGGAACCTAAAGACAACAATCAACCACACCTCAACGATGATGGGCGCTTAAGCACCCATTGAAACTTACCCGACCTGACCCTGGGAAAGTTCACGGTGGGGAGGGGTGGGAGCCCGGCCAAGAGGGTTCAAATATCCAACTACACCTAAGCAATTCATTCTTGTCTTTTTACGTGTCTACCCATGTGTACGCAATAAATCGTTTGCTTCTCAGTAATAGCGTCTTGCGTGTTACTTGAGAGAAACGTTCACAGTCTGCATAGAGGAGCACTTCACACCATCATCTTGACTTGCCTTTAGTAATAATTCATAGCTTAATAATTCACAATTCTTCCAAGGCTATTCTAAGAGCTATGCCTTACCTTCTGGCTAAGATAGATGGCTATTCCATCCATCTAGCTTAGCCACTGGCTTCTTTTTTCTACTTCCCTCAACATTACCAAAGGAGGTATCCATATTTATATTGGTGTCCACAGGCATACATCGGGAATTCCATCCAAATCAATAAAGATGGTGTTCTGTAAAGTTCTGTTTATATTATATAATTTTATAATAATTAATAACTGGAATGTCTATCTATGGATCAGAAAAATCACATGCTTCAATCTTCAATTTTTTTTTAAGTTAGTGGAATTCCATTAGAATGAGTGGATTTCTACTAGCTATTTTTTACCCCAAGAAACTGATGCTAGGGAAAGTGGAAGGCAAAAGGAAGAGGGGCCGACCAAGGGCAAGATGGATGGATGATATTCTGGAGGTGACAGACTCAACCGTGGGGGAGCTGGGGATGGTGACGGCCGACAGGAAGCTCTGGCGTGGACTGGTCTATGAAGTCACGAAGAGTCGGAAGCAACTGAACGAATAAATAACAATAATGGGACCTAATAACAAAACCCTATGTTACTGTTAGTAATTTACGGTCATAATTATTATTATTGGATGTATTTTAGATATTGTTTTTGTATTTTTTAAACTTTCAATTGTTGTAACCCACCCAGAGTCCCTTGCAAGGGAGATGGGCGGGGAATAAATTGAAATAATAAAATAAATAAAAATAAATAATAAATAATCAAATTGAGAGGTATTCATCAAAGTCCATTGTTGGATTGTGATTTAGGAGCTCATTGTGGCAGTTTATTTCTTAGACTTTTTAATGCTTCTACACTTTAATCTGTTCAGATTCTTTAATTTACAAAATAAATCACTACTGATACTGAGCAATTTGAAAATAATTGCTAAAGCAGCAGAGAAAACAATGTTTCTTTTCTTGTCTACAGAAGAGAAACAAATTAATAGGGACATTAAAACAAAGCAAGGTCATTTTGATTCAATGGGGAACCCTGAATACAAATGTGGTTTAAGTGCAAGTACCATGTAGCCTTAGTCAGCAATAGGCAACTTTCCCCAGAGGATCTTATTCTCTTTCCTTCTGTCTTCTGAACAGGTAGTCCTCGACTTATGACCACGATTGGAACTGAAACTTCGGATGCTAAATGATGTGGTCGTTAAGTGAGGCATCACATGATTTTGCCCAATGTTATGACCTTTTTGCTACGGATTCACACTTAAGTGAATCACCACAGTAATTAAGTAAATCATGTGGTCATAAAGTGAATCTGGCTTCCCCCATTGATTTTGCTTGTCGGAAGCTGGCTGGGAAGGTCACAAATGGCGATGACATGACCCTGGGATGCTGCAACTGTCGTAAATACCTGCCAGGTGCCAAGCACCCAAATTTTGATCACGTGACTGTAGGGATGTTGTGAGAGTCATGAGTGCGAGGACCAATCACAAGTCACTTTTTTCAGTGCCATCGTAACTTTGAACAGTCGCTAAATGAATGGTCGTAAGTCAAGGACTACCTGTACTGAAATCCAAAATTTTTATTATCACATGAGGACAAAATGTTCTGTTTTTTCTGGTAATTTGATTCTCTCTTCTAAACAACGATGCGCAAAGAACACATGATCGTACCTGCTGTTTAAGCAGTTATTTTAAAGAATAACTCAGCATTAAGAGATCTTTATCATCTGTAAATCCCTTTTGTTGGTGTTTTCAGCTTTTTTATTGTCATGAAGTTGCAAAGAGGGCTGATTTATCTTCCCATCACCATATAGCCTCCTGGCTTCCCATATTCCTGACATTAAAAAGCTCTATTGGAAAGAGTTCTCTCACAGAGCTTTTCCTTGGATTTGATATAGGAGTGGAAAGCTGGATACTTGCTTACCTGGTAAGAAAGTAAGTATAAGAATATCATGCCCTGTCCATAAACTTTTCTTTAAAATGTTCTTCTACTTTGGAAAAAAATAGAAAACAAATGAGTTAAAGCACGCACGCACACACACACATGCACGCACACAAACTTAAGACCAAAATGAAATCAAAATGAAACAGCAGTTTCAAAACTAATTGTCAGACAGGATGTTAAAGAAATCAGAACAGAGTGAATAGCTGATTAGCAAAACAAGAGTAAACATTGTTAACGAACTTTGCAAGAGAAGAGACCTGAATGGTAATAATCAAACTGTGAAAACTCAAAATTATTTGCTTCCTTATAAGTCATTCACATAAATTCATAGACTACCGTTCCTAATCCAGTAGCCAAATTTGGTAAGTGCCCTATCAATTAGTGGCTAATTCAGATGAAGCAGGGGCACCTCTCTTCCCTTCACAGAAAATAGGTCTAAGTGTGCATATCAGTTGCCTTTTTCCTATGCCCGATGGGATGTTGTCCAGAAGACCACACTTTTTTAATTTTTTGGAAATGCAGGAAAGTGACCTTGGAAGTCAAAATGGAATTGCATAACAGAATGGAAAAATTTCCAGTAAGGCAATATCTTACAAACCAAATCTCCCAAAATAATGAGTGCACTTCTCTAGTACCACTTCATCAGGTTGAATGGTATGAAAGCAGGTATAGAAAAGAACTCAGAAGTGCCATTGTGCATGATAGTCAGTGATTCCTATTCACCAACTCAAAGTCCAGTCATTGCTAATGTTCCCACTGGGAAATACTTCAACTGCCCATTTCTCAGCTTCCCCCTACATCTTTATCCACTTGTACCCAGCCTCTGCCTTACCTAATGTTTCTTATTCTCCCTGATGTTTCCCAGTTGACTTCACCTGCTATGGATTTCTTTCTCCCTCCCATTCCCCAAGCTTTTCTCATAACCTTCCAATTATCTCCACATGCACACACCCAACCCCCCCCCCCCGTGCCCAACACTGTTTACTCTTCTAAATGCTTCCCAGTCACCCATAATCCCATCTGTCTGGCATAATTTCTAAAGTGATTTCAGGTAGATTTATCTCTTTATAATCCAAGCTTGATTTGAGATATCAGTGCAAACAGTAGCTGGAGGGAATCCACTTGTAATCCATAGCAGCATACAGTATTAGCAAGTCTTTACAGATTATGGTTATTAGGCATTTAATGTCCAATTTGCTGCATTTTTTTAAAAGTGGAAATGGCATTAGCTTAATATTATCCCCTTTTATAAGGAGCAATTGCCTTGCACACAATTCTCACCTTGATCAAACTACCATGATAGCTGTCACAACATTTGAATTAAATACAATTGGTACTTGAAGAGATAGTAGAAAAAGACTTGGCTGATGTAATCCTTGTTATTGTGCTGTGGCTGTAAATGAATAGTCTTGCCTGCTTCTCACAGGTAGTACTGGACTAGCATCAATCACATAACAAGCTGCCTTAAATCTGGGAAAACTACTTGTCAGTTTAGTCTCCTACAAGTACTCAGACAGATGTCTTCCTTGTCATCTGCTACCGAAGTTGTTTTTTATCTAGCAAACACAGGAAATGAATCTCAGCCCTTCTGCATGTAAATTATGTGTTCTGTCACTGAACTGTGACTCCTCTTTATCACATTAGAGCTTAACTTTCAAGTCATACAGTGCAATACAATTGCTTCACTGGATTTATTTAGTAAAGTTTAAGCCAATTTTTAAACTTCTCTTTCTTTGTAATAGGTTAGATTTGCTAGAATATGATAAGATAAATATTGTCTTTCCCAAGAATATTGTCAAAATCATATTCAGAATTGATCTACAGCTTGCCAAGAGTATTCCAAATGGGATAAGAGAAGCAAATACATTTTCAGATGTAATAGGTTTTAGATATTCTACCTTACATAATTGTGTAAAGGTAAAGGGTAAAAGTTTTCCCCTGCACAGTCATGTCCGACTCTAGGGGCCGGTGCTCATCTCTGCTTCTTAGCCGAAGAGCCAGCACTGTTCGAAGACGCTTCCGTGGTCATGTGGCCGGCATGATGCGCGCGGAACACTGTTACCATCCCACTGAAGTGGTACCTATTTATCTACTTGCATTTGCATGCTTTCGAATTGCTAGGTTGGCAAGAGCTGGGGCGAGTGCGGGAGCTCACTCCATCACGCGGTGCTCAGGTCTCGAACTGCCGACCTTCCGATCAACAAGCCTGGCGTCTTAACCACTGAGCCATCACACCCCTCTACATAATTGTGACTTACTGCAAATAATCAAGTAAAACAATTCAAAGCAAAATTGAACAGTTTAAGAGAATAGTACCAGAATCCCACTTCTGCCTTCTCTGTTAATATCTCAATGATTCAACATGGATATTCATTGGAAGAGTATCACAAAAGCTATATAGTAGCTGTCTTAGCACCCTCTTTATCAGTAAATTCATTAAGGTGGGGCCTCTTTGATTCCTTTGGCCTTTTCTTGGTGCAGGGGATATTTCTTCCCATTTGCCTGAAGAATGCATACTGTAGATGTTCCTGACATTCATTCATTCATTCATTCATTCATTCATTCATTCATTCATTCATTCATTCATTCATTCATTCTCCTGCCTTTATTATTTTTATAAATAACTCAAGGCGGTGAACATACCAAATATTCCTTCCTCCTCCTATTTTCCTTACAACAGCCACCCTGTGAGTTGGGCTGAGAGAGAGTGACTGGCCCAAGGTCACCCAGCCGGCTTTCATGCCTAAGGCGGGACTAGAACTCACAGTCTCCTGGTTTCTAGCCCGTTGCCTTAACCACTAGACTATTATTGTGCAAACCATCATTACTGTTCCCAGATCAGAAAAAACTGCATTACAGAAATGCTGAACATGTCATTTCACATCTGAAATCTGCCAAGTTGCTTAATTACAGTGTAACTGTAGCTAACTTATTTTTATTCACGGCTGTTTTGAGCCAAAATAGAAAAGCCCAACTTACATTGCTAATCTTTTAATTCTTTATCAAGAAAATTCAAAGGAAGTGTTTGAATACAAAGTAGCAGATTTAGTAAAGCTGACATTTTAATAGTTGTGATTTTATCCAGAATGGATAAATTGCATTATACCATCTAATCATATTCTGTTTAATTGTTTTCAAAACAGAGACATAATTAGCTTGACAGAGCTTATTGATATTCATTGTAATCTCTACCTAAATGTCAAAAGATTTTATGCATAATGGGAATTGCTATTGATTTTTTTAAAAAATAATGTTTGGATATCTGGAGGTGTACAGAATAACACAATGGCATGTTTTTTTTTAAAAAAAACAACTGTTAATCCTGACATTTCTGCAAAGTCTAGAAACTCTTTAAGTTCAAAATCTACTTGAACTGGGTTAGATATCATAGGAGTTATAGAACTGGCAAATAAATTCAACAAATACTCTTCTCTCTCTGCTTATATTTAATTTTCCCATTATTTCTTAAGTTATTACTAATGATTCCAAAATTATCCAAAAATAAAAAATAAAATAAAATAAAAAAGAAAGAGCAGTGGTGAAAGAGAATAGCCCTATTTAGTATCTCTAAAGGAGAGGACTGACAAGTTGGTGCAAGTCCTATCTGCTAAACAATTTCTGGGACTAGGTGGCTAGACTGTTGGGCATATTGGCCTCCAACTGCTGTGGGCAAATGCCATATCTGTGCGAAATAAGAGTACATCCTTTTACGACATAGTAGTGGATGAACACACAGAATTGGTGTATATTACTGAGGCAACAAGGGAGATGTAGCCCTAATGAAAAATTGCCCAGCTGGGTTTCATGTTCTACAACAGCCAAGATGCCAAGGCTGGGGAGGAGGGGTAGCTCTGACTGTTGGTGAGACTCACAGTGATAAGGGGCATTGCCCATATTAGTGCCTGACCATGAAGGTGAGCTGCATTGATTGTCTAGGGCTCTTTCTGGTATACTGATTGCCCAGTAATGGTCTTTCATGAGCTCCTGAATCTCATCTCAGGACTGTGGTTCCCAAGGCTTTGTTGTGGTCAGATCGCTTCCTTGTCAAACTGCAGATCATGGCAGTCCTAGACCTCTGCAAGGGTAGCAGACCCTTTAGACTGCTTCACCTCAGGCACCCAATGGATCCAGAACGTTTCCAGAGGGCACTTCGGGTTTGCCTCAGCAGTTTGGTGAGCAATTCCACCTTATGTCTAATTGATCTCTAGTATATGGAAATGGGTAGAAAAATCCACTGAAGTCACTTAAAATCCATTCACCTATAGGACTATAAAACTCTTGGAGGAAGAGCTAAGCTCACACTGACTGGCAATGGTTCACCAGACAATAGAATTTATTCTCAAATAAGTATATGCATAGAGTTGCTCTTGATACACTCTCCTCATCAAAAAATTAAGGATGTACTGTAGTGTGTGGGCTGAATATTTTTCAGGCGATGAATACCCAAATCAGACATGCACACTATTTCCATTGTGATTTCTCTAATTGCAGAATGTTCTGTTTCAAAAATGAATGGTTATTGCTATAAAGTATAATTATACACAAAAGCTCTCTAATTTTTAATTTGCCCCCCCACAGCACACTAACTCTGAGCCCAAAATAATTATGCAGAAGAAAGAATTCTCAATTATACAAAGGATATTTCTTACAAAGTAGCTCTTCAGTTCTTTTTAAATACAAGTAGAAGATCGTGCCATATTATTCCTTCTCACATATTATAGAAAATATCTATATCTATATCTATATCTATATCTATATCTATATCTATATCTATATCTATATCTATATCTATATCTATATCTATATCTATATCTATATCATCTATATATCTCCACCATTTAAAACTGTTCATTTTAACTACAGATTTCTTTTCACATTTAGCTGTTCAATTTTTAAAATTAAAATTAGGCTACATGTATTTGCCATTTACCTAGAATTTATCCCCATGGAACTCAATAGATATAAGGATTAATTTTCCAAATATGTTAGATGAATTTGGATTGTGAGTTATGCACATATACTGATCATAATAACCATAGTTGATGAAACCACCCAATTTCAGAAATTCCCAAGTCAGTTCCATTGTAGGTTCTACCATCAAATATAATTTGATGACATCTCTATTTTTCACACATTCATACTAAAGCCAACCACTGGGTTCGTATTCTAAAGCATAATTTATTAATAACACATTCATGAAAAGTGCTCCTTTTTGTCTGAGGTGGTGGATTTCAGTTGTGTATGCACTGGCTTTCTGCACCTGAAAAACCTATTAACTACAGGGCAATAGATGTAGAGATAGGTAGCAGAGGGAACCTGCACTTTTATCTCTTTTCCTAGTCAAAAAGACTTACTTTTCATGTCTCTATGTAATATGTCTCCTATTGGTTAGACTGGTATTCTCAGGGCTGTCATCACTTCCTTCCCCTTTCAGTTCTTCTGACTGAACTGACTTTCAGTTCTTCTTCTCTCCATAATGTAGAAGAGCACACTACAAGTTCTGTATAATGTACATTAAGTCTAATGATAATGTAGATAGACTTATATATTATAGATAGCGTTCCGCGTGTGTCATGCCGGCCACATGACTGCGGAAGCGTCTTCGGACAATGCTGGCTCTTCGTCTATCAAACAGAGATGAGCACTGGCCCCTAGAGTTGTACACAGCTGTGCAGCAGAAATCGTTAACTTTACCTTTTAGATAGACTTAAGTAACTTGGGCTTTCCTATCATCGTGTTATTTACCACCTACATATATGAATTATGTTATTTCCTATATGAAGTTTAACTTTTTTACTGCAAACACCAGCCTCAAGAAGATTTCCTTAACAAAAGCTGTATTCCTAACTTCAGTGTTTCTCTCTACATGCATTTTTGTCTGCTAACTAACTCAACATTCCCTTTTCCTTCTTTCTTCTCAGAAGGTTCTCTCTAACGAACTTCAAAGTGTCCACAATATGAGGCAGGAGACACATAGCCTCATACTGGGTAATCTATCATTGAATTATGGATGTCCAATGTGGAGGCTTTCTGGGGTTATACGCCCAGTGGATTCCCAGTTACCTGGTATTCCACACTGTGTTGTGGTGATATCAGCAAGGCAATTGTCAAAGCATGACAATTTATTTTTACCTCCACACCACTGAAATTCAGAGGAGGCTCTTTTTCTGCCAGCTTCATTGCTCATCTACTTGCATTGTCATAGTTTGGAGAGGCACAATGTATTGCAAAATTATATTCTGCCCTCTGCAGCCTCAAGCCCACCCCAAATTTTATCACACTATGTATATGTATATGTATATGTATATGTATATGTATATGTATATGTATATGTATATGTATATGTATATGTATATGTATATATAATCATTTTATCACACGATATATATATATATATATATATATATATATATATATATATATATTATAAAAAGTTTCCCCCCGCACATCTGTGCAGTCGTATTCGACTCTAGGGGCCGGTGCTCATCTCCCTTTGTTAGCCAAAGAGCCAGTGTTGTCCAAAGACGCTTCCACAGTCATGTGGCCAGCATGACGCACATGGAACGCTGTTACCTACCCACCGAAATGGTACCTATTAATCTACTTGCATTTGCATACTTTCGAATTGCTAGGTTGGCAAGAGCTGGGGCTAGTGCAGGAGCTCACTCCGTCACACGGGACTAGGGATTCGAATCTCCGAACTTGCGATCTTCCAATTGACAACTCACACACACACAGACATACATACAGTATATCACATTTACAGTATATGGTCGCCCATCTCACAAAAAGTGACTCTTGATGGCGTACAACAATTAATTAAAACAATAAATATATAAAAATATAAAAACTACAAAGCACAAGAGAAAAGAATGTTAACCTCAGTAATAGAACCACCTCAAGATCTCATCAGTCCCCTGGGACTCCCAGGCCTGATGACAAAGCCAGGTCTTGAAAGACTTCCGGAACATTAACAAGGATAGAGCTAACCTCACTTCAGGGGGGAGAATGTTCCATAAGGTGGGTGCTTTTAGCTATATAACTTGTATACACAGTTGGTATGTCCGTCATGGTACCGGTGATATTCCCAACAGGGTGGATCTGGTTTGGACAAAACCTATATTTAATTTTATTTCAAGGGTGCAATGCTAGTGCTATTCACCAGCATAATTTGGATATATAATTGTACTTAAATGTTTAGCTTGTGTTCTTATATGTATTCCATATCGACCTCAGTTTTCCACTTGTTTCCCGTATTTTGATAGATTAGATGGCACGACTGCGATAAACGCTCGTTTATTATTTCCCCCCCTTATTTCTGCAGTATTAAACAGACTAAAAGTAACCTTGCTTTTCAGTAGCTCTTAAAGTGACCTCATGTGATATTACTGAAAGTGTGGATTCAGGTTGCAATTTGTTAGATTCCCCACTTGGGGTAGGGGTAGGGGCTTAAGTTGGGAGAAGTCACAGATGGCATGAGACACTGGAAAATTATATTTTCACAGATGTACAGGGCAGTTGGGGGAAGATACTTTTAAGCCTTACTACAAAGTACTTCTTCAAGCGTTGTCTTGAAGAGCAGGTGTATAATATGCCTTCTCATGCTTGGGCGGCCCGGCTTACCAATACCATCTCGCAATATGGATTTTCAACTCATTTTCCAGCCCAATTAGATTTGAAGGCCAAGAAAAGCTTCAAACATAGGGTTTTGGAGGTGGCTGCACAAGAGGATATACATCCTTTAAACATGTTAAGTCCTTGAAGTGGCTGGCCCAACACAAATCAGTCTTTCAACTAGAAAAGTATTTAACAACTTTCTTGCCCCAATATCTCAGAAGAGCTTTTACTAGAGCTTGTTTTGATCAATTAGACTTTATGGTAAGATATGGGAGGTTCCAAGGAGTTCCATATGAAGATAGATTATGTATTTGTGGTGCCCCAGCTGTTGAAGATACCACACATACCTTATTTGATTACAAATTATATTCTGTAGAAAGGACTGACCACTTAGATTTATATTTAAAAAACAAAGAATACTGGAGCAGCCAGCAGAAACTTTCTTATTTTTACAGGGTAAGAACCAGCTCATTACTAGCAAGACTGCACTCTTCATATCAAAGGCCAGATTACATAGACCAGATTGGAGTTGACTGTAGGGGTGATGGTTTGATATGAATCTGTATTACAGTTTTATTTGTATCTACTCGTGTTTACTTGTATGTTTATAACGGCTTTTTATTTATTTTATCTTCTTTCATACCTGATATGGTCAAAAGACTAAATCAATAAAGTATCTATTCTATTTTATCTTGTTGTGAAGGATAAAATACAGGGTACTTTTACATGCTTTTTGTCGTCCCCCCCCCAACTTTTTTGGGCTTTCTGATTAAATAATAACTTACATCAACAGCTGAAAATCCTGTGAGGCTTTTAGGCTCCTGTACTCTGGCTGCAATTCAATCCAATAGCCATGCTTAATTAATTAAGTTTAATTATTTTTTGTTCATCTGTGCCAAAAAGATAATCATCTCATCACATTACATCACAATCATGTGATTATTAGACAGACAAAAGAAAAAAAATGAGCTGACTGTATGAAAGCAAACATGCTTTCTTACAGTAATATTCACAGCAATATTCACAGCCATGTGAAATCTAAAGTAGTTATCCTAGAAAAATAGTAATGGGTCAGAGTGTCTTGATTCCATAATTGTTAATATTCATACCAGGATACACATTAGAAGTATAACGTTTTCCCATTTGCCAGTCAGAATACAGCATGTATTTTCCATGCCAACTTGACCTCCCTTTTCTCCCGCTGTTGCTATGTGAGATTTTTCTACTGGTCTCGTCTTTACCATGATGTGCTTCATGCTGCTCATGTTATGATGCTGAAAACTCATAGGGATCTTGAGTTTGTTAAATTCAACTCAAACTCAACAGGTGAGAAATCATCTGCATATTATTATATAAAATTAGATCTTTGATTCAATGTTTGTTTGTTTGTTTGTTTAACTACAGATGTCATTTGAAGGCACAGGATATTTGTAGTGAAACTTTCCATTCATCCAGCCATAGTAATAGATTCCAGTCATAATCAGATAAATGGAGAATAATGTTTAGGGCAAATTAGATACACATAAGAATGTCAAGTTGTTATGGTCCCAACATTGTCTACTTTTTCTTCAATTATTAACCAACTCATTATCTAAAATGAATCTCTTACACACTTGGTTTAAGTTTAGATGTTGGACTGATACTATTAATTTTGCATAAATGCAATCTACCAGTTAACACTCATGCATAATTCTACCCCTCTTGGTCTCTTAGATGTATGAAATTACAATAACTTAAAATCTTTTATCTATCATACAAAATTCACAGTTTTTTCCCAGTGTCCTTATTCAGGGAATTTTGTCTTTTAAACAACAGCATCTTTCAAAATATTATTAAGTGTGAAGTTACTTCTTTCTCTTTGACCAACAGTTTGTGTTAGATTGGAGCATAATAGGATATGATGATAACAGCACACAGCAACTTTCTAATAATTAAAATGTTGAACTTAAATTTTTGGTACATCTTTATATTGCCAATGATGGGAGGGAGAGGGAGGAAATATTTGCAGATTTTTATCCTGTTTTTGTTGTTGTTGTTGTTGTTGTTCAGGACCTGAAGTTAAAAGAGAGACCACAAAAACAGAATAACAGAACACCATTGCTTGTCACCTAAAGCTCACAGCTCAAACTACTCAAACTCATTATTAATAAGCTACAGCCCATACTGGACAATAACACTGCCCTTTCTCAGGTACTGGGTGGCATATCTGCATACAGAAAACCATCCAACCTGAAGCAGATTCTTACAGACAACAAGAAACAACAGGACAATGAGGCTGAATGGGAACCATGCCTTGCAACAAACCCAGTTGTCTACTTTGCCCCACAACTGCACCATTACAGGCCCCAATGAGTACACATACAAGATAAGAGTTGTCTTTACATGGCCTTCCTTTAATGAGATGTATGGCATCATTTGCTGGCCATGCCCCTCTAAATTATATGTAGGACAAATGGGACAAACTTTATTCAAATGAATTAATTGATGCAAATTTGACATCAGGATTCAAAACAAGGACAACGTAATATCAAAATATTTCAACTTCTCAGGATACTCTTGCAGTCCTCAAAGTGATAATTTTGGAAAAAGAGTGTAACGCCTTTGAGTGAGAAATTGCTGAATTCACATGATCAAAAAGTTTCAGGCAATCTCAAAAAGTCTCAACAAATAGTGAATTTCTAACACAGTCCAACTGTTAATTGTTAAGGTACTTGTAAACTGCATCTGCAAAACCAACCTCCCTTCCCTTCCCTTCCCTTCCCTTCCCACCTCATCCCAATTTAAATTCTACATCAGTCTAGCCACTTATGCATCTGATAAATAAAGCGTGTTAATTGGAAAAGGTGCTACCAGACTCCTCCTGATTTTCAAGTAGCTGGAAATCAATTAAAACTGCTTCTTAATATACAGTATTCTAAAAATGAGCCTATTCACTAAAAAAGAATACCTGCACAGGGATAATGAGTGGAAATAAAATAGTAAGTCTCTTCAAAAAGGGTGTCCTGCAGTAACAACTTTATTACTGCAAAGTGTTTTCTCCTCACCCATTCTCTATGAAATTCTTTGACAAACGTGCCCTTTTGGACTCATTTTTGTTTCCTTTTGTTTTTCAGTGCTGTCCTTGGCATGCCACACAAGACTGAATGAGGCCTTCCATCAAAAATGCACTATAGCCTAGCTTTTGATTTGCAGCATCAATCTGAATATGCCAAAACTCAAGTCAAGATGCTTGTCTCATGTTAGGATGCCTGTTTGTAAATGTGCATTATAATCACACTTCTACTGTGGCTAAAAGCTTTAAATAAGGAATGACTGTGAGAAAATCTAATTCCCACTTTAATTAGCCAAAGGCTTAATCAAACCAGAAGGCCATGTCCTGAGCTCTTAAGTCTCTAAATGCTCAGATGAGACTCAAACTTCATAGCTGGCTTCATTTCCAAATTTGGAGGGTTCTGATTAGCATCTGGACTTTTGGCACTTATGTATGACCTATTGCTCCCCTTGATTCCAATGAAACTGGCACAAAACACCCTCCCAAATGGATTGTATCTCCTGTGATTCACCACAGTCTCTTGGAATGAATGCAACTGTAGGCAACATTTTATATTAGCAATTAACTGCAACACAAGAACTATTTGTCTTCTTTATTCTTTTGGCATAGTACCGGGCTGTCTTAAGTTCCTATTCTTTAATCCTGTTGACATAATTAATGAACAAACAGCAGATTCAGCAGCTGGTATCTGCTGTTTCACATAAACATGACAAAGGCAGATGCATGGCATAGCAGTTATCCAAGGAAAAGAATTAGGACAGGTCTCATTGGATCACCCCTATTGTGGTTGTTGTTCAATCATTCAGTAACGTCCAACTCTTCAAACCCCATGGACGTCATTTAACCAGAATTGTCTTTCAGCAACTGCTTCTTTGTTTTCCTGTAAGCTTGTGCTTGCATCACCAATAATGGCATCTAGCCACCTTGCCTTCTGTCAGTCTCTTTTTCAGATGACATCAATTCAAATTTTCCAAGCAGCAAGGTTTTTTCCAATAATGTTTGGTGTGGGTTGAAACTAATTCAGAATCCCATTTGGAAATGAATCCCTTGTGTGCCATAGGAAATTTGCAGAAAATCCTATGGTTTACGTCTTCTGACAAATACAGTCCAGGTGTATGGATGTCCATGTGAGATTTCCTATGGACCCATTGTTCCAGTCTTTGTGCTGCAATGTTATTACAGTCAGGAAAGAGAGTCTAAGATCAGACCTGAGATAATTACTATATATATATACAGTATACTGTGTATGTATGTGTGTGTATACACACACACACACACACACACACACACCTGTATTTAAAGTCTTATGACTACCAGATTTTTAAACATTTTTTAAAATAATTAACCTCTCTACCTCTGTAGAAAGTTTAGATAGAAATGGCAAAGCTGGTTGTTCCTACCACGGATTTCCCCCACCCCACATTCCACCCCGGGAACAATGAACAGTACCCAAATGAATTCCAGCTAATGCATGTCCTAACTGAAGTCACCTGAATTCACTCCAACCAAGATTCTAACAGAATTTGTTTAAATCTCAAAAGAAAAAGAAAACTCAGTTCTGTGTTCCTGCAGTTCAATTGCTGGCTGATTTGAAATTAAAGCTGTCCAAGCAGGAAAGCACAAATTAAAACTAATGTTTTCCTCTCATGCCATGCTCCAGTCTCTACAAAGCCCTGGAGAAAACATCATCCAAAAAGCATTTAGGTGGTCAAACCAATCAGTGCTAAATTAATTCAATAATGCAAATAAACTACACATTCCATGTTGGTTAGTTCTGAGGACACTATCAAAGAAATTGTTTGATTGTATTGTTACATATTTATACATTGTTGCTTTTAAGTCACTTAGAATCACATGCCTAAAACAACATAAAATGCCATAACAACATCAACAACAACAACCAATCAGGTTTAATAATGGAGTCACAGTGAGTTAATTTTTTACTGTAATACTAAGTGTGTTGTTCAAACTCCAAGTTCCTATTGAAGCCAGAAAGCTTTTGACAGTTGAAAATGCTTCAACAAATCCATTGTATTTCATAGAATTCAAGTATGGAAGATCTTGAGTATGTTTCTATACAAATAGAATATAGAATAAGGTAAAGGTAAAGGTTCCCCCACACAGTCGTGTCCGACTCTAGGGGCCGGTGCTCATCTCCGTTTGTTAGCTGAACAGCCAGCATTGTCCGAAGATGCTTCCACGGTCATGTGGCCAGCATGACGCACGTGGAACGCTGTTACCTTCCCACCGAAGTGGTACCTATTTACAGTATCTACTTGCATTTACATGTTTTCGAATTGCTAGGTTGGCAAGAGCTGGGGCTAGTGCGGGAGCTCACTCCGTCACACGGGGCTAGGGATTCGAACCTCCGAACTTGCGACCTTCCGATCAACAAGCCTGGCATCTTAACCACTGAGCCACCGCACCCCTGGGAGAATATAGAATACAAATACAAATAGTATTTATTTATTTGTTTGTTTGTTTGTTTGTTTGTTTATCTTGTATGAACGCCCATCTCCCCCAATGGGGAACTCTAGTATACAAATGTTAAATTTGTAGTATACAAATGTTGAAATAGAAATAGTATACAAATGTTCTAATGATAAGTAAGTAAATAAATTTTGGTTATTTGGAATTATCCACTGCTTTTTTTCTGAGCTTGTTGGAATCTAGCACACTACATCAAAATAGTATATCTGAATGAGAATTCACATAATTTGCGGGAACTGCATATAAACTGCGGGAACTACAGAGGTATCTCACTGCTGTCCATCACAGGCAAGATCTTTGCCTGCATTCTCCTGAACAGACTTGTCACTGTCTCGGAAAGGAACCTCCCAGAGGCATAGTGTGGCTTTCGGCCTGAACAAAGTACAGCAGACATGATATTTGCCATGAGGCAAGTCCAGGAGAAGTGCATTGAGCAGAACAAGCCTCTTTACTCTGTCTTCATTGACCTGACAAAGGCATTTGAACTGTAAACAGGGAGGCTTTCTGGATCATCCTGAGACATTATGGATCCCCAAGAAAATTTGTGATGTTGATTCAGCTACTCCATGATGGAATGACAGGACAGGTTCTTTACAACAGTGATATATCGGCTGTATTTGCCAATTCCAATGGGGTAAAACAGGGTTGTATGCTAGCCCTCGTCCTGTTCTATATGTTCTTCGCTTGCATGTTGACATGTGCTGTCCAGGGTCTGAAGGAGGAAGTGTACATCAGGTACCAATTGGACAGCTCTCTCTTTGATCTTTGCCACTTGAAAGCACAGATGAATTGCCTCCATACAGTCATTCAAGAAACACTGTTTGCTGATGACTGTGCACTCCTGGCACACAAAGACAGTGATCTACAGTTGATGCTGAACAAATTCTCAGACGCTGCTATGGTTTTCGGCTTGACTATCAGCCTGAACAAGACTGAAGTACTTTACCAGCCTGTGTCAAATACCAACCCTGTAGAACCAAAAATCACTGTTGACAACACCCAGCTGACAAATGTAAACAACTTCAAATACTTGGGAAGCATAATCTCAAGCGATGGGTCTTTGGACAAAGAAATTGACTCCAGAATCAGCCAGGCCAGCCAGGCACTGGAGCGGCTGTGTACTAGAGTGCTCAATCAACATCCATATCTCCACAAAGCTGAAAGTCTACAGAGCTATGGTTATCCCTTCTCTCTTAAATGGATGTGAGTCCTGGACTCTGTACCAAAGGTATATCAAACAACTGGAGAAATTTCATATGTGCATTCTCTGCTCTATCTCTGCTCTATCCTCAACATTCATTGGCAAGACTGTGTCTCCAACCTGGAGGCCTTGAATCACATGGAGCCCACCACCATGGAGTCCCTGATTATCAGAGCCCAGATGCAGTGGGTGGGACACATCATCAGAATGGATGACCACCGTATGCGTCGCCAGTTGCTCTATATCATACTGGAGTCTGAGAAGAGACCTTGAGGTTGATCACATAAGCACTACAAAGATGCTGTGAAAGAAACCCTACGCTACTGTGACATCCAGCCAAAGGAACTAGAAGCTGCGTCTGCTGACAGACCCCACTGGCAAGCCCTGTGCTATGAAGCCTCCACCAGCTTTGAAGACAGGCACCGCCAAAAACTGATAGAAAACCATGAGTGGCATCACAGAATAACACCCAGAGTTACTACAACAATGGTCTTCCAGTGCCCCCACTGTGCTAGACTCTGTGCTTCCAGACTGGGACTACAGAGCCACCTCCGTGTCCACAGATGAACTGCACAACAGCCTGTCTTCTTTGAACCCAAAGGACAACCAACAAATAATTTGCATAAACAATGGAGAAACAAATGTAGTGAGGAATGAATCAATATTTGTTACAGCAATCTTCTTCCCACTCATAAAATTATACTTCACAAGAGTATAATAGCATACATAAATTGCAGAAGGAGACCACAGTTAAACAGAAGAGCATATAGTCTGCATGCAAAAGATGTCAGGCTCAATCCATAGCATCTCCTCCCATTCCCTGCTGGGCTAAACAGGATCTGAAGTGGCAGGCAGGCAGCTAATTAAATGGAGCTGGGAAAATGATCATTGGCCTAAGGCATCTTTTTATATTCTCATTCCAACAGAACAGAAGGAATGAGCAATAAGAAAGGTAAATAATTTAGATTTTTATATCTTGGGAAAAGAGATGCAATGTCATATACATACAATAATTATACAATTAGGATAGCTTTAGACCTTGCTAGAGCATTCCAGTTTGGGGTGCTTTGGCAGAGCAATAGGGTGGCAAATGCTTGCTAATGATAATCCTTTATATGTTACAATCTCCTATTTCCACTCTGGATTGATAAGACTTATTTGTCATGTTTGAAAAAAATTTGAAAACACACAGTAAATATTTACCAGGAAACATAATCAAACATAGGCCCATTAAATAAGCTTTTTCAATTAAGACTGATTAACACTCAAGTATTGTTGAAGGAGACCTTAGGGTACTTCTACCCAGAGACCATTTTCATCCCCAAACTCCTGATTCATCTTTCCCTTTCCCTTTCCCTTTCCCTTTCCCTTTCCCTTTCCCTTTCCCTTTCCCTTTCCCTTTCCCTTTCCCTTTCCCTTTCCCTTTCCCTTTCTTTCTTTCAATTTGCAAGACTGTCCATCTCACATAAAGTGACTTGGGCAGTTAACACAATTAAAACAACAGTACAAAAGAAAAAGAAAAAGAAAACCACATCAGAAAGAAAAATGCCACTGAGGATACCCAGTCAAACAACAATTCATACATCTCACAAGCAAAACCACCTCCTGGCCCAAAGGACAGGTGCTGCTACTCTTTAATAGTCATGCCACCCTGGGACTGTGATCATTGCTGCCCAAAAGGGAACTACACAAGTTGACCACAGGACCCTTCAACAGGCCAATGGGAGTGTGCAAAAGGCAGAGTTCTTGCCAGCGCACCACCCCCTATCCCCTCACTTCATCTTATCCTTATCTTACATCATTTACATTACAGAATGGGAGACCATATTGGAGGCTGGACCTAATCTAGGAAACAAAGAACTATTTGAATGCCTACGACAGCATACCGTGCCCGCCAGTGTCAGATACAAACCTCCAATCAACTGCACAGCTGGATGGAAGATTGCACAACAAAGTGGGTGAAAAATGATATGGCTAATGATCATGGACGCCCACCTCAGATTAAACAAATATCAACACACAATAGACAGCCTCAAAGAACAACTAGAACAGACTATGACTCCTGAACATATCAACATGCTGACTACTACAATCAAGACCACATCACTGAGACAAGCAGAAAAGAGGAAAGCTAAACTCCAAACTAAACTACTTAAATTAAACCCCAGAAACAAAGAAGTATAGGAACAGGAATGGGTGGTCAACATGTCCAGCTGCCCATTATCCACTACAGAACACAGTATATTGCAGAGAGGCCTCAATTATAACACAGAGGATGCAAATAAATTAGAATTCTTTGCAGCTTTCGAAGCAGCATTGAAAACTACAGGACTTACTACAGAAACCCAAGAGAATGTAAGACAGATAATCATACCACAAACCAGAAGGACATGGAAACAGAACCAACTGAAAGCAGAAGTCAGAGCAGCCGTCAAAAACCTAAAGATGGACAAAAATATCATCATCCTCCCAGCAGACAAAGGCCGCACCACCGTCATTATGGACAGATCACAATATATACAAAAAGCCAAAGATTTACTTGAGGACAAAGAAACCTACACCCCAGTAAAAACCAATCCGATACAGAAACTGGACAACCAGGTCAAAAGAATCCTCAATGACCTAACCAAGGAAGGTCAAATCACTAAAGAAGAACAGAGGCGGATGAAAAGCAGTGGACCCATCATCCCACACTTCTACGGATGCCCCAAAATACACAAGCCCGACATACCACTCCGTCCAATTGTATCATTACCAGGGACTCCCATATACAACATAGCTAAAGAACTTACAAGAAAACTTGGACATCTCACAGAGGAGAGTGGATACTCTATCAACTCCCCACTACAGTGCCTCCAGAAAATCAAAGACCTAAAAATAGATGAAGATGAAATTATGGTGTCATTTGATGTCAATGCACTCTTTACATCCATAGACCAAGCACTAGCGATTGAATCCATGGCAGCAGTTCTACGTAACACACCTGACCTAACTAGATACACCAAGATCAAAATACTTAGAAGCATGGACCTCATCAACCTCTGCCTCACCACCTACTTTCAGTTTGATGGACAAATATACCAACAAATCAAAGGAACACCTATGGGATCACCACTCTCAGGACTCATAGCAGAGATAGTAATGCAACGTCTAGAAAGGATAGCACTCCCACACATACAACCCAAAGTATGGATCAGGTATGTAGATGACACCTTCATCATAATAAAAAAGGATCAACTGGAGGAAACACATGAAGCCATCAACAACATCTTCAAAGGAATAAAATTCACAAGGGAAGAAGAAAACAACAACACGCTACCCTTCTTGGACATCCTCATCAGTAAAGGAAATGATAGCATTCTAGAAACACAAGTCTACCGGAAATCTACCCACACTAACCAAGTGCTCCACTACCAAAGCAATAACCCTACCTCCCACAAGAGGAGCTGTGTAAGAACATTATTCAGACAAGGATCGACATCTCTGCAGGTCTCTATCCTGAGCTTCCTCTCAGCTATTTTCAGCTATTTGCTTTAATAGTATCTGTCATATCGACACAACAGCTCCCTTTAGCTGCAAATCAGAAGAATGCCACTGAGAACAGAATCAATGCAGAGCCTGGATCTCCAACATTGCCACTACAATCTGGAGCTTGCTGTAGAGACCAGAGCATTTCCATTAGATCTGAACTGCTTCTAGAACTCTAAGAGTCCACTGGCCAGGTTTTCCAGGCCATCTCAGCCTCTGTGACTTGAGCCCTTCCAAGTGACCACCTCCCATCAAATGCCATACAGCCTATTCACCATCACATAATTCTCTGCCAACTCCACTATCAATTCACTAGACCCTTGAACTACAAATACCAACTACTTTCTGCCAATCTGTTCACGTTGATATTCTTTCCTTGAGTCATCTTATCCCAAGGCTAAAAAAACCTGTTTGCTTCTTTCTTCTTTCCATTTTCCTGAGCATTCTGATTCCAATTCTTTGCAACTGTTTTGGGTTTTTAAACTGTGGTGTTAAGAAATAGTTTCTATCTATGTTGGGTAACTCTTTATTCCCTAAAATTCTAGCAACTATCTCATTGCTTTATTGCATCATCTACCCAAACACCAGGAACACTGATGAGTGAGTCAATTGAACCCCAAAAGCTTTATTCATATCTAGAATATCTGATCATTATAGTAGGTCCTTCCATGTATTATTCAAAAAGGTCATAATGAAGTAACTTAGTTATCAATTACTAAAAGTTAACCTTCAAAATTTCATTCTGCACCTCTAAATATTCTTTAGTGACTATTATTTTCTTGATGGGAGCTAGGTACTTTATTGTTTATTGTTTTGCATAAACTTCACAACTGTCTAATGTGAACTGAAAGCAAATCAACTACACATACAGTGAATATGTAGTTCTGAATTTTTAATTTCTTGCTCATTAATAATTAAATAATTTCTTGCTGGCATTTAGTATGCAACATGACAATAAGACTATGACTAAAGATTCCATGCAAGATCAACTGTGGAACAATGGACTAATGCTTATTTCCTGGCAATAAACACAGAGTTATTTCTATATCAGTCTTAGACAGAAAAGGAAGATTTATAGCTATACTTTGTACCCATGTGCACAGAGATTATTAATCATTTTAATACTGTCCTCTACCATGTATTTGGGTCCAAATATTTTTTAAAGCAATGTGCATTATCAAGATTATTGAATTAATATATTAAATAGTTAAGGAAATAATTAACTCATACTGGAATTTTGAACGATGTACATATTTGTGTGCATATGTGTCTGTATGCGCATATACACAAACACACACTTAGGAATGAGGAAACACTACACTGTGCTCAGTGTTGTAGAGAAACAATTTAAAAAAGAGTAAATGTCTATTATCTCCAAAGCTCTTCAGACTATTTGTTAGCAACAAAAATGAACATCTGTTGATTGGCTTTAAAAACTTGTTTTTCAACATTTAGTTTGTTAATTATTCAGAAAAAAATAAGAATAGGCTTTTATTTTAAAATGATGTCATTAACCACTAGAAACACTGCAAATATTAATCCTGTAAATGAAGTATTGAATTTCTTGTCCATATGACAAATAAAAATAACATTATATTCAAAATTGCCATTGAGCTGATAAGGAATTTTGTATTTTTATTTCAATTTTTAACAAGACTGTCCCATTCTAAAACAAATTTTGTTTTAGTCTACCTTCTCTAAAAAGTAAAATTGTGGTTAAATGAAAAATCAACATAATTTTGTAGGATAGCAGGAAAACCAAATGCCTTTTTAATAATATTTTCATTGTTGAAACATTGGGTACAGAAGACCATGTTTGATTCTGTGATCATATAAAAACAGCTGGGCTACATTGAAAAAGTGACAAATTCAGTTGGGCAATAGTGACCCTCAACCAGAGGATTTTGACCAATTGAAGAGAATATTTGTAGCTCAGAACTGTGGAGTCCTTGGCGCTCTCTGAGCCTTGTTGTTTTCTTGCAGACATTTCATTGCCAAACTAGGCAACATCTTCAGTGCGAAAAGGGAGTGGAGTTTGCTCTCTGTTTATATACAGTGGCTTGCCCTGCTTGTGTTGGTGGGTGTTGTTCTCTCCTGGTAGTTCCTTTTTTTTAATAAGAATTTTATTAAGTTTGAAAGAAAGATAAAAACTACAAAAAAGCAAAAAAATACAAAAAAGCAAAAAAATACCAAAAAAAAAGAAAAACTAAAAAAGTGTAAAACACAAGAAAAAAGAATTTTGAAAATTACATACAGAAGTGACTTCCAACTTTCAACAGCAAGAATATACAGCAATTTCCATAATCAATCCCTTACTCTGTATCAAACCAAGATCACATTATTTCTATAAATCCTTCCATTAGCACATACTGTATACAAATCATTAATACAATTGCTCCTTCCCCTTATATAATATAATATATTTTTAAAAAATCCCTTCTCACCCCTATGGGTGGTATGTGTCTTCTTCAACCTCGGGTCCTCTACCAGAGGCCTGGGAGTTTGGGGGTTCTACACAGTATCTTAGCTGCACCTAGCACTGCACTCTTCTGGACAGAATGCTCTGATGTTGCTCCTGGGATCTGTTGGAGCCACTCTCCCAGCTTAGGAGCCACATCCCCGAGTGCTCCTACCACCACTGGGACCACTTTGGCCTTCACTTTCCACATGCTCCCTAGTTCCTCCTTCAGGTGCTGGTACTTCTCCAGCTTCTCATACTCCTTCTTCCTGATATTTCTGTCACTTAGCACTGCTACATCTATCACCACCACCGTCTTCTGGTCCTTGTCTACTACCACGATGTCTGGTTGATTGGCCAGTACCTGCCTGTCTGTCTGGATCTGGAAGTCCCACAGGATCTTAGCCCTGTCATTCTCCACAACTTTCTGTGGAATCTCCCATCTGGACTTTGCAGGGTATAGCCCATACGCTGTGCAGATGTTCCTGTACACAATGCCAGCTACTTGGTTGTGCCATTCAGTGTATGCTGTTCCTGCCTGCATCTTACACCCTGCCACTATGTGTTGGACTGTCTCTGGGGCCTCTCTGCACAGTCTGCACCTTGAGTCCTGCCTAGTGTGGTAGACCCTTACTTCTATGGATCAGGTGCTTAGTGCCTGTTCCTGTGCCTCAGTGCTGGCTTTTAGTCCAGCCCTTTCCAGCCACTGGTACGATTTCCCAAGATCAGCCACCTCAGCTATCTGTCGATGGTACATCCCATGCAGGGTCTTGTCTTGCCATGGCACTTTCTTTCTTCCATGTCTGCTGCTGCTGCTTCAGGCATTCTCTCAGCAGCTCATCTTTAGGTGCCATCTTACTGATGTACTCCTGGATGCTCTGGGTCTCATTCAGGACAGTGGCTTTAACACTCACCAGACCCTGCCCACCCTCTTTCCAGCTGGTGTACAGTTTCTGGGTGTTGGACTTGGGATGAAAGCCTCCGTACATTGTGAGGAGCTTCTGGGTCTTCACATCAGCAGCCTCCACATCTTCCTTTGGCCAGCTCATTATACCAGCAGGGTATCTGATGACTGGCAGGGCATTCATGTTGATGGCATGGATCTTGTTCTTCCCATTGAGCTGGCTCTTCAGGACCTGTCTTATCCTTTGGTGGTACTTGGGTGTTGCTGTCTTCCTTGCCTCCTCATCGTGGTTCCCATGTGCCTGTGGGATACCAAGGTACTTGTAGCTGGTCTGTATGTCTGCTATGTGGCCTGCTGGTAGTTCCACCCCATCAGTCTTAACTACCTTCCCTGTCTTTACTACCATCCAGCCACACTTCTCTAGTCCGAATGACATCCCAATGTCCTCACTGTAGATCCGTGTCACGTGGATCAGTGAGTCGATGTCTTGTTCACTCTTAGCATACAGCTTGATGTCATCCATGTAGAGGAGGTGGCTGATGGTAGTTCCACTCTTGAACTTGTATCCATATACAGTTCTTGTGATAAACTGGCTGAGGGGGTTCAAGCCCATGCAGAACAGCAGTGGGGACAGTGCATCACCTTGGTATATGCCACACTTGATGGCCACTTGTGTGAGCTGTCTTGAGTTGACTTCAAGTGTTGTCTTCCACACTCCCATTGAGTTCTTGAAGAAGGTCCTTAGTGTCCTGTTGACTTTGTATAGTGCCAGGCATTCACAGATCGATGTGTGTGGCATTGAGTCATAGGCTTTCCTGTAGTCAATCCAGGCTATGCTCAGATTGGTCTGTCTAGACTTTGAGTCTGGGGAGACTGCTCTATCTATGAGCAACTGGTGTTTGGAGCTGAAAGTATGGTTGAGTCTGTCCATGTGTTGTGAGATTAAGGAGTTTTCATCACACAAGGGAAGAAGAAAACAACAACACACTACCCTTCTTGGACATCCTCATCAGTAGAGGAAATGATGGCAAACTAGAAACACTAGTCTACTGGAAATCAACCCACATTAACCAAATGCTCCATTACCAAAGCAACAACCCAACCTTCCACAAGAGGAGCTATTTAAGAACATTATTCAAATGAGCACAAATGCACTGCAGCAACCCAGAATATCAGAAAAAGGAAACAGACCACCTATGCAGCATATTCCAGCAAAATGGATACCCACACAACTTTATCAAGAAGTGCCTGACCACTCAACCCACTACAGCACAACAACACAAGCTATGAAAAGGACAACACTGCCATACATCAGAAACATCTTGGAAACTACCAACAGACTGTTACAGCCACACGGCATCACCGTAGCACACAAACCAACCAAATCCCTTCAGAACATCTTAAGCAAACCAAAAGACCCAGTCGCCCAAGAAGAAAAAATAGGAGTCATCTACAACATACAGTTTAAGGACTGTAAGAGCCACTATGTAGGACAAGCAGGCAGAAGACTAGCAGAGCGCATCCACAAACACCAACTAGCAGTCAGAAGACACAATGAAAACTCCTTAATCTCACAACACATGGACAGACTTAACCATACTTTCAACTGGGAAAGTGTGATTATCCTAGACCAAGCCAAATCCAAAAACGCTTGGGCAGAGCTTTCCAAATTTTTCATGTTGGTGACACAGTTTTTAGACATGCATCATTTCGTGACACACTCTTACAGCAGGGCATCATTTCATGACACACTCTTACAGCAGGGCACAAGGCAGGCACTAGGATTTGCACCAAATCACAGCAGGTTTGGAGGCAGCAAGACACAAGGCAGGTACTAGGACCAGCGTGGAATCCTGACAGGGCAGGTTTGGAGGCAGCAAGGCACAAGGCAGGCACTAGGACCTGCGTGGAATCCTGGCAGGGCTCGGAGGCAGCAGCAGCCGCAACACACCCAGGCACTGCAGCCGACACACTAACGTGTCACGACACACAGTTTGGAAAGCTCTGCGCTAGGGAATTCCTGGAAGCTTGGCACTCAGACAAGTCAGCCATCAACAGGCACATAGAGGTAAACAACATTTACATACCATTCAAAAGAGACAATAGAAAAGCTAAAAAGACAAGAACACCTCCTCACCAGCAATCAACACCCAGATATGCAAAGATTAACACCAGGATTAACACCAGACGAACAATCAAACAGTACACAATACCCTAATGAAGGAACCATTAACTCAGTCAATCAACCAAACAGCAAACAACAGCCTCATCAAGGAACTACCAAGGAGAGAACAACACCCACCAACACAAGCAGGGCAAGCCACTGTATATAAACAGAGAGCAATCCCCACTCCCTTTTCGCACTGAAGATGTTGCCCAGTCTGGCAATGAAACGTCTGCAAGAAAACAACAAGGCTCAGAGAGCACCAAGGACTCCACAGAGCATTATTTATTTTTTATTTATTTATTTATGTATTTATATCCCACCTATCCCCTCCCTAGATGGAGGGCTCTAGGCGGCTTACAGTCATTGCAATTTCATATATTATACAACCATATATTAACAAAGTTAACCGCGCGTTAGGGAGGGGGTGAGGGAACCGACTCTTCTTCCGCAGGTATCGGACTACATGCCCCAGAATCCCTCGCTTCTGAGCCGGCTGCTGACATCCTGGAAGTTGTCATTCGGGATCTGCCGCCATCCACGGGATTCACCAGGTCTTCTTCGGTCCGAGGGCGACCCTCCGAAAGGACGCCAGCAAATTTTCCCACGTAAGTGGTACCCATTTATCTACTTGTCTTAGCTTTCGAACTGTTGGGTTGACAGGAGCTGGGGCAAGTGGCAAGAGCTCACCTCGCCACGCGGATTCAAACCGCTGATGTTATGGTTGGCAGTCTAACAGCTCAGCGGTTTAACCCGCTGAGCTACCGCGCCCCTTTGATTATGTCACTGAAGTCACAATTATAATGCATAAACAAGCAAATCTCCCCATTAAACTTGGTCAAAGAACCCGAACCAGCAGATGGATAGCACTATACTAGGAAACTACATATGACTAAGAAACACTCTCAGAAAATGCATGCCTGAATAATTTTGCAGAAAAAGGATCCACATGAAATACTATAGCTTGGGAAATACTTCCATGAATAGGGCCCTGTTCTATATCGTCCCTTGTTGCATTTTTTTTTCAGTTGTTGAATTTTTATTGTAAACCACTTTGAAATCTTTTAAAACAGGAAGTAGTATACAGATATTTTAAATAAATAAATAAATAAACAATTATTTTATTTATGATAAATAATAATCTCCTACTTCAGGGCATCCCCTAAAATTATCATTTAATGGTGGCAGGCCAGATAATGTTAGATGGGACTTGGGAAGCTGCATTTTGCTAGAACAGACCATTGTTCCCTTTGCTGCTGACTACAGTGCTGAATGGATAAGTGTGCCTTTTTTCTAAGTATTATATTTTGTTTCTAAACATTTTGAAAAGGGGGGGAAAGGGAGGGGAGAAGGAAAAATAAAGCACAAAGTAGATAAATAGGGAATGTACACACCTCACAGAATTAAGTTAAAATGTTCAATGCTTCATTGATTAGTTTAAGTAAATAAATGTGTAATTTTAAAAACCACCCATCTTTGTTAAAATCCGCTCAATATATTCATATCTATATCAGTAGTCAACAAAGCATAAATAATTAAAATGAGGTTAAGAATTACAGTAATCTCTCTGAACAACAAAGATTTTCTATTAGGAGAAACCCACCTTTTGGATGTGGTACAAGCCTGTATATAGAATTATAATCCAAAAATGGTTTCCAAGTTGAGTTAAATTCTGTTTCAGATTTACTACAGTGGTTACATTTAAATGATACTGGCATGCTGGAGGTGGGGGGGCTTTAGGGAGAGAGATGGGAAACAGACATGCAGTTGCCAGGATTAGAAGCCAAATGTCAGACACACCAAAGGAACAGAGGGATTGACACCAGCTCCTTCAAGCTCTCAAAGAGATAAGCCATCTTGGCAGGTGTAAAGGAATGTACAGCTGGCTTTGGGGCTAGGGAAAATTTATTTATTTATTTTATTTTTTAATTTTTATCCCACCTTTCTTATTTTTATAACTAACCCAAGGCGGCGAACATACCTAACACTCCTTCCTCCTCCTACAGTATTTTCCCCACAACAACAACCCTGTGAGGTGAGTTGGTCTGAGAGAGAGGGACTGGCCCAAGGTCACCCAGCCGGCTTTCATGCCTAAGGCGGGACTAGAACTCTCAGTCTCCTGGTTTGCTATTGGCTCCTTCCTAGGGCTGAGAGACAGGGACTGGCCCAAGGTCAGCCAGCCGGCTTTCATGCCTAAGGCGGGACTAGAACTCTCAGTCTCCTGGTTTCTAGCCCGTTGCCTTAACCACTAGACCAAACTAACTCCCAATAATAAAAATAAGAGATCTGTTACAGGGAGAATTTCAGAAAAAGATAGTTCAGTCCTGAGAAAGTAGAAAGTGGGAGAAAGAAACTGAAAATAATCCCATCTTGATTTGGTTTACCGTAAAATGGGACCAAGAGAAATTTGGACAGGCTTTCAAGATACTGTTGTTCTACTTTGCTACAATGAAGAGCCTCCTGGGTATCAAGGGTGTCCACAGGGAGTGGTCCAAATAAGTCAAGAGTGCGATCAAAGCTGTGCCCTTTTTTTTATGGGCATCACCAGCACCTTGCCTTTTTATTTTATTTTTATTATGAATTTTATTAAGTTTAAAGAGAAAGATAAAAGCTATGAAAAAACAAAAAAAAACTACAAAAAAGAGAAGAAAAACTAAAAAGGTGTGAAAACACAAAAGAAATTTTTTTACATTTCAGAAAGATGTGACTTCCGACTTTTAACAGCAAGGATATACAAAAATTTTCCATAATCTCTTACTCTATATTAAACCAAAACCACATTATTTCTATAAATCATTCCTCTTTAGCACATTATAAAAATCATTCATATAAACCTCCTAAACAACTCCCCCCCCAAAAAAATAACACTTATTTAATTATTCCCTTCCTACTACTATTCTATACATTTCTGTCTACTATAATAAAAGTCAAAAGCACATAAATTAACTGCCATTATACTAAATAATTGTTGTTGTTTATTCGTTCAGTCGTTTCCGACTCTTCGTGACTTCATGGACCAGTCCACGCCAGAGCTTTCTGTCGGCCGTCACCATCCCCAGCTCCCCAATGGTTGAGTCCGTCACCTCCAGAATACCATCCATCCATCTTGCCCTTGGTCGGCCCCTCTTCCTTTTGCCTTCCACTTTTCCTAGCATCAGCTTCTTCTCCAGGGTATCCTGTCTTCTCATTATGTGGCCAAAGTACTTCAGTTTTGCCTTTAATATCATTCCCTCAAGTGAGCAGTCTGGCTTTATTTCCTGGAGTATGGACTGGTTTGATCTTCTTGCAGTCCAAGGCACTCTCAGAATTTTCCTCCAACACCACAGTTCAAAAGCATCTATCTTCCTTCGCTCAGCCTTCCTTATGGTCCAGCTCTCACAGCCATAGGTTACTACAGGGAAAACCATTGCTTTAACTATGCGGACCTTTGTTGTCAGTGTGATGTCTCTGCTCTTAACTATTTTATCAAGATTTGCCATTGCTCTTCTCCCAAGAAGTAGACGTCTTCTGATTTCCTGGCTGCAGTCAGCGTCTGCAGTAATCTTTGCGCCTAGAAATACAAAGTCTGTCACTGCCTCCACTTTTTCTCCCTCTATTTGCCAGTCATCAATCAAGCTCGTTGCCATAATCTTGGTTTTTTTGAGGTTTAACTGCAACCCAGCTTTTGCACTTTCTTCTTTCACCTTCGTCATAAGGCTCCTCAACTCCTCCTCGCTTTCAGCCATCAAAGTGGTATCATCTGCATATCTGAGATTGTTAATGTTTCTTCCAGCGATTTTAACTCCAGCCTTGGATTCCTCAAGCCCAGCATGTCGCATGATGTGTTCTGCGTACAGGTTGAATAGGTAGGGTGAGAGTATACAACCCTGCCGTACTCCTTTCCCAATCTTAAACCAGTCCGTTGTTCCGTGCTCTGTTCTTACCGTTGCTACTTGGTCGTTATACAGATTCCTCAGGAGGCAGACAAGATGACTTGGTATCCCCATACCACCGAGAACTTGCCACAATTTGTTATGATCCACACAGTCAAAGGCTTTAGAATAGTCAATAAAACAGAAATAGATGTTTTTCTGAAATTCCCTGGCTTTCTCCATTATCCAGCGGATATTGGCAATTTGGTCTCTAGTTCCTCTGCCTTTTCTAAACCCAGCTTGTACTTCTGGCAATTCTCGCTCCATGAATTGCTGGAGTCTACCTTGCAAGATCTTGAGCATTACCTTACTGGCATGTGAAATAAGTGCCACTGTTCGATAGTTTGAACATTCTTTAGTGCTTCCCTTTTTTGGTATGGGGATATAAGTTGATTTTTTCCAATCTGATGGCCATTCTTGTGTTTTCCAAATTTGCTGGCATATGGCATGCATCACCTTGACAGCATCATCTTGCAAGATTTTAAACAGTTCAGCTGGGATACCGTCGTCTCCTGCTGCCTTGTTATTAGCAATGCTTCTTAAGGCCCATTCAACCTCACTCTTCAGGATGTCTGGCTCTAACTCACTGACCACACCGTCAAAGCTATCTCCAATATTATTATCCTTCCTATACAGATCTTCCGTATATTCTTGCCACCTTTTCTTGATCTCTTCTGCTTCTGTTAGGTCCTTACCATCTTTGTTTTTGATCATACCCATTTTTGCCTGGAATTTACCTCCGATGTTTCTAATTTTCTGGAAGAGGTCTCTTGTCCTTCCTATTCTATTGTCTTCTTCCACTTCCGCACATTGCTTGTTTAAAAATAATTCCTTATCTCTTCTGGCTAACCTCTGGAATTTTGCATTTAATTGGGCATATCTCCCCCTATCACTGTTGCCTTTTGCTTTCCTTCTTTCTTGGGCTACTTCCAGTGTCTCAGCAGACAGCCATCTTGCCTTCTTGGTTTTCTTTTTCTTTGGGACGTTTTTTGTTGCCGCCTCCTGAACAATGTTGCAAACTTCTGTCCATAGTTCTTCTGGGACCCTATCTACTAAATCTAGTCCCTTAAATCTATTCTTCACCTCCACTGCATATTCCTTAGGAATATTAGTGAGCTCATATCTAACTGATCTGTGGGTCTTCCCTATTCTCTTTAGTCTGATTCTAAATTGTGCAATAAGAAGTTCGTGATCTGAACTACAGTCAGCTCCAGGTCTTGTTTTTACCGACTGTATAGATGTCCGCCACCTTTGGCTGCAAAGGATGTAGTCAATCTGATTTCGGTGTCGACCATCTGGTGAAGTCCATGTATAAAGTCGTCTTTTAGGTTGTTGGAAGAGAGTGTTTGTTATGCACAGTGAGTTGTCTTGGCAAAATTCTATCAGCCTATGTCCTGCTTCATTTTGTTCTCCCAGACCATGCTTGCCTGTAATTCCAGGTGTCGTCTGACTACCCACCTTAGCATTCCAGTCTCCTGTAATGAAAATAACATCTCTTTTTGGTGTATTATCCAGTAGGTGCTGCAGATCCTCATAGAACTGATCTACTTCTGCTTCTTCAGCATCTGTGGTTGGGGCGTATATTTGGATCGCTGTGATGTTAAATGGCTTACCCTGAATTCGAATTGAGATCATTCTATCGTTTTTTGGATTGTATCCAAGCACTGCTTTAGCCACTTTATTATTAATTATGAAGGCTACTCCATTTCTTCTGTGGTCCTCTTGTCCACAGTAGTAGATCTGGTGGTCATCTGATGTGAAGTGGCCCATCCCAGTCCATTTCAGTTCACTGACACCTAAAATGTCTATATTTAATCTTGACATCTCACCAATAACCACATCCAATTTGCCCTGGCTCATAGATCTTACATTCCAGGTTCCTATGGTGTGTTGATCTTTAGAACATCGGATTCGTCGTTCACCACCAGCACCGTCGGCCGCTAGCTGTCCTTTCGGCTTTGAGCTAGCTGCGTCATCACATCTGGGGCTAGTTGAACGTATCCTCTGTTCCTCCCCAGTAGCATTTTGACCATCTTCCGACCTGGGAGTCCCATCTTCTGATGGTATACCGACATATCTTTGGTTGTACTGATCCATTTAGTTTTCATGGCAAGAATACTGGGGTGGGTTGCCATTACCTTCCCCAGGGATCGTATTTAGTCTGACCTCTCTGCCACGACCTTCCCGTCTTGGGTGTCCCTTCACGGTTTAGCTCATGGTTTCACTGAGGTGCTCAAGCTCCAGCACCACGACAAGGTAACGATCTCCTTTGCTGGAGATACTAAATAATACAACAGTTTTAATAATCTTAATCTTAAAAAACCCCAAAAAAGAAAAGCAATTCGAAACAATGACCTTAAATCAAATTCTTAAAACCATCCAAATAAATATTTTTATACCCTAATAATCTTAATCCATATCCTTAAAAACAAATAACAACAGCCAAACCCTAAAAGCCATCCAGATAAACATTCTTCAACCCTTATCCCACTTCAACATAAACCAAAGCATTCACATATCCCCACAATGTGCACAGCCCAAGGCTGGAGCACGGCTTGGAAAATGGTGACGTCCCAGCCTCCCAACCAGCTCTTACCAGTGGAATGCAAAACGCTGTTTGTTTGCTTTTTTAAAGAATTTTATTAAGTTTCAAAAAAAAAGATAAAAGATACAGAAAAACAAAAAAATACAAAAAAAACCCTAAAACGTTAAAAGTGTGAAAACAAAAGAGAATTTTTTTTAGATAGAATACAAAAAGAAGTGACTTCCGACTTTAAACATCAAGGATATACAGCAATTTCCCATAATTAATCCCTTACTCTATATTAAACCAAAATCACACTATTTCTACAAGTCAACCCCTTAGCACATTATAAAAATCACTAAATACCATTGCTCCCTCCCTTCAAAGTATAAGTCACCTAATCAACTTCCCCCCCAAAATAACAATTACTTAATTATTCCCTTCCTACTACTATTCTATACATTCCTGTCTACTATAATAAAGATCAAAAATAGAAAAGCATGAAAATTTTCTACCATTATAGTTAATAATACAAATAACATGAATACAAAAAACATGAATAAGAAAAAACCTTAATGATCATAATCCCAGTCATTAATGATAAGTAAAATCATCCAAAGCCAAAAAACCATCCAGATAAATATTTTAACCCACTTCAAAATAGACTAAGACATTTACATATCCCCATAATAAGCACAGATCTATTTTCTTAAAGAAATCAAACAGCCCAACTGCTCCCCTCACAAACACAGTCTTCTCTTAAAAAAACCTCCCGTATATAATAGCCCCTTCTTTTCCATAATATTCCATCAGAAAGTCAAATTCACACATATCTTGCAGCTCAATCCGTTTAAGTTCTTCAATTCAGCATTGCCAATTTCATCCAGGATTTCAGCAGAAGCCCGAATCTCACTCTTGGGAGAAACATTTCCATCACTGTTAAATTCTTCAAGTTCATCTACATCATCCCCAATCAAATGGCACATTTCAGACCACATATTTTCCACAATGCTCCGAATGTCCTGCACAACAGCTTGGCAGGAATCAGAAAAATATTTGCTTAATATCTGCTTTAATGTCACAGTGAAAATCGGAGAAAGCCTGGTTAAGATCCTCCATTTCTGAAGCAGTAAGTTATGGCACCCCCTAGATACTTAACCAGCAGAAGTGAAAGGTAATGGAAAATTTCCGAACTGAGTTAAGATAAGATCACAAACAGTTCCCAGAGAAAGTAGCAGCAGGAAAGTGAAAGTTCAGAATGGCAGATTCAACGTGTAGGAAAAATGCTAAAATTTTCAAAATTAGTGCAGAAATATTAACAGGGAGACGATAACATACTCTCAACCCTCCGTAGTATTGGATGGAAAGCAAAATCCAAATCTTTAAAAAAAAAATTTTTTAAATTAATCACAAAAATAATGATAAGCACCAAGAGAGATTGTTTCTCCTTAATGTAGAAAGCCTCTCTTAGAGTATGGATGCTTAAAGAAAAAATAAATTGGGTGCTTTAGAAATGGGGTGGCTGGACTTAATGTCCTTTTAAGGCTGCAGCGCGGCTCAGAAATGATGCCTTCCCAGCCTCCTGGTGAAGTCTTTACCCATTGATCCCAGACACTGTTTATGACCTCCTGTCTGCAACTCGCAGTCTGGAGGATGAATGGGTCAATTCCAAGCATTTTCCTTGATCTGGAAAAACGCTCTGGG
This sequence comes from Charina bottae, assembly GCA_023362775.1. Taxonomy (NCBI): domain Eukaryota; kingdom Metazoa; phylum Chordata; class Lepidosauria; order Squamata; family Charinaidae; genus Charina; species Charina bottae. The sequence continues at coordinate 191,496,288 of JALMGJ010000003.1, forward strand.
CTTCAGGAAAAACCAGACTGAGCCTGAAAAAACTGCCACGATGCCAGTTCTGCCTGCGGAGCTCGCGGGCAAAGCTGTTCAGTCTGCCATGTTCCCACCGGAAGTCCTCAAAATGTTGTTTGTAATCTTATGGCTGCAAGCAGCCATCTGGAGGGCAGATGTGGTGATTCCTGGTGTTTTCCTTTATCTGGAGAACACTCCTGGGCTTCAGGAAAACCTGCCTGAGCCCGAAAAAAATTGCCACGTTGTCAGTTCCGCCTGTGGAGACTGCAGGCACAGCTGCTCAGTCCGCCATGTCCCCACCGGAAGTCCACCACCTTGCCTTTTTCAACCACACCCTGTGGACATCCCTGATGCCAGCAGCAGTTATGTCCTTTGGTCTTTCCCTTCCCAGCAGGCAAGTCTAGAATGCTGGCCTCATTAGACAATCCTTTTCTTTGACAGTAGCTAGCTGTCTCGCTTCCCAGCTGGAATTCATTCATTCTTTTTTTTTTTTTTTGAGGGAACAGCAGGATTCTCCGTTGGGGTCCAGTACTTCAAGAGCCAATATATGGGGCACGAATCACCAGACTGTAAGAAAAAAAAGGGCAAGTTTCTGCTTTTTAGAAGCTTTGGCCCATAAGATGAACAGTTGTAGACATGATTGATTGTCTGAGAATGCAACTTCTTGATTTATTTCTTCCCGCTGGGGTGTGATTGCTGCCCCCTTAAAATTAAAGAAGTACATAGAAATACATGGGGAAGGGGGAGAATTGATCTGCCTGTGCAACTGTATGTTCACTCATTGCTAATACAGTAGCTAAGGCAGGACCTTATAATATGTTAAATTCAGCCCTTTAAAACGGGTGAATATTCAAGTCTAAATCTTTAAAACATCATTTGGCCACTGCAGGCTGTAATAACGTTGCAAAAAAAAAAAAGAGAAAAGCAGAAGAGCAGCTGAGAGACTATGAGTTATATACAGTAGCTCTGCAAGGTAATCCAGTCTTGCTATTTCTATGGGGAGGCAGGGAGCAGAGTTACATAGGGGAACATTTCAGAGCAGTCTAGATAAAAAGTTGAAGCTGACTGCAGTAACAACGCAGTTTATCATGGAGAGCCTGAAGTATGTATGTACATTGCTATTCATGTCAGCTGTTCTACATCCTCCTGACTCAAATACAGCCAGTTATTTATCACTGGAACTTTGCCTTCTGATCAGGCATTCCAGCTTTTTCTTTTTCTTTTTTTTGGAAAAAAAAAACATGATCAAGTTCCATGGCTTTAAAAAGTCTTAAATCCCTGCTATAGCAGGGGGTCACAAAGTGTTCTCAAAACATAGGATGGGTTAAAACTCTCCTTGGCATACCAAGATGGAGGAAAGTGTCAATACAGTACGTGTGTGTTCACATACATATGAATTAGTGTGCTTTGTGGTACATATACTGTATGTGAACAAATAGGTATGGCCACTGTCCCACCATTCATTGTGTCACATGGCAAAACACACTCATTTCTGATTTAAGCAAAACCAGCACTTATCAATGACAACATTTTTAGAATCATATCTGAGAAGTATGTTTTAGTTTTCTAAAATATATCTTTCCAACACATTTCTCCCATGGGATCAGAGGACAACAGGATTTGCTTAAAAGACTATGACTGCTGCCAGAAGGATGAGTCTCAAACTGTTTCAGTCAACTAAAATCAAGAATGCTTGGTCAACTGCCATGACAACAATATCTTTTCTATTTCTCTTTGGTTAGTTTTTAAAAAATGTCCACACATATATATCATCTGATATGGCAACTAACAATGTTCCCCAATGCTTTGAAAAGTTGCTGGAGTATGATGGGCATGACATCCTATTTTTCATGTTTGATGGAATTATATTTCCTAACACCAGTTTCTGTTTTTCTCCTTAATCGTATTTTTTTCTGCTAAAGAAAAACAAGCAGGAAGAAAACACCGGAGGATTATAAATGAAAGGCAATATTATCTTTAACCCCTCTAACCAATCGAAGATAATTCTCTTTGACTCCACACCTCTAACATTATGTAAGTGAGCTGAATATAAAAATAAATAAAATAAATAAAACACCCAGTGTTTGGCAAGAATTTGGTGGTGATGAAAGAAGTGAGAACAAAAGCATCAGCCACTCAGTAGTGATAAGATCTTTTAATCAAGACCGCAGTTGTGGATTACACTGCAATCCATACCAAACCAGTATTTTTAAGATATTAATTGGGAAAAAGGAAAACAGACTTGAAAGGTTTCTTTCTATCACTTACAATTTGGCTTAGTTGGGGAATTTCTCAACTATGTTAAACAGGTAGACCTTGCTTTGCCTTTAATATCATTCCCTCAAGTGAGCAGTCTGGCTTTATTTCCTGGAGTATGGACTGGTTTGATCTTCTTGCAGTCCAAGGCACTCTCAGGATTTTCCTCCAACACCACAGTTCAAAACCATCTATCTTCCTTGTGCACATTGTGGGGATATGTAAATGCTCTGGTTTGTCATTGCTAAGCGAGGACTACCTGTATTGTACATTAAGGAACAAGTAAAAAGTATCACTAGGTTATCATTACAAAGGAAGATATAGTACTTTTTTCATACTTATTCACTATTTTTCATACTAACTTGAAGGGTTATCTGTTTATTATCACATTAACTTGATTTTTGTAAAATCTTGTCTCTTGTGAAAAGTTTACAAGAGGCAAGAGAGCTAAGAAACTCAAGCTTCCTCTTTCAGGATCTTGTTCCAACTCAGAATCCATAATTTTGTCAAATAATATTGTCGAAAGCCTTTGACAATACATCAGAATCCATAATTTCTTCTTAAATAATCCATTTCTCTCTTCTTCTCCCTCACATGCATTACATGGTTTCAAGTTGAATTCACTGTCTGCTACAAAAGTGAACAACTTGAGGCCCCAGAGCTGTATCTGACCATCCTCCAACACAACTGCCAAAAATAATAGTAATCAGTGGCTGTTGTGGGTCTTCCGGGCTGTGTGGCCGTGTTCTGGAAGTTGTGGTTCCTAACGTTTCGCCAGCATCTGTGGCCAGCATCTTCAGAGGGCAGGAGCACAGATAGAAGCAAAAAAAAAAAAGCCTTCGACAATACAATAGTAATCAGCATTCCTATATTTTGAGATAGGAAACATACAAGCCCTGTACCCTGAGTCATGAAATATGATGTACAGTACATAGTTAACCCTCTCCCCGCAAAAAACAAACAAAAACCCAAATGCTCCCTTAACTACACGTCACCCCACCTATTTACATGCATAATTGTCTTGTCCTTCAGAAAATGGCAATCCACAGAAGGTACAAGTTCTGTTTAAGCCATTTTGATGGTCTTTGATTGTTGTTGGTATCTATAGTTGGTGTATATAGGATTGGCTGCCAGGTTTTGCAATTGAGGCAGCAAAAACAAAGCAATGTTATGCCAGTCACAGTGTTGGTATCTGAACGTATGATCATCTGCTTTGATATCTTGTTTTAAATTAATTGTAAATTATGATTGCATTGTATATTTTGAGTTGTTTGTTGCTGTGATGCCACCTGGCATTCACAAGATTGGCAGCTACTTCCCAGACAGGATGTACACAAAATTCTGCGTCCCAAGTAGAAGCACATGGGATTTGGCATATTTACAACAAGCAGATGTCTCCAAACCCTTCCCTTTCTGCTAGTTAGGAAAAAGTGTTCTCTTTTTAAAACCCAGAAGTTGCTGGATTTGAGGCTGGAAAGAGTGGGATTTAATACCTCCTCTCAGCTTCAGAATTTGCAGAAAACAGGATTTTCAAGGTAACAAATTGGCACAGATGTAACATCTGTTCCAAGGCTCTAAAGAAATAGGGAAAGCTTACTACAAATTGCACTGAGTTTAGTTTCTTCCCTATTAGTTAATGAATATTGTGTCTGATATTTATGTCCTCTGTTCATACTCAGCAAATTCTGTTTTTTTTAATGCAACTTGGTACCCCTTTGCAGCAGAGTTATTTCCATATTTGAAGTAGGCCTATCATTTTTATAATCTGCCCAGAATCTTATACTGTCCTTTCTAGTTTTCTTACGAGAGATTCTTTTAAGATGTCTGTGAGCTGAGGGGAGTTTGTTTGTTTGTTTATGCTTTCGAGTCAGTGTTGACTCCTGGCAACTGTCTGGACAAGTCCCTGCAGTTTTCTTGGCAAGGTTTTCAGAAGTGGTTTGACATTGTCTCCTTCCTAGGGCTGAGAGAAAGTGACTGGCCCAAGGTCACCCAGCTGGCTTCATGCCCAAGGCAGGATTAGAATTCACACTCTCCTGGTTTCTAGCCCAGTGCCTTAACCACTACACCAAAGTGGCTCTCTGTGAGCTGAGTATCCCTATAGTTTTTCCTCCTCCTCCACTGAATATTTTGCACATGAGTAATTAAAATTAAAAGGCATTATTTTACATCCATTTTTTTCTTTTTAAAAATAAAGTTAAATTTTATTTGTATCTTGTGAGACTGATCTATCTCCCCAAAGAGGGGACTGTTGATTCCTCTAGTCTCATACCTCATGCTACATGTTCAGGAGGTGGCTATAGAATTTATTTCATCTGCAGCAGCTTCTTTTCTTTTTACTTTCTTGTAAGGAACACAAGGAACAAGGGCGTGGTGGCTCAGCGGGTAAGACGCCAGGCTTGTCGATCGGAAGATCGCAAGTTTGGAGGTTCGAATCCCTAGTCCCGCGTGACGGAGTGAGCTCCCGCACTTGCCCCAGCTCTTGCCAACCTAGCAATTTGAAAGCATGCAAATGCAAGTAGATAAATAGGTACCACTTCGGTGGGAAGGTAACAGCGTTCCGTGCACATCATGCCGCCTACATGACCTTGGAAGTGTCTTCAGACAACGCTGGCTCTTCGGCTAACAAACGGAGATGAGCACCAGCCCCTAGAGTCGGACACGACTGCACAAATGTGTGGGGGGGACCTTTACTTTTTAAGGAACACAGGCTGTGAGATCCCTCTCTCACACACACTGATGGGGGGGCAGGGTGCCAAATAAAGACATTCCCCTGGAAAGTAACGATGGCAGCAGCAATTCCAAATTGCTACATCAAGTCAGGAGGCAGAACTAGGGTATGCAGCGTCTGGAAATTGAGTTTTAGACCATATGGGTTCAGCCTTGGGCTCAGCCTTCCTGCTACATTTACTTTTTTTTTTGCTTTCACATGAATTAAAATAGTCCTGATAGCTAGTCAATATATTTTTCCAAAATGAATACAAAATCAGAACATGTATGCTGTCATTATGAGATTTGGAAGCTGAGAACTTTCCTTCCTTCCTTCCTTCCTTCCTTCCTTCCTTCCTTCCTTCCTTCCTTCCTTCCTTCCTTCCTTCCTCTCATTGACATTGAGCACTGAGTGATTCCGAAGTGCACTAAAAAACAAGTAAGCAGCAAATGTTGAGGGGAAGGATGGATATCTTGACCTAGACACACTTGGGATCACAGTTTTCAAGTACTTGGACCACTAGGAATATGCTTAGGACCCCACAGCCTGAAGGAACCTCAAACCCAGCATCATATAGTGGAAACTGCTATTAAAGATAAAGTTACCAAACATTTGGAAACACAGGCCTTGCTCAAGGATACCCAACATGGCTTCACTAAGGATAGGTCCTGTCTAACTAATCTACTACAGTTTTATGAGGGTGTTAATAAATGTGGACAAGGGTAAGCCAGTAAACATCATCTCCTTAAGATTTTCAGAAATCTCATTAAAGTCTTCTCAGCCATGGAATAAAAGAGCAGGTCCTCTTCTGGGTAAGCAATTGGCTAAAGAATAGAAAACAAAGCATAAGAGTAAATGGACATTTTTCACAATGGAGGGACATAACTAGTGGGATCTGCCAAGATACTGTCCTAGGACCGGTGCTTTTTAACATATTTATAAATGATCTGGAATCAGACATAACTAGTGGAATAGCCAGGTTTGCTGACGACACTAAATTATTCACAGTGTTAAAAACAATAAGGAACTGTGAATAGCTCCAAAGGGATCTTTGCACATTAGAAGAGTGGGCGTCAAAATGGCAGATATCATTCAATGTGAGCAAGTGTAAAGTGATGTACATTGGTGCCAGAAATCCTACTCATACAAGCTAGTGGGATCAGACTAAACTCTCTGGCCGACGGGACCTACAACACACCTCTCCTGCTGGACCTGATGGTATCATAATGCCCTTATCACCGGTGTGACCACATCTAGAATGTTGTGTGCAGCTCTGGTCACCACACCTCAGAAAGGATATAGTGGAACTAGAGAAGGTTCAGAGGAGGGCAACTAAGATGATCAAGGGGCTGGAGCAGCTTCCCCGAGGAAAGGTTGCATCCTGTGGGGCTTTTCAGTCTAGAAAGGAGGCTAATGAGAGGGGATATGATTGAGGTGTACAATATTATGCATGATGTGGATAAAATGGACAAAGAGAAACTATTTTCACCTTCCCAGAATACTAGAACCAGAGGTCACCCAATTAAATTGAATCCTGAAAGAATCATGACAGACAAAAGGATTTTTTTAAAATACACAACATGTAATTAAACTTTGGAATTTGCTACCATGAGATGTGGGGCTGGCTACCAGCTTGATTACCAGCTTAGCTCTTGATTGCTCTTGAGTAGATTTTAATTTGCTTTTACCTGTTACTTCCTAGTTTCAAGTGTGATCCTTTTTGCTGCTCTTCCAGTCCATGGGAGCTAAAAAAAAAAAGGGTGAATTCTATATGACATTATTATCTTTAATCTAAAGCTTAAACTATAAAGATGCTAGCTTTTGTTCCCTGTATGGTATTTCACATGTGAGGAACGCAGTGACTTAATCATATATTATGCACAGTCCAATCTCTGGCAGCAGCTAGGAGCAATTCTTTCAAATATACTTCTCTTTTTTCATTCTTACAAATAACTTAGAAGGTAAATTGGAATGCCAGCAGGCCTAGTGGCAGAATTCATTCGTATTGCAGATAATTCAACTGTAATGTTAGCTGAAATCGGATGGGTTTGATTCTGCCTTTTGAAAGGGATTTCATTCCGTTTGGAAGGAAACTCAGACATTACATAGTTAGTGCATATGAAAATTCTCCAAGATATTTTTTGTCTAATTAATTAAAAATGAAAAAGAGGCCTGGGAGAATGCAAACTTGATCGGAAGAGGCTGGAGTCCTATTATCCCTTTCTCTCTAGGCCATTTTTCTGCCCCTCTATGACTTTCCACCAACGTAAAAAAGGATCATGATAGCTTAGCTTATTTTCATACTCCTGCTGCAGTCAATCCTTATTGACTTCCATGCAGATATGCACGGAATATCTATGGCCTAATACAGGAGTAAAATGGTTTTATATCACACTAGAGACCTAAAGGCACCAGCAAAGCAACAGAGTCAGTGTAAAAGGGAATGCCATATCTTCTGAGGGAATTTTTAGGCCGTAATACAACACTATGTTGATGCTGCCATCTGCTGGGGCAAACAGTTATGGCAACCTAAGCAAATCTGCAGGGTAATAACCATAATCATAACAACATTGCATAGAGCTGATGGCACCTTCTAAATACCTGAGAATAATAATATTATTTTAATTTAAATTCAATCAAATCAATTTTACCTTTTTGTCCCAGCTCTACTTAATATGGGGGGAGGGGAATTCAGCCCTCAGCCTTCCTTTCAAATATCGTCTTCCAGAGCAGCTACATTACTCCCAACTTAAGAATGGAAAACGGAATATTGGTGGACAGCAAAAGAGATTCAAAGACACTCTCAAAGCTAATTTAAAAAAATGTAATATCAGCATTGAGAACTGGGAAACCCTAACTCATGAGCGTTTCAATTGGAGGACAGCCTTTATTAATGGCGCTATGGACTTTGAAGAAGCACGAGTACAGGGCGAAAGGGAGAAAAGAGCTAAAAGGAAGGCACGTCAGGCAAACCCTCATCATGACCGTCTCCCACCCGGAAACCTATGCCCTCATTGTGGGAGGTTGTGCGGATCCAGAATTGGCCTTTATAGCCACTTACGGATCCACTGTTAAAATTTTACCTTTGGAAGACAATCTTACTCGGCTACGAGTGATTGCCAATGAGTGACACACAGATCAGTAAAGGTTGTGGATTCATATGCCATAGGTGGCCTAATCGGTAGTGTTGCAAGGACTAAAGGTGACTCGAGAAAATCGTTTTCCAGGTTTCCTTAGAAATTTGATAACATTTTATCTTTCCAATTTCTCTTCCTTCTGAAAAAAGATAAAGGTAAAGTCTCCCCCCCCTCACATTTGTGCAGTCGTGTCCGACTCTAGGGGCCGGTGCTCATCTCCGTTTCTTAGCCGAAGAGCCAGCGCTGTCTGAAGACGCTTCCATGGTCATGTGGCCGGCATGTCGCATGCGGAACGCTGTTACCTACCCACCGAAGTGGTACCTATTAATCTATTTGCATTTGCATGCTTTCGAATTGCTAGGTTGGCAAGAGCTGGGGCGAGTGCGGGAGCTCACTCCGTCACGTGGGACTAGGGATTCGAACCTCCGAACTTGCAATCTTCCGATCGACAAGCCTGGCGTCTTACCCGCTGAGCCACCACACCCCCTTTTATCTTTCCAATTTCTCTTCCTTCTGAAAAAAGCATGTTTCCCCCTTGCTCTATAGACCTTCACACTAGGCCTTGATCCAGATTGGTTTGGATTAATTAGATCAATCTCTGGACTGGATTAGAATTACATTGTATGGGACTAGGATTGGGATTTTGTAGGGCTTTAAATTTCCTGGATAAGAGCAATCTCTTGAGAAATATTTTCCACAAGAGGTGTTTGTGCCATTCTGTATCAGCTCTATAGTCTTGTTCACACCATTCCCTTCTTTTAGAAGCTATACCAGTTTATTTCCAACTCAGGTGTGGTTCAAAAAGAACTGCTCTGAATATGGTTTTCAGTTAGAAATGCTGGAACTCTGTAGGATTGAGGACAGACTCACTGGAGGGAATTTATTGTCTTGCCTTTGTGCCAGATCCTGACTATGAAGGTTCTCAGTCATCCAGGTGGAATTGTCTGTAGCTTGAATCATGTCAACTGGATTTCTATTTTCTCAGTGGAAACGTTTCGCTCCTTATCCAAGGAGCTTCTTCAGTCTGAGCAAAGTTAGTAAGGGAATCCTAAAATATGTTGCTGTGTGACCTTACACCTGGGGCTAGGTCATGGTTATTTTTTGAGATGTTATTTCTAAGTCCCTTTATCATCTAAAGGAGGATCGTTAAGATTACCATGCTGCTGTTGAGCTTGCGAAATGGTCTTAATCTTCCTAGGCACAGAAGACAAAGCAGGGAGGAAGATAGGGGAAAGATTGTGCCTGAGGCCCCCACCTCTATTCAAGGAAGGATTTTCCAAGTTAGCATAAATGGATTCCTTGAGCCCTCTCTCAAACCACCTATCTTCTCTGTCTAAAATGTGAACATTAATGTCCTCAAATGAGTGTCCTTTTTCCTTTAGATGAAGATAAACTGCTGACTCTGGTCCTGTGGTGTTACTTCTCCTGTGTTGGGCTATCCTCCTGTACATAGGTTGTTTGGTTTCTTCAATGTAGAGTTCAGAGCACTCCTCACTGCACTGGATTGCATAAACTACATTGCTTTTCTTGTGTTTTGGAATTTGATCTTTGGGGTATACAAGCCTCTGTCTCAGTGTGTTGGTGGGTTTGAAATATACAGGTATGTGTATATGTATATGTACATATACATATGTATACATATGTATATGTATATGTGTATGTGTATATTTAACACACTCAACCTCAACACAAGCAGTTTAATATCGCAATGAAACATTCAGCACCTGCACTCAGGCTGGAACACTGAGGAGAGAAAAACAAGTGTACACATACACATTCTTATCACAGAAATATCAGCTAAAATTACTTGCTGAACTCAAGGCTTGCATTTGTAACAATAACCGTCCATGTTTACAAACTTTACAGTGAGCCGAATTCAAAAACCAAGTCTCTGAAAATGCTTACACATAACAGCAGCCGGTAGAGCAGAAAACTTGGATTCGTTGTTTAGCTGACTTCTGGCATCTGGCTTCCCCTCCATTCATAAATCAGGCTTCTTGCACTGACAGCATCCACTGGACGACGGGGCAGGGAACAGCCTTGTAGAATCACACCTAACCACGGCAAATGCAGATTCCATGCCAAGTTTTACTTCAGCTGGAACACTCTGTTTGGAATTCTCAGGAACAACAGCAACAGATGGCTCCTGGAAGTGGCTTGTAAAATAATCCACAGGAAGGTGGCAGGGAGATAGCGTCTTTGCTTTCTCGACCAGTAGACCAAAACTACTGTCCAGGCTTGGCAAAAATCACGCATGCTTTTTCACAGTGCCAGAAAAACATGCCTTCTTGTTCAAATGCAGCAAACAAAGTCTTGAGCTTACCACGGTGGGTCATCACACTTTCACCCAAGTCGCAGCTTCAAACTATAAAGCTGTCGTAGTAGTCCACCAAGGGCAACAGAGTTCTACTTTGTATTGAACGGCTCCAACAGCCGCTCAGCACCCATTACACAGTCCTTGAGTCGCTGATATGCAGTAGCTGAGATGATTCCCAAAAGCAAAACAGCTATAAGCACAGTCCAAACACGCTTGCACCTCTTCAGAGGGAACCCTCTGGAGGTGGATTTGCCACATACTGCCACAAATCTTCTTCTTGCAAAAAGAATGATTCCATCTCCACACACCAGGTCAGATAGTTTGTGCCATCTAAAGCCCCAAATGGCAGACTGACCAGACACTGTTCAGCCATTGCTGACCACTCAAAGAAAACATGTTTATTCTGAAACCAGCCTCTAAAAACAAACTCCCTTTTACAGCCAGGTCCAACGTAGCAAAGAAAACGCAACATAATCTCTGGGCAACATAACCTGATGGGATATACGCTGGCTTAAAGGGGAAAAAACCCGAGGCTTGAGAATAAACAGACAAGAATGCAGCTTGTTAGGGCTAAAAGTATTTTACTTGTAGCATAAGGCAATAATGTATATACAATCACATTATCGCAAAAAGGAAAGTTGAATACACAGTACATGGTACAGCATTGCAAAAGGAAAAACAAAAACAAACTTATAAGCAGAGTTCCGTGTATTGATCCCAGGGCCAGAGTTCCTGCCATGGCCTATACCCAAAGCCAGGCATAGCTTGCTCTGCCCAGTCCACGGGAAGTGAACACGTGAAGAACTACATGGCTAAAAGACACTAGAAATCAAGAAGCATAGAACACCATTTTGCATGGTTGTATATTTAGTTCTTCTAGCTTTCTGATTGGCTGGAAGTTAGCTGTGACACACACCAGGCCTAAAACATTAGGCCTAAAGCACACAGCATGACCTGCTATTGGGTAGCAGTGCTGCATCCAAGCACTGAGTTCCCCCCCTCCTTGCTCTCACAGGGCAAGGCTTCCCACAGAGGAAATCAGGAGGATTTGTTCTCATGGGAAGATTTCCATTGCTAGCCATAACATGGTACCCTCTCGCTCCCTATCTCATGAAGATGTAAACAACGCCATTCAAAATTATGGGAATGCTTGTTATCTAGCCACCTGGCGTTCACGTCATCATGAGAACGCTTTGCTGGTAAAGGATGCAATTTGCCAAAACACTTCTCATATGGGTAATCTGACAATGGGGTGTTTGCCAAATATCCGTTTTATTGTATTTATTTATTTATTTATTTGCATCTCCCTTCTCCTGAAGAAGCAAGATGGAGTGAAATTGGCAATACTCTGTAGATTTAACCGTTTTCTTCATCAGGGAGCATACATATGTTTTATTATTTCTTTCTTTCTTTTTATTGCAGTGTGTTGTTGAGGGATGCAGAATCTATGGAAGTAGGATAGGGTGGTAATTTTCTGTCCTTATTCTCAATGTATCCGATCTGGCAGAAGTGAAGACAATTGTAGCTCCTTTGCAAAATCTTTTTTGAGAGATTGGGGAGTTTAACCTCTAGCAGGTTGGAAATGTGCTAAAAGTAAGAATGCCAAAAGGATCAACTGATCTCTCTTGTGCACAACATGGAATGATGGATTTAAATACAGAATCTACTTTCCTTCTGCCTGAATGTCAGAAGAACTTCCTAATGGTAAGAGCAGTGGAACCAATTCTCCTGAGAGGTGCTGAGTTCCCATTCATGAGATGGATTCAGTGTGTGCAATGTATTCAAGTATTGGACAGTTATCTGAGATGCTTTAATTTGGATGTCTTCACTGAACAGAAATGACCTCTTCCAGCTCTCAGATTCCATAGAATTAATGTAAGATAGTTTTACCCTGAGAGATGATTATTTCTGACTGAAGAAAAGTAGGGCTACAGGTGTTGTGAGATTTTCATGCCAGATAACCAGAGGGCTGTTGGAGGTCTGCGATCTGGGACAGAATTGATTGAGGGTAGTCAGCTAGAGTGAGAGAGAAAACAAGACTCCAGGAAAAACAAGGCAATGGTGGCTGATCTTTAATCAATCCCAGTTTGGTGCTTCAGTGAGTTTGTTACTAATGGCCTGGGGGCAGTAAAATAGTTCAGCTTCAAATTATTGAGAATGGTGAGCTATACAAAACTCAAAAAAATATACTTCTATTATGGCTTAATGGGAAACAAGGGTGAATAAGTATCTGTATAAGCAAGTGTAAAAGTAAGCCACACTGGCAGAGAATAATTTTGCAAAATAGACTCTGATGGTTGGTAAGAGTTTGGGAGATAAATCTAGGGATACTCCCCCCACCATTTTACCCAGTCAAAACAACTTTTTACTCTTTTCCCAGAAGTTATGGGCACTGAATTCATATCCGTGTGCTTCACATGTCATCTATATAAAATGGTGAAGCTAAAAATTAAGATTGTGATTGGCTCAAAAGGTTGTGAACTCCCACTATTTATTATGCATTTCCTAATTAGATATTATTCATTTCAATGTAGGTGTAAATGTTACCATATTTTCAATAAAACTACAATGGCCTGCTCTTTGTGGCAGTTAGTTTAAATTCCATTATTTAGGCTATTGTAAGTATGCATGTATAGATGTATTTACATTTACAAACTCTTGTGTCATAGACTCTAAGCAGCTTTCAGCAAAATAATAGTACTAGAATAACAACCAATTATTATCAAACCAGCAGATCAATTATCAATATCAGTAAAAGATTACAATTTAACACAAAGCCTCTTATAAAAACTCACCTTATAACATATCCAGACCTTGGACATTACAACAGCACTCATTTCACAGTAGGTCTGTGGAACAGCAACATTTTAACAGCCCTCCTGTATATAAATGGGGAGCAGAATATTCAAGTGGGGGGAGGGCTTGCAAAGAAAAGCTTTGTTTTCAGCCCCCCCACCCCCAAGGTTGGGAACTTGCAACATGTCCTATCTGCTGGTTCATGTTGTAAGGACAGATTATGTATGGAGCAAATGGTCCTACGGATACTCATAACCCAAATAAGTTACCAGGCTTGTCAATTGGAAGGTCGCAAGTTCGGAGGTTCGAGACCCTAGCCCCGCATGACAGAGTGAGCTCCCACACTTGCCCCAGCTCTTGCCAACCTAGCAATTTGAAAGCATGCAAATGCAAGTAGATGAATAGGTACCACTTTGGTGGGAAGGTAACAGCATTCTGCGCATGTCATGCTGGCCACATGACCACGGAAGCGTCTTCAGACAACGCTGGCTCTTTGGTTAACAAACGGAGATGAGCACCTTCCCCTAGAGTCGGACACGACTGTGCGGGGGAACCTTTACCTTTTTTAATACCCTGAAATACACCCAGAAACAAACTGGTAGCCAGCATAGCTCTTACAATAAAGGTGTAGAATAGTTCTCACCCTTCAGGAAGTAGACTGCTGCATTTTGAAACATCTGTAGTTTCCAGTGATTCTTGACTGGGAAGCTCTGGGGGTTGTAGGGCAGGGCATGTTATTGAGGTGGTGACGGGCAGGGGATGTTATGACAGGAGCCAGAGGGTGGGCCATCTTTGGGGAAGATGTCCCCGGTGTTTATTACCGGTGGTGTCTTCTGGCCCTCTGTGCTCAGACCTAGGCCCTGGACAGCAGATTCATGGGGGCCCTGGTCTCTGGCTGCTGCTTCTTAACACCAGGTCAGTTAACAACAAGGCCCCCCTCATGTGTGATTTTAGGGTGAAGGGTTTCAGAGGGAGCAGACTTGGTGTGTATTACCGAAACCTGGCTGGGCCCAGAAGGAGGGGTGCCACTTTCGGAGCTGTGCCCGGCCAGGTTTCAAGTATGGCACCAGCTGAGATCCCAGGGCAGGGGAGATGGGGTGGCTGTTGTCATCCAGGAATCTCTAGTGGTCTTTGGGGGCACAGCTCCACAAGTGGCCAGTTGTGAGACCCTGTTTTTCAAGTTGGGCTCCGGAGAGCAGTTGGGAGTTTTGCTCTGTACCAGCCTCCCTGCTGCATAGCAACCTCCCTGCCTGAGCTGCTGGAGGCCGTCTCGGGGTTGGAGGTGGAGTTCCCCAGGCTTATGGTTCTGGGGGACTTCAACTTGCCATCCCTGGGGCATGCCTTGGAGGCGGCTTGGGAGTTTATGGCCACCATGGCAGCTATGGGCCTGTTTCAGATTATCTGGGACCCAACTCGAGAAAGTGGCCTCACACCGGATTTAGTTTTCTTGTCGGAGCAGTGGCAATGTGATCTGAGGGGAGAGTTACATCTGTCCCCTTTGTCATGGTCAGATCACACCCTGGTGACCTTGAGATTCTCTTATGCTACCCCCCTCTGCAGGGAGGCTGGACTCATTCAACTGGTCCACCCCCAGTGACTGATGGACCCAGAAGGGTTTCAGAGGGAGCTGGGGGTTATAAACGAGGATCTGCTGCCTGGAATAGGGAGGTGGCTGGGGCCTTGGACAGGATCACGCCTGTGTGACCTCTCTTGCCTCATCAAACCCGACACTCCCCATAGTTTATGGAGGAGCTGAGGGTTTTGAAGAGGATTAAGAGACGTCTAGAATGCTGCTGGAGGAAGACAAAGACCGAACCCGACCGAACACAAGCTAGAGCCGCTGTCAAGGCCTACCTTGTGGTGGTAAGAGCGGCAAAACGTCAGTATTTCTCTGCTCTTATTGCATCTGCAGAATGCTGCCTGGCAGCCTTGTTCAAGATCACCCAATCCCTTTTGGGGAAAGGGGGTCCAGAAATCTACCTACAGGGCTGTGCTGAGGAATTTTCTGAGCATCTGCAGGATAAAATTGCTTGGATTCATTCCAAGTTGGTCTCCAAGCGTGAGACATGGTCTGTGGGGATGCCTGGGGCATGTACTTACCTGGTATCCATGGTTTTGGGGTGGCTCAGGGAATTGGGGGTGGGCAGCATGGTTCTGCGCTGGTTCACCTCCTTCCTCCAGGGCCGGTCCCAATTGGTGTTGATAGGGAGTGAGAGATCTGGCCCGCGTCCCCTCCTTTGTGGGGTGCTGCAGGATTCGGTACTTTCTCCACTCCTTTTTAACATCTACATGAAACCGCTGGGTGAGATAATCTGTCACCACAGGATGAGCTATCATCAATATGCTGATGATACTCAATTATACATCTCCTCCCTGGGTGAAGTAAGTGATGCTGTGTCCACCCTCTGTAGGTGCCTGGGGGCTGTGGGGGTCTGGATGGGGAACAACAGGCTTCAGCTGAACCCTGGTAAGATGGAGTGGCTGTGGGTTAATGGCCCCTCAGTATCTGGGAATTTGTCATCTTTAGTTCTGGATGGGGTCGCACTGCCTCAGACCTGGTGCAGAATCTGGGGGTCCTCCTGGACTCACGACTCCTGCTTGAAGAGCAGGTGGTAGTCATGGCCAGGAGGGCCTTTGCTCAACTTTGTGTTGTGTGCCAGTTACACCCGTTCCTGGACTGAGAGGCCCTTCGAACGGTTACTCATGCCCTGGTCATCTCCCATATAGACTAT
Organism: Charina bottae; assembly: GCA_023362775.1. Taxonomy (NCBI): domain Eukaryota; kingdom Metazoa; phylum Chordata; class Lepidosauria; order Squamata; family Charinaidae; genus Charina; species Charina bottae. The sequence goes on from JALMGJ010000003.1 coordinate 191,512,236, forward strand.
TGTAATGCGCTCTACATGGGGCTACCCTTGAAGAGGATCTGGAAGCTTCAACTGGTCCAGAATGTGGCCACGCGGGCAATTCTAGGTGCTCCAAGGTCGGCACATGTAACACCTTTGCTGCGCGAGCTGCATTGGGTCCCAGTCTGCTTCTGGGTCCAATTCAAGGTGTTGGTTATCACCTTTAAAGCCCTATATGGCATGGGTCCAGGTTACCTGATGGACTGTCTCATCCCCCTTACTTCGACCCGCCCCACCCGGTCATGCAGAGAGGGAATTTTATGGACCTCGTCTGTAAGAGAATTCCATCTGGCGGGGTCCAGGAAGCAGGCCTTCTCTGTAGCAGCTCCTGCTCTCTGGAACATTCTGCCCCCGGAGGTGAGGCAAGCCCCCTCTCTCCTGGACTTCCTAAAAAACTGAAGACCTTGTTTTGCCATCATGCCTGGGGCGGGGAGGGGAATAGTCATTCTTGGGGATGGCTGGTGCCCTAGAATGGCCCCTTATATATTCACGGACCGAAGTAGAACCTTGCTGCCATCTGGATTGTATTGCATTTTATATTTTTATCTTCTAGTTGCAGTTATATTTAATGTATTATTTATAGTTTGCATTAAATTTTAAATTTTATTCTTATTGTAAACTGCCCAGAGTCCCTCTTTAGGGGGGAGATGGGTGGTGATAAAAATTTGAATAATAACATAAAAACAAATAAAATGTAATTAAAGCTGCTGTAGATAGAAGTTTATAAAATTATGCATGGCGTGGAGAGGAAAGGGAGAAAGAACCTTTTACTCCCTCTCCCACAATATGCAGGGAATGGACTGGCAATAGTTACAAGCAAGACGAAAGCCTAATTTGGATGTTTCCTTTCATAGGTTTACAGTTTCATGAACAGGAAAGCAGGGCCATACCCAATGTTCCTATTGCCACATCCCTTATCAGTCTCCTCCCAACTATGCACTATCGTACATAGTTTTTTTCCCCAACTGAGAATTCTGCAACCCTCTCAAAGTAAAGTTCTCAACAGGGCTAATAAAAGTAGGGTTGTCGATGGCAATTAGGTGTAGTGGCTTACAAAAATTTAGCTTCATAGAAATTCAGAATACTAATTGCTGGGCTGTGGTCTCTGTTTCCTTCTTGTGCACTTGATGCAAATCTAATGTGTGCTTTATTTACATAATGTTACTATAACTTTAGAACATTAGTGAATTAATCATTCATTCAATCAATCAATCAAATCAACAATCAAGATAATTGTAATAGTGTTAATAACAGATTAAACTGAGTAAACAAAAATAAAAGTGGGGCTCTCTAGGGAGTGTTTTCTGTAGTCACCACTGAAAAAAAACCCTTTTATTTTTTAATATCATGTCTCCGACAAAGAAGACAAGTTAAGGGGGTTAGGGTTAACTTGGAATGTTACAATCTTGAACTGTTACACACATGAAACAAAGGCTGTGTGTTTCAAGCGTTTCCTTTCAAGGTCAGGGAGAAACAGTGTGAGTGGTTAAATTTAGTTGTTCTAAGCAGTGTTATTGGGCTGGTGTTCTCTGGATTAGTAATTGATTGTCTGAAAACAAGCAACTCAGTCGTTTTTGAAAAAAACTTTTTCCAGCTTAGCCAGTACAGCAAAAAGGGAAATGTCATATATCTGATTCTACTGGAAATGGGATAATGTGCAAGTGGAATATTGACAAGAGTAGTAAGCATGTGGCTAGACAGAACAAGGAAAGTGCTCAAAGTAAGCTACTGGTGAATTGTGGATTATGTTGAAATCCTAGGTGAGTCTAATTAAGTATGGGCAAAGGGAATACTGTTTCCCAGAAGGCAGCAAAGAATTTGTACCAATCGAAGAGAATTTGTACCACTGCATTCATATAGGGGAGAGCTATTCCAAGTTGTAAGAAGTCTATTACATCAAGGACTCTGTATAGTTTTTAATTGTTGTTAGCCACCCAGTGTCATGAATTTGAGATGGGTGGCCATATAAAATAATTAAATAAACAATCTGATAAAGCTGAAGAAGCTAACTTTTTGATATTGCCAAATACTTTGTAGGTAAAATTCCTTACAAGTACTCCTTGGTTATAGCCGAAATTAATTATTTAGGCATTAAGATGGTTGCTATAAAGCCTCTAGTATAGAAACCTTTTCAGGATATTGTATGGTTTCCTACTAGTCTCCAGTTCCCATTGGGGAGTGGGGGGAACCATGTATGTGGTAGCAACACAACTCCAAGAGGATTCTTGGATACAATGCATTATCTAAACCAGTGTTCCTTAAACTTTTTTCTCTGAGGACCCCTTCCCACTTTTAAAAATTATGGAAAACCCCAAAACAGCTTTTGTTTGTATGGGTTATATTTATCAATATTTACCATTTTAAAAATTACAATTTATGCATTCAGCACTGCTACCACTTCTCATGATTGTTTGATGGGATTGTAATGTGGGAGGGGGAGGAGGGCAGGGAAGTGCTGGAGTGACATGGGCATCGATGGGGGTGGGGGAGAGAGAGGTGCGTGGGTGTTTCCTCTCTCTTGCTTAGCAGACCTAAGTGGGGACAGTGAATTTGGATGGGAGGGGATTGGCGAAGGGAGAAGAGGGAGCTTCCAGTCATGCATATTGCAGGGGAGAAACCCCTAGCCCAATATGGGCCCTGGAAGGCAGGAAGGGGGAAGCGGTGAAGGATGGGGCTCACTGAGGGCCCTGTAGTGTGCCGTCCCTAAGTGGAGCTGAGTGGTGAGGTGGCTTCCCTCATCTGCTGTTCCTGTCTGGGACCTTTACTCCTCCATGGGTGTCCTGTTTCAGGAACAAACTCTCACACATAGTTGCTAGTTGAGAATAACAATTTACTCAAGGCTGAGTAGATAACCAGCAGACAAGGAAAGGAATGTACATCAAAACAGAATCTCTGGGAAGGAAATCTTGCCTGGGTAGTTTCACTTTCAACAGGAACACCCAGAAGAGAAGTTAAAATCCAGTCCGGAGTTCAAAGAGCCAAATCAGGTTTGTCAGCCAGTCTGAACACCAGAGTTTCAGGAGGTTTTGCTTGTTAACTGGAATGGGATATTCCCACACTGCATGCTAAAGCAGTCCAGCCTGGAAGATCTATTGGCATGAACTGGTGTAAGCTCAAAACTTACCATTGCTGCTGCTTTCTTGAAAAACCATACAGCATGGTTAAAGACTAAGTTTTATTGTAAGCAAACTAGTGGCCAGTGAATACAATTGATCAAATCTAAGTGACAGTGAATAACTCAGATATAGAAGCAGAGTCAAACCATTTGGCCACATTTCTCCCTTTTTTCCTTTAGCCAATCTAAATGTAGTTTTATGTTCCTCACCTCTACCCCTGCCCAGAGATGTTAGAACCTCTGTATTTTCCACATTCCTTTCCACAATAGGATACAAAGCTTTGTCCTCGATCTGAGAAACCTCCTTTTCCAAGTGCCCTGACACCAAGGAAGTTTCAAGTTGAAACTTCCTTTCTAATACTCACAGAGTATTAGACATGGTCTCCCATGAGCATTGCTGGGCAGGTTCCACTCACCATCGGATCCGTGCGCCCATCCTACACAGCCTGCCCTTCGGCGCCACTTAGAGCAGGCTCTCATCGTTTCACAATGGCTCAGCTTCTACAGTTGCGGTACTTCCCCCCTCCAAATGGAAGGGTGTAGATTCCTTCCTCCATGACAGCTGCCACTGTTCCTTTGTCTTTCGCCACCGGGGTCTTAGTGCTGCCAGTTCCAGCCTTGCTTCTCCCAGCAGTAGCTGATTGCAGGCAATTGGCAATGCGGTGGCCCTCTCAGCCACACCTCAAACATAACCCCTGTTTCATGCATCGCTCCTTCTCCTCATCCCAGGATTTACGCAATCCCTTCCGCACTGGGGTGACGGTTGCCGCTTTCCCCCCTCCTCCTGCCTGGTGCCTCTGCTTTCTCTTGATGTGTATTCTCATGTCTTCCACCTCACCAGCAAGGCAGATCCACCCCATCATGGTCTCTGGGACCCCTCTAGCCAGAGACCATTCTACGATCTCTGGATGTAACCCCTCTTAGAAGTATTCAATCTTCAAAGCCTCTGGCCAGTCTACTAACTTTCTGGCCAGCCTCCTGAATGCCATAGCATATTCAGGCATCGACCAAGCCCCCTGCTTGATATGTTGCAAGCTTGTCTTTGCCCTCATTCTAGAAAGGGGGTCTTCAAACCTCCTCCGCAAAGCGGTCATAAAACTCTCAAAGTCCCGCAACTCTGGCGACCTGGCATCATGCAACTCTACAAGCCATTCTGCCACCTCCCCCTCGAGTTGAGCCAAGACGTGTTGCACTTTTGCATCTTCTGTAGGGAAAACTCCCTCAAACTCATCCATAAAACCCCTTACATGGGTCAGGAAACAAGCTAGAGACTTAGGTTCCCCAGTGAATTTTACCTTTAAGTCTCTTCCTCCGAAGGGCTCATTCCATCCTGGGGGCCCTCTTGGCGGCCTCACAGGAGCCCTGCCATAAAGAGAGTGAGCGGCCACTGCTCCAGCTATCCTGCATCCTCCATCCATTCCAGTGTTGCTGTCCCCCTCTCCTGTAGGCTGCGGGGTGTCAGGTCTGGATGCCACCACTTCAGCACCATCAGCCATTCCCAGGCTCATACTTCAAAGCAGCTGTCCGAGGGCCCCCTGCATAGTCACAATCTGACCTCTCAGGGCACTCACTTCCCTTTCCACTTGGGCCACTCGCTGTCCTGGCACCGACAAGGTAGGAAAGGAGTAACTTCTTCATGCCTCTCCCCATCGTGTGGGGTCCTTCTCTGTGCTGTACCCCACATCCATGGCCCATGAACATTTGGGCTCCCCCACCACTCTGGGTGAGGGCACATCTGGTTCAGGAGTGGGAAGAGTCTTCTTCTTAGCCTCCAGGGCTAACTGTTCTTTAGCAGTCTGTTTGGAGGCTCTCTCAGGCAGCCTTGCTCCACTTTCTTCCTACTTCTGTGCTCTGGATTTTCTTGCTGACCTTCATCAGTAGACATTGTGTCTCCGTGTAAGGTAGCAATTTTGAGTCTGATCTTTCTGTGATGAATCTGATCCTTAGTTATTTATTCAGAGTCTCTCAATCACAACCCATCTTAGGATGTGGAAATAATCTTTATTAATACAGGTGATCAATCCAAGGCAAAGATTAGACTGAAGAAAAGCCCGCGCAATTGCCATGATAAAATCCCCCTTTGTGCCAGCCCCTCCCTAAATGCTGAATTCTTTCTAACAGCTTCTAACTCCCAGCTGCAATTCATTCTGCTAACGAACATTGATAGCACCAGCCAAGCTGAGCTTGGAGCTTACTCAGGCCATCTCAACAATTCTAATCAACATACCAAACTGCCACTACAAGCATGCTAATACAAATACTACAATACCCATCACTACAGTCCCCTCAACTATACTGGAAGGATGCTAAATCCTGACATTATCTTCTTGGAGCTATTTTTGAAGAGTCTTTGGAATCTGCTATTGGTCTGGAATGCAATTATGAGACTGTTGATGGATGCTCACAGGGAGGACAATATTCATTTGTTACCAATTTCTTTCTGGGCATAATTCAAAGTGTTGGTGATAACCTTTAAAGCAGTGTTTCTCAACCTTGGCTTAATTCTAGGATACCTCTGGAATCATCTGCTCCCATACCAGCCTTCCAATTTTCTTAGGATCTGATGGAGAAGCCATTCTCTTATTTCAACTGTGATAGAGGCACATTTACTTGGGACAAGATAAAAGTCTTTCTCAATGGGTGCAACTAAACTCTGAACTCCATACATGGGGAGGCCAGATTAGTATCCTCTCTGCTGGTATACAGTATTACCAATGGTTAATGTCCTCTCACTTTTAGTAAGGTATTCTCTTATCTTGGCCCAGATGAGTTGCTATCTCTTGTTTCTGCCTGCTTTACAATGTATATGAAATATTTTTATATTCAGCCAAAGGAACTAGAAGCTGCAGCTGCTGACAGAACCCGCTGGCGAGCCCTGTGCTATGAAGCCTCCACCTCCACCGGCTTTGAAGACAGGGCTACCAAAAACTGATAGAAAACTGTGAGCAGCGTCACAGAATAACACCCAGAGAATAACACCAGAATAACAACAATGGACTTGGACAGTGGACAATGCCCCCACTGTGCTAGACTGCACTTCCAGACTGGGACTGCAGAGCCACCTCCATGTCCACAGATGGACTGCACAAGAGCATGTCTTCTTCGAACCCGAAGGAGTACCATATATATGTATCTAGTGCTGTCTTTTTTTTAAAAAAATTTTTTGTTGTAAAATCATTTTGTTATGAATTTTATGTTTTAAGCTGATTTGTATGTTGGATCAACATTAAAAGAACAGAAAATTTACATACATAAAGAACAGAAAACATATATCCATAAATCATAATTTAGTTAACTAGCTAAACAAATCAGCAGTGCTTTCAAAGCAATGCTTTGTAAGGTTGGAAATACTACACAGGAAAAATACTATATTTAAAACCATATACTTTTGAATAGCCCAGTCAATACTTTTATTCATTTGCCACTTTAAATACATATAGTCAAGCTAAGTATTTCTATATGTATGCATCACATCCTTCATTTCTTTAATGAAGTTTGACAATTTGTGACAGGGGAGAAAGGAAATTCATTATATTTAGTAATAGAAAACCCATTTCTCATTTCCCCCACCCCCCAGAGCCTAGCTGCCGCAATGAAATTGCCTAAACCACTAGATCACAAATCCCCACCTTTATGGTTCTTAAGGTCACTCTCAAGGGTCTTCAATTGCTTCATGTTCAGAACTTGGCACCTGGTAATTTGCAGACCAAGGAAATAAGGAAACTATCTTTTCTTCTAAGATGAAGATTTTTTTTTATTTGGTCCAGGAAGAAATAAATATGTCAGGAGGGGAAAATATTAAAATTAAGAAGCTTGACTAATAATCAGAGAGTGTCATGATCAATTTTGTTCAGCAATAGCCACAGGGGAAAGCTATGGCTTTTCTATAGAACTTTCCATCACACACAAGACAATTGTCAATGTGAGAGAAATTGGAATTTTATTTCAATAATATGTATGGTTAAGGTCAATTCTTTTGTAATATGGCCCAACAGCAAGCCGAATTTCTTTAAGGTGTAACTTAATATGCAGTCTGTTTATGACATCATAGGACATTTCAGTAGAAAAATGGTAGGAATGTTTGGCCAATTACAATAAGTAGTAATTTATCACAATGCTATAGTAGTAATTTATCAATGGTGGTATTTCAGCCAAAATTCTATGGTTCTGTCTGATATCATTCATATGACTAACATATCCAAATAGGTCAAATAGAACATTTGAACATTTTTTAAATGTAAACTTTGTTATTTAAAGTGTGTTTCTACTGTAAATGGCTTTTCAGGCAGTTTTAATATGGCACCATTCACACATTGTGGCTAAGCCACAACGTTTTTTGTTAATTTGTTTATTTTTTACTTAGCATAAAAGGGAAAAGAGGACTATGATTACTAATTGGGTTCCCCCATAATCAGTGGTATGAGGACCTGCTGATAGATTTATCAGCAGAAAAATGAACAGAACCAAACAGAAATAATCACAGATAGCTGCAACTCTTTTTATACCTTATTCTCAGGAACTTGTACATTTCTTTTGAATTTCTCTTAGTTGCATTTTTAGTTTGTTGATGCTACTGCTTCTTTCCTGTTTTACTTCTTCTCATTTTTCTAAAGCTTTCCTGGCTTCCTTTATTTCTTAGTCTGAAAAAAGTCCAACTTGGTTATCCTCCCTTGGGAAGTGTGAGAAAGCATTAAAGAGATGATTGTACAATGGAAGAATAGACATTCACAGTGGTCATCTTGTAACTTAATAAGAATGAGGAAATCTTATGGATATAGTATAGCAAACATTTTCTCCTTTGAAAGATACTGCAAACTCAAATTCTCTTTCATCAAACTGAATGAGATTGATAGAAAAAATATAATATAATTTTTCTGCATGACAGTAGCTTATACTATCATGACAACTGCACACCAATCATAAGACCTTCTAATTGAAGATCATTCAGTGGCCTGTTAGAACCAGTGAATGGAGCAGAGCTTAATGTTGTGTAAACTCATGCATACAAAAAGGAATATTGTTTAAACACACAGCCTGTGAGCACCGTTAGAGAGATTTAGGTTCTTATTCTTATACTTTTAGCCCACCCAAGCATAAAAAAACACACACTTAGACATTGCAGGTACAAAAAGTAAGTACAAAAGAGTTCTTACATTTATTCGGTCCAGGTACAGCCATTTCAGTAGAAAAATGCTGTTTCAGTTCTTTTTGTTCCCTAAACTGTATACCTCTGGCCCTGTTTGCTGCCAGAGGCTGCGTGGAAAAAGGGGGCTTGAGGCCTAGGCATGGCCTCTCCATGGAGGAGCTCAGGCATGTGCGTCCTACTCCATCGGTGAAAGAATCAGAGAGAGAGAGAAGAGGAAGTGGGAGGGGCAACAAGCAACTTCCTCTAGAAGCACAGACTTTGCCTCCTAGAGCAATCACCCATATGCTAATGAGGCATGTTTGATTTGCCGGATTCCAACACTAATTACCCTGTACTTCTGAGGCCATAGGATTGATCACTTCCTATCCCATCCCTTTATTGCACCCACTAGATCTTCACAGAATCCAGTAGTTCTGTAGTAGTACAGTAGAACAGGTCTTGCTAAGTCTCATTTTAACTCCTATTCTCCACAGCTATTTTAAACCTTTATTAAGGTAAAATAACAGCAAAGCAGAATTATATAGTAGAAACATATATGGAAAGGAGGGATTTTGATTTTCAGGTGCGTTGGTGTTTATTTATATGCAATTCCATTCTGTACAATTTCTCAATGATTTATTAAAGAATAAAAATATAGACACTGGAAATCAACAAATGCTATTATATAGAATTTGTATATATTTTCTGAAATATATGGAACATATATGACTACCCAAAAAAGACAGTTCTGCACAATTTCCCTTAATATATGATATATTTAAATGGACAATTCCTAATATACTTTCTTTTTTCCATAGCTTTTCCCAATGTATTTTAGCAATTTTTTAATATACATATAGAAATAAGGCAGAAACTTGGTATTACTCTGAATTTACAAGGATTGCTTTCTAAGGTATGTTAATAAAGTTGGTTGAAAAAATGTAGGGTGTATACTTTACATTATCTGTTCCCATGAAATGTCCAAAAAAATCAAGATGGCACTGGTTCTGGATCTGTAGGATACGTTGGGAAGGGGTTTTGGTGGAGATCTGCACCTCCTTTGGGGAAAGTCCTTCCCTATCCAGCGCCGCCGCACATCCACTCTTCTTTTGTTCAGAACAGAAGAGATTCAGGTTCACTGCAGATCTCCTCCACAGGGAAGGAGGGAATGTGAAACCTTTCTTTCAGTGCACCTCCTACTCTTTTCTTCTCATGGGATGCAAGCCATGAGTGTGAAGAGGAAACAGAATGTATAAGAATGCTGCTTTTTCAGAATCAAAGTGCTTTGTGATCATTTAAGAGCAAACATATTTATGGTCACTAGATGTCCTTCTCTTCCATCTTTTGTTTAAGTTTGTCTTCTTAACAAAATAGAAATATAGTTGATAAAACATTTGCTCAATCCAAATGATCTCAGAACTGCTTTTATAGAATATTGATGTATTTTATAAAGCAAATGGCTCCAGTGCTTTTCATTTCTGTCTTTACAAAGCAACACGTGGTCATACTCTTAAACTGTTATTAGAAATATACCTGACTTAACTGTAGCACCATCTTCCCAAAGGAAGTTTTTCTTTATATGCTATCATGCACATGAAGTATTTCATCACGGCTACATTTATGCAGGCATCTGGAATAGCCCTGTGCTATTTACCACCCTTTTGCTTGGCAATTACTTCTTACCACAGATGACCAGTGGAGGAGCAATTTGCATTTCTTATTTAAAAGGACCACAGGTGGAATAGAACAGGCTATATTGCTAGAGAGAAAGATTTTCTTTTTGAAATGTTGTCATCCACACAAATTTACCAGCAACTGTCCACCTATAGGCTGATTTTTACCTGCTGCTCTCCATCTATGCTATCAAAGTCTCAGTCATAAGCCCCATGTCCAATTTTTATGAAGCCTGCTTAAAAGTCGATAAGAAAACAACTCCAAGTTCAAAAGCTTTTCATCAAAATCAGAATCCTTAGCCTATACTTTGTGAATAACATTAATAATGTTTTATTAGGAGAGCAAAAGGTTGGGAGAGATGGGCGGTCATATAAATTAATTAAATAAATAAATAAATAAATGGTGGTCCATTTTTAGTGGTCCAATCTTTAGTGGTCCATCTTGCTATGCTCACCCCATTTCTTCCAATTCCCACTGACAATTTTCAGATTCAGAATTTACTCAGTCTAGATCTGTGTCTCTTATATATGGAAGAAAATAGCATTGTCTTCTGATAACCCTGTTGTTTCTTCTATAAATGTCACCTTGGGAATTTTTCTTGTCTGTGCAACTAATGGTGGCATCCAGGGTACCATGGTTTTCACTTCACGGTGTCTGTCTTGTGAGAGAAGAAGTGTTATTATGTTCTTATCAAGGTCTACTTTCTGTTGATTTTATGGTCTGGATTGTGCTCTTTCTTTCAGGACTCATGGTTGGCAGTTGGCCAACAAAATTCAAATCCATAATAAGTGCTTTCCACAGATTCAGGAGAGATAGATATTGGTCTGCATCACTTCGTAAAACTTTCTGGAGCACATGTCTCATAGTTTTTACCATGCCCATTAGTTTTACTGGCAAAAAAAATGGTACACGGCCAGTAATTATCTCATTTGGAATACTATGATGTGCAAATACCGCCTTTAGGCTAGCAACAACAGTTACAATCAATTGTAAAACTTCTGGAAACTTGGAAAAGTAGTCTACAATTATAAGACAGTTGTGGGATAAGACGTAGGCTGAAGATTTTCTCACTCATCAGCAGCCTATTTTCAATCAAAAAGTTAAGAGGCCACTGAATATGGATTTCAGACCTATCTATTTGTACCTGGAGGCCAGTCACTGATGTAAAGCTTTCAAACTCTGCATATATGTGCTTGCTAACATATGTTATTGCAACTATCTGAGCATATTTTCCCTGACTGGTTTGATAATGGACAGATCACTTGGTCTTCAGTAAAATTCTTTGTGTCCAAGACAAATGCCACTGTGGTTGCCTTTGTAAGTGTACCTATTATGAATATACCTTTTCCCTTTGTATGTTAGGTATGAGTGCCATTTTTTTCAACTGCAATAAGAGCTGAGCTTTCCCATGGTTGGGAAACAAAGATTACTTCCAATGACTTATGGTCAGATTAGACTGTTCTTAGACACTCAATATACTGTATACAATGGAACTTCACCGTCATGGACAATATTGCCACAATCTACTTCTTGATCCTTACATGGTACTGAATAAGGCAGAATTACAATATCAATCAATAGTCTTTTGTCCAAATGCTGTCCAGCCATTAAAAAAAATCATAGTATATTATTAAAATATAATGACTGCACTTCGCATTTGGTTGAAAACCATATAGCCCTAATAATATTTGAAGTATGGAATCATGAGAAATCTGCCATACCAATGCAACCCACATATCACCCAGTTTATAAATAGTACTACTCTATGACACAACAGGACGAGACAATTATTTTTCACATTGTTGTTGTTGTTGTTATTATTCAGTTATTTCCAGCTCCTCTTTACCAGATGGACAGTAGTTCACCAGGACTGTCTGTCAGCAATTGCTTCTTTGAGTTCTTCCAAGATCCTGCTTGGGTCATCATGACAGTACAGTATCTAGCCACCTTATCTTCTGTTGGCCTCTTTTTCAATAGTCTTTGATTTTTCCAAGCAACAGGGCAATGATTCTTGTCTTTTCCTCATGTGTCCGAAATATTTAAACTTGAGCTTCATTATTAGTGCTTCCAGCAATCTGCTTTTACTTCCACTGGTATTGAATGATTTTTTTTCCTTTTTGCAGTTCTCAGCCATTCAAAGGCATCAATTTTGCATCAGTTTTTATTCATCCAGTTTCACAGCAAGATCTTACAACTGGGAAAAATTATACAATGTGGTTAAACCCAAAAGTTGGCTGGTATATATCCTACAACATCATAATTTCTCTGGCTCTAGCTACCTGTCTTAGGCTATAGTGGAGTGGAAAGGGTTTGCACCATCTTGCCAATAACATCTTCATTTGTGTCTGATAATGAGGTTTTTGGTAGGATCCCATTTGCTAAACTGCTTTCTCTGCTTCAGTCTAGTGCTCCCCAGGTTGCTGGTACTCACAGTGAGTTTTCCACTATAGTTGTTTGTCCTCACCAGCTGTTTGTCACTCTCAAAAAAAGACTGGATGTGCCTGAATTTCTCCTGAATAATATAAAGAACTGTCTAAAGATGGAAGGCATCTTAATCTAAAAGAATCCCTTTTCTACTGAACTGAGATGAAAACAAGTTGGAAAGGATAAAGGGTAATGAAACTGTTTTTATGACTTGCAGTGATGGGCACATTATGACAGCCCTTTCTCATGAAGAAAAGATAGATATTGTGGTACATCATAACAGTACTAATATACTTAAATCTTGACAAACAGCAAAGTCTCTCTCTCTCTCTCTCTCTCTCTCTCTCTGTCTTTTGTATAGCAGCCAGTAAATTCAAATAAAATAAGCCCAAACTCCAGCATACTCCTTTAAAGCTTTAAAGCTTGTGTGTGTATAGAAATGCTCTTGACTGTTTTCTTTAAATAGCAATTGTTTAAGAGAAAATTGGAGGTCCCTGTTTATACCAGGAAAGTGTTTGCTATAGGCTTCAAGCCAATATATTAGATCAGATAGAAATAGCCGATATACAGTACATCTGATAAGTATGTGTGTACATGCATGCACACACACACATTCATACACATACATCCTGAAACAGGGAAAAAGTGGATGTTGCAGACTATCAAAGCAGTCTTTTTAATGTATTTGGTGTAATGTTGAAAGGATACAACATTATTGAATGAATAGTTTTAAAGGAATTACAGGAAATGAATTAACAGCTACACCACAGGTGGTATTGCTAAACGACTAAACAATTTTAGAGAATGATAAAATTGGATTGTGATTTGTAAACTACAAGTAGCGAAAAGAATGATTATAGTGAAATATTGGAATGGGTGAAGAACACCATATAATGGAGTGATAATGTTCAGTCTAATAGCTATTACTGAAATACTGTACAGCAGTAACTAACTTTGTGAATTACAAGAAGAAAATATTAATCCACCTGAAAAAGTGATAGTGCAACACTTTGAATTTGTACTTAGAAATCCCATAGTGAGATTTAGCTATAGATTTACTTACTTGTGGGTAAACCTATTAAATTCAATGGGATTTGAAAATAAATAGAATTCAAGATGGATGGATGGATGGATGGATGGATGGAAGGAAGGAAGGAAGGAAGGAAGGAAGGAAGGAAGGAAGGTCACAAAAATTAAAATTCTGCACTTTTAAACAAACTAACAGAAAACCTTCAGGCGTGATTAAAAAATATGCAGGACTCTGGAAAAGGCTGGGAGAAACAAAATTCCCATCATAAATGAGTGAAGCAATTTGAATTTTTAAAAGAGCTACAGAAATGCAAATGTTTGATTACTTGTTTCTTAAATGCCAGAGCTGGCTCTTCTTTGTCCACACCCAGACTACTATCTAGGAAGCAGGTCTTGTTCTATTTTCTTATGATGGGTGGGTAATATGTATGGGGGACTGAGGATGGAGTGGATATAGATGGGGGGTGGGAGTTTGTGCACATGAGATTTGGAGAATGTATGCATGGTTTGGGGGAGACGGCTAATAGGAAGGGCTTATGCACTGGTGCATACCCTCAGCAGACACTGGGAACTCTTATAGCCCTGGGGAATGAAAAAGATTCATGCACAATCTTAAAGATAGAACTGAAACTCAAAAGCAATTCTAAGTATAAACCAGCAGCCGCCCAATACTTTCTATTATGTAGTAAATAAAATATCCTTCAAGTGAAGCTCAATGATTGGTGACATCTTATTGATAAATGTATTGTTTCTTGGCAACAACACAAAAGTGGTTTACCATTATCTTCTTTCAGGATGGCTTTTCAATTTCCATTCTAGCCTATAGCCCTGGAATTCCCATGTGATCATCCACCTAAGGATAGCTAGAGCTGACCCTGCTTAACTTCTAAAATTGTAATGGTATGTGGGAAAGACCTTGAGAGACTGGGCAAAGAGACACTGCCAAGAGAACAGCCAGAGAACAGACAGCATAGCCTGCAACTGGATAGTGGGTGGGGCAAGAGGCTCAGAAGAGACCCTCCCTAGTTTCTCAGGCTGTAAAGGAGACGGGGGAGGATTGTACTTTCAGACTTGCAAGATTCTGTCAATGTAGCTTTACAGTAAAGTAGAATTAGCTCATCTGGTTGTGATTCCTATCTAGTTTACCCCAGGAGCCTGATAGAAATTAGCTAAGGTACAGTAGGAGGAGCAATTTGGGATTTGCAACAGAAAACAAGTTAGTTGGAAAGGCTCATTCCCACAAAGAGCCAAGCTCTAGCACACTGGTTCTATGCTATCACTATCACTATCACTACTCTATCATTAGCAGCAGTCCTAGTTTCTTGCCACAACCACACTTCTTCTTAATACCTATCTAGTGGATGGTAAAACAGCTACAATTGCAACGTCCACCAAACCTTTCTGTTAATACTTTGATTGCAGCAACAACATGGCAGTGAAGAGAACAACAGCAAACTGTTTTCTTCAGAAAATTTGTGCCCATCCTATAAACTCAGATATGCCAGAAAATGATGGATTAAGACTGGCTTTTCCATGACCAGAAAAGCTCCTTCTGTTTAACGACTAGAGTTGAGACATTATCCATTTAAGTTCCTTCATACTGGAGGAGGAGAGCAGGGTAATGTTCTTCATCAACTCATCATCCCTTGTCCTGCTACAGAAGAAGGGGCCTCTAACCCTTTTTTGGCCAATGGATACATTTGAGAGAATGCAATGGATGCACTCCCACAAAATGCCCACTAAGCAGGAAGTAGCCAACCAGAAGGCAACCTGAGGAGGTTGCTCTCCACCAACACTTCTAGCTTCCCAGATGTATCATCTTAGTTAACAGTTGTCTTTTTCTGTGTGCTTCCAAACAAAATATTCAGCACTAGATACCCACCATTCATTTTGTTAGGCGGCCAAACAGCATCACTGAAAATCGGCTTGAGGCTAGGGTTTTGCTCTGCACCATGAAAACTCTACTGCTGTTATTTTGAAGTATCTTTAAGAAATAAAATGAGGAGGAGCATGTAGCCTGGCAGGGGCACACTGGCACCACTAAGAGGCACAGAGGGAAATAAAAAAGTTAAACATGTTCCCTCTTTTTCCATTGTAAGCCCTCCTAATTGCTGTACTGGACCCAAACTTATGTTTCCCAGATTGGCATCATGAACTGATGGGAAGGGCATATGTTTGGATCCTACTGGACCATTATTGGGAAGGTGGCACAAGGTTTTGGAAGAACAATCTATTTTAAAACAGATAATAATAATGTTTCTACATTGCTTGCAAATGCTGATTCTGGGAAAAAAGAAAAGATTTTGTGCATAGTATTAGGAATTTCTACAACTTAGATTTGAGAAGCCTTTGAATAAATGGGATGTTCTCTCCCTGGATTTTTTTCTGACTTTTCTTCTGCTGAGAACCATCCACTAAAAGCTTGATGTCTGATTATTTATGCATTAAATGTTCTCTTCTCTTCTCTTCTCTTCTCTTCTCTTCTCTTCTCTTCTCTTCTCTTCTCTTCTCTTCTCTTTTCTTCTCTTCTCTTCTCAACTGAATTGTTCAAAACAGGTTGCAAAATGGAAAAACAGATCCCAAAGTGACAATCATTTGTCATTAAAACTTAATTGCAATAAGTAGAGAATAGTAGATGGAAACAATAAAAAAACAAAATACCTCCACTAACAATCGCTGCATAAAATTACAATGAAATCCTATGCATTTCTGCTGAGAAATTAGTTAAAGGTATATAGGATTGTAGCCTTAAGCAAGAACAGAATCAGATGCTTGTTTAATATGAAGTATCTGACATGCAACAAATTGAGAGGAAAATTATTTAACCTCTCAAAACATTATAATTTTACATTCATATAAATAGCACGAGTAAAATTTTGATTTGGAGAGAAAAAAAATTCTAAAAAAAATCAAATCTAGACAGACAATAATAGGCAGCAACAGCGAAATCAGATCTACGAAGAAAATGCTTTTTAACCTTTATTCTTAACATAAATCATGAGGCTCATTTTTCATGGTCTCCTTTCCATAGAATTCAATTAAAGGTCAGATTTCTAATGGGGATCCTAATTATTAATGTATTACCATTTTTAAATTTTTAATGAGTTAACATATTTGCATAATGGGTAAAGAAAATGCCCAAGAACAACTTTCGTATCATATGAAGAACTTTCAAAATGTTGAATCAACACCTTTTTTATATTCTAGGGTAATCTGTCTTTTAATCATTCTGCCAATACTTGAAAGATACACATAAAATATATTTAAAATTAGCATTGTTATTAATCAGTGGGAAAATAGTAATCTTCGTGATGGTAAGACATATTATCCTGTTTCTCCAACACTTTGGAGCTCTGAAAACAGAGGATATACTCCCAAACTTCTTCAGTATTCCTGATTATTATCTTACTTTTTCCTTTACAGCCACTGTCCTTTCTTTCTAGTTGTGCCCAATTAATTCTATGACCAGTAGTTCTTAAGACAGCATGTCACATAACAAAGCCCCAAAATAAAAATCAGTTCCATCCTACAAGCAACACTCTTTTCTAATCTGGATATGAACTTCCTGCTCAGAATATTGTTTGTTCTGTTCTGGCATGGCTTTTGACTGCCTCAAGAAAATCCCACAAGTTCTGGGGATTTGCTAAACATGCAAAAGCTTGAAAATAGATATGAAGTGGCCAATTTCAAGCTCTTGTGCATTCAGAAAAACACATTTCTATGACTACCTTGCCCTTCAAAGTAATATTGGTGGTTTCCTTCATATTACAAGACGGCAACCTCACCTATACTAGGTCCATTAGATATCCTGGTTCTAAAAAAGTGTCCCTTTTTCCTATACCCATGATTTAAGTCTGGCTAGATTTGAATGACAAATGTGAATACAGTGAAATTCTAATTAGAAACCTTCACAACCTACAAACACATGCAACTATGTTCAGTAGGTAAAGGTTCCCCCCGCACATTTGTGCAGTCGTGTTGGACTCTAGGGGCCGGTCCTCATCTCCGTTTGTTAGCCGAAGAGCCAGCGCTGTCCGAAGATGCTTCCGCGGTCATGTGGCCAGCATTTAATGTAAAATAAAAAGGTAAAGGTTCCCCTCGCACATTTGTGCAGTCGTGTCCAACTCTAGGGGCTGGTGCTCATCTCCGTTTGTAAGCTGAAGAGACAGCATTGTCTGAAGATGCTTCCACGGTCATGTGGCCAGCATGACGCATGCAGAACGCTGTTACCATCCCACCGAAGTGGTACCTATTTATCTACTTGCATTTGCATGCTTTCGAATTGCTAGGCTGGCAAGAGCTGGGGCTAGTGCGGGAGCTCACTCCGTCACGCGGGGCTAGGGATTCGAACCTCCAAACTTGCGATCTTCCAATCGACAAGCCTGGCATCTTACCTGCTGAGCCACCACGCCCTGAATGTAAAATACTTGCACAGAAAAAAAAAGTATTTCTTTGAAGAATGCGGTCTCCTGTTTAAGGGGTAGTAATTGAGGCTGTTGGAATAAGGCAAACATATTGTCTTATTTAATAAACTACAGTGTGGATGTGATTTTGATTTTAGTATTAATTATTTCATAATATCCTAAGTATGTGTCTATGTATGAATCAAATCAAATCTTTATTATAGTCATAGACCAGCATAAGGAAGGTGGGGTACAGTCCTTAAAAAAGCATACAGGATACATCAAGAGTAAAAAATAAAAATCTAAAAAAAAATATGAAAAGCTACAAGATATAAAGTATATGAATACATATGTATGTAAAGTGAAAACTCACTTTCATTTTTGCATTATAATACTATGCCAATAATGGTTCCAGCGTGTAGTTTTATCAGTTTATTCTTACTTATTTCACACCAACAAATACAAGATGTGTGGCTCTCCCCCACCCATATCTTTTATCAGTCCATTCCAACCATTAGCTAATGAGTAATACTCTGGCTGGAAGCCACTGGGAAGATTTTGTTTTGCGGTTATTGCTACCACAAACCACAGTGTGACTAAATGCCAAGGTCTAGTTATAGGTCAAGGTCAGACAAGGAGAACCTATTGTCTGACAAAGAAGGTAAATGGCAAGGAGCAGTTAAAAAGTATGCTGAGTCCACGTTTCATAAAATTAAGAAAAATTAAGTTAGAACTGTAGCTTCAGTGTGCCTTCAAATTTCAACACTGACAGTTTGCCATGTACTCTGGTTCCTTTCAGATAAATACACAAACCCACACACAATTATTTGAGATGAAAACAGAGGACATTTCTATGATGCTCTCCTTACAGCATATGTCCCTCATGGTGGTGTACTAATTCAGTAAGGAAAACCTATGTGATAGGACCACTCTAGATGGTTGCAGTGTATCTTATCACCATGTCATGCCATGCCAGGCTAGGCTAACAACATCATGCTGCACCTTTCTCAGTATTGCTTCTGTAACTAAAAATGTAAAAAGGAACCATCTTTGTTTCCAACACTGTCCTTGAACTGGAACAGCCCTTTCAAGAATTGCACAGAAAAAAAGGATGGCTACCATGATAAAAACATAACAGTCAAACATGGTCTCCCAAACATGGTCCCAGAAGAATCCAGTTTTCAGGAAAAATGCACCCATAAGGAGCTGCCAACATAACTAAACTAGGCTTTCCAAGTTGCCTCACAAAAACTCAATTTGATCCATCACTTTATGGGTTCACATTGTGCTTGCCCTAGCACAAGGACAGCCCATGAACCATTCTTAAAGACAGAAATACACGATGTCATCCTCAATCTACCCCCAGCCCACAGTGAAAGCAACTTCAATCCATCTTTTCTCATTCCATACCAAAGTAATGTTTTCTAACTTCTGCTGACGTAGGCAGGGCTGGTCTGTCTGCTGCATTTCATTTCCATGGAGGTAAATATCTGTGTTCCAGTTGGCTATGGTGTGCTGTGGAAGCAATGCCCCCTCTCCAGTATCACTGGTTGCTACCCTCCATAACCACTTTGTACAGAAGGGCTGGACTCCCTGCCTGCTTCTGAAGGGACCATTGGTGGACTTTTTAAAAAAATAGATTTAGCAATGGGACATGAAAGGATGGCCTTCTTTTTTTAACACATTCAAAGTGTAAAAATGTGTGACAGGTGAAATTATTCTTTCTTTTCTTTTTTCTTTTCTTAACCAGTTCCCTCTCCACCAATTTCTCCTTTTGTCCCAAGTAAGAAAAACAATGGTAAAACTATGATCTGTCCCCTCCCTCCCTCCCTCCCTTCCTTCCTTGGATGTGCCAGATGGGAAGGTGTTAAGTATGAAAAAGAGTCAGTGTGGGGGAGGGGAGTTTATACAAAAACCTATCAATGGGCCCAATGACGTCAAAGCCCCACCCACAGAGATGAAAGTGACTACTTGCTTTTCCAGCATGGGTGGGAAAAGAAAAAGAAGCAAGGGGATCCAATAGTTGGGGGTTGTGATAACCTCTATCTACGCAGAACACCTAGCTAGCAACATTGCCAGACGTGAAAAATTCCTTGAAATCTGGGTAGGAATTTTGTAAGCTGACTTCATTTCCAGCTGGTTTCAGCCTGGGAGATAAGCAGGTTTAGGCTGCTATGAGGAAGAACCCTAAGAATGGGTCACTGGAAGGCATCTGACTGGTTCTGGAGTTGGTCCAGACGATAGCACCATAGAAAAATCTATTTCACTCACCGAGGAGTTAGAAATCTCTATACTTTTTGATACCTCCAATGTTTTTACATTTTACCCTTGCCTTGATGTTCTAATGAGCATGTGAAGGCTAACCTCTGAGTCTTGACCCCTCTGTCTAGGCCTTCTATGTGCACGCTGCAAAGGTCCTGAAGACCCCTACATGGCAACAAAAAGTCAGAGCTTTGAATTTTGTTTTATTTTGTTTTCACTGTCCAGATATGCCAGGCCTAGCTGTGTCTGCATGTCCTGCTTAGATGTCCCACCTCCCTGTCACCTTCACTATATAGGAGTAAACAGAGAGAGGTTGGGATGGTAAACATGCATGAAGCCTGTATGTCCAGCCTCATCCTTTAATCTTATGAGGGGAGAGGACTTTGTTGTGATGCAAGCAGCCTGAGGGTTCTTTTGCCATTGTGGCTTTAGTTTAGTGAACATTTGAGTCCTAAAGAAGAAAGAAGTATCTCAGAACATCAACACCACCAACTGCAGCAGGATTAGCATAAGGATTCTCTCAAACTACCTATAGCCTAAAACCAGGTTTATTGTAAAGTCTTCTCAAAGAGATACTAATTTCAAATTTGAAAAAAATAATGACAAAGACATGCTGTAAATGAAAAGTGTGCCTGAAACCACAAAACAAGATACAGCTGATGTTATCTCTGTGTGGAATGTACGCAACCTTGTTAAAATAGCTTAGTAAACACATCCCAGTTGAAAAGGTTACTTTATTTATCATGATAAAGATCTCTCTTTTCTTAAAAAAAAAAGAACAGAAACTTGTCCACACACAAAGACATCTTAAAGTTGACCTGTGGCATCTTCATTTAGAAGTGCTGCTGCCTGAATAGTGAACAAATGATTTTTGGATCCTCAGATTAATCTTTTGAGGAGGAGGAAGTGTAATCTGTGAGGAATAGCAGATAGGGATGGGGAAAAGCTGAAGAGAAATGTTATTTATTTAATCTAAACATGACCTTGTTTGCTGGGAACAAACATTGGCAGAGAAAGACAGAGTTTCTCCTGTGTGACATTATTCCATAACATAGCCCTGTCCTATAAATGTCTCTGGAACCACAGAAACTTAAGATGGAGGGGTCATGCTTACAGAGAGGCTATCAGTAAATGACTTGTTGAAAATTTAATTCTCTGAATGCATCATGTGGTTTCAAAGGACAACACATTCTAGAGCAACCATCCTTCTTCGTGTTATTTCTTCTGGAAGGCGGCAGTTAAAGCTTGGCAGTTTTATTTCAGTGTCTAGGGTTACGGTGCTTTAAGCACCAGAAAACAGTACGCAGAGAGTCTGATGGGCAGGAGAGCATAAAAGATAGCCAGAAAGGGTAGCATGATGCACAGATGCTTTGAAAGGGATAAAAATGAACAGCCACTGTGACTGAACCTCTGAAAAGCAAGACATGACGGATTCAGGGCCAGTGACTTTTAATGCAGCTTGGCCTGGCATTTCATTTTTTGCTTTGTTATCCTGATATGGCAGCCACAGCTGGTGACATTCCCCCAGTCCTCTGCTCTAAAGACACCCACCTCCCTTCCACATAATTTATTTTTGGAAGAAAACTGCTGCAGGTGTCCCTAGGAATAGCATGTACACACACACACACTTGCCTGTGGCTTGAAAACATGACAAAAACTGTTTTTGCAACTGTTTTTTCTTGAGCAATAATAAAGACATGGTGTGCCGGTCTAAATCAGAGGATTGCTGTGTGTGGTTTATATCTTTCTGCACACTCGTTCAGATCAGAATTTCTCCCTGCGCATGAGTAAAAACAGAAAGGAATATTGATTATTGACTGTCAGTTTGACCCTTAGCCCTCTAGTCTAGAATTTACATACAACAAATGGGAGCATCCGATGGTTAGGGGGTGCCCCAATCAGTCTTCCCATTTGTTCAGCGTTTTCTTCCTTGGGACTTCTGTTCATCTACAGTACATCATTTGCAGGGTACTTGAGACTTTTTTTTCACACTTAGTTTTGGTGGTATTTTTGAGCTAATTTTATGATTAGGGGGAGGCAGAGGATGCTGCTACTTCATTTCTTTTGTTGAGTTACATACCTTTCCATCATTCTGTAGCATCCTTAGCTTCCTGGCCTGAAAAAATACCCATGGCAGGAGTTTCCTTATGTCACCTTTCTTGGGTCTGGGAAGCCAAGGAGACTGCAGACCCTTTGCCAACTTAAGTTTCACCCATGAGACTGCCATAAATTCTTGTTTGCTCACTTTTTCTTTTCTCTTTCTCCCTCATGCCATTTCCTTTCCATCAAGCAACAATTCTTAAGAAAAGAATTACAGAAAAATAGCCAGTACGGTATGATGTCAAAGAGCACACGCAGATGGAGTTGATACTTCTTTTTGAACCAAATTGCGCAAACCTGATGTCCAGAGCTGCTAGTGGTCAATGAATGCCTTAATGTAGTTCCCAGAGACCTGCAAGAGTCATTACTAAATTGACATTTTTAAGGGGAGTATATTTAATGTTAATTAGATTTAAATGTAAAGAATTTCATTTTACCCAAGTCTCATCCAGTGAAGCAAACACATATTTATTTAATTAGATTTAATTAAATAAATTTAATTAAATTTATTAAAACACATATGTACTTAATTAGATTTAGAAGCCTTCTATATTCTCTCTCCCCACCCCCCACCCCCTCCGCACTCCCAAATGACACTGGTTGGCTTTTGGAGTACACTTCCTAGCTAAACTAGTCTGACAGCCTTTTTCATTAAAGTGACCAATTTAATTGTCCATGAGAATACAGTGGACAAAGTATACTTCGACTGCAGCAAATAATTTGGCAAAACCTCCCTTGAGGTCCTAGCAGAGAAGCGAGGCTAGAATGTGGGCTAGACTGTGCTATCATTCAAGGGATAAGGAGCTGGTTGGACAATTGTCTTGAAAGAAGTATGTCCCTGACTCCATTTCAAGCTGGAAGGAAGTGTGGAATCCCAGATTCCTTGTAAGAGTAATTTTTGCCCTTTTATAAAAACAAAGAAGGTTGGAAAAAGCAAAAATGAAAAGCTCTTCAAATTTAGGTTCAGAATAGGGGAGCGGAACAATAAATAACAAAACTCTGGGGTTGGGTTTGCTGTTTAAAAAAGTGATGCACTGCACAACAGTGATACAGAGCTCAACTGATTAATATTTAGTTGGCTTTGTGTTATTTTTTATAGAGGAACACAAATTCTCTGTTTTAAGAGTGCTCAGAGGCCTGTCCTCTGTTTGAAGATGTTCCTTACTTTAAAGCTTATTTAGTTCAGATCCAGTCCAAAGACTTTAAGTAGGAAAAGCAGAAGCCAAGAGGTTTCCCATCAACAGTTGATCTTATGGTTGCAATTTTCCCCAGTACGGTGAGATATGTTGAATTTCTATTTCACTTATAGCTATCTCTGTTTTGGTGATCCATTTCCACTTTCCTCCTTTTTAAATGATTCATAATTGACCTGTACTAACATTTCACAACTTCTCTGAACAATCTATAATTTTAGGGATACATACAGTATTTATCCATGATAAAAGATCATTATTTAAATGAAGCATTTATCCTGCTTCAGCTTGTCATACGTAGTTTAGGAACTCATATGGATCTCACAATATCAGTTCTGCAGCAATAATATAATCTGCCCAGCTTATTTTAAAGATGGAATAGAAGACAGTCCTTGGAAGAACATTCATGTGCGAGAGTTGCATTTTACTTTTCAACAAATTGTCTCTGTGGTTCCCTCATTGCTCATTGGATGGCAGTGTTGACTTTTCTAATAGAATATAGCAGCTTAGTTCATGGAGTACTCTCTTGTTCAGTAGCTTTTAACATGATTGCACATATTCAGAGTACAGTGTACAGTACTCAGAAATATTAAGGAAAGGAAGAAGCTGATTTCACATAAAGAATATCCCTCTTTTTTAGATTCTAACTAGCAGCCATAACTGGAAGAATTTGGAGAAGGAGGAGGAGGAATTATGGTAAAAACTATCAACTAGAAGATGTTTGCATTTAGAAACTAGAATTCTGGGTATCCAGTGGTGGGACTTAAGGTTTGTACAATTTCTTCAGTGAATGAATGAATTCTCCATTTCCTTCCCCTCTCAAAAATCAATCAATCAATAAATAAATAGCATTTTTGATTTTAAAAAATCAACCCCTTATGCATTGACCTAATTTCTCCTTTATATTTTTGCCCTACTTCACATTATGGAATTGTCTCACTCTCAACTCTTCCCCATATGCCAATAGTGAAAGGAAAGGAAAGCAGTAGAAATGATATTTATAGCAAAGGAAAGCAACAAATGGAGAAAACTTTCTTCTCTTTCTCTAGATTGATATCCCTCTTTACTAGCCAGAAGGCATTCAAGGCAATTTGAATTCAAGTTTACTTCCATGCATGCATATAACAATGTCTAGGACACTGAGGAACATGGCAGATACATAATTTTACTGAGAAATGAGGAGTTTACAAGGAGGCACGAAGTGAAACGTAATAGTTCCTGAATGTCCTAGCAAGCCCTGGTCCACTTTCTAACATTTATTTATTTTGCATAACTTCAAACTAGGGATCTATTCATTAAATAATAAAGAACAAAGTTGAGTCTTAAATGTTGGCACATTCATGAAGTTTAATTGGCTAGTTTTGATTCAGTTATTGGTTCACCACTTAATATAACCTCCTTTATTAGATTGGTATGACAGTACAATGGAGAAAACCATATAGAAATCAAAGAATTGTTTCATCTAGACCAGTATTCTTTACTGACTGGTAGGATTTTTTTGTCTTTACCTAGTTAGTTAGTTAGTTAGTTAGTTTTAACCATTCAGTCGTGTCTGACTCTTGGCGATTTTAATGACCCTTATTCCTTCTGCCTGGAAAGCAGGAACCTGGTCACCAAACTGTTGTCCCATTACATTCAGTCCTTGAGCTTCTTGAAACAAGAAAAGGCATGTGATTAATAAATAAAGGGACTTCTGTGCATGGCCTTCTAGGTTAAATATCACAGGACCAGGCAAATTATATTACTCTAGCATATGAATATTGTGAAAATATTTATGTGAGAACTGAGGTTCACCAGTAGATCAGCTACAAACTGGATGGGGCATTAAGAGTAGCTGCTACTCCTTGGTCTCTGCTAAGGGGTTGCATGTTGTTGTAGGGTGGGGGAAAGTGGAATGTTATTTAGGATTAATCTGATCTGGGAATCTCATTAATCATTTTCCTTGTCAGAAAAATGTATTCTCTGATCTTTGCTGATCTTTAAGATTAGAACACTAAACAAAACTGCTATAACTTCTAGAAAAACTTGTCCTCGAATCCCTCTCATTTTGGATTCCTACAATTTAGGGATAGTAAATACTATGTAAGACATACCTGTCAACAAAGGTACTGTATCAACAAAGGTACTTTTCCCCTCCTGCAAAACACCCAAATCTACATCCACATTAGTCATGAAAGGAGACACATGATGATAAAGAAACACCATAGTACAAAAGACCTAGAACCCCCTCCCTCCCAATCTGAAAGACAACACATTAAATTATTCTCATTCAAAGTTGTTTTGTTTGTAAGAAAGAAGGGGGGAAAAAAGGAATGACAGATGGAGCAAATTATTTGAGGGAAGTCTGCATTTGACTTCACATTTTCTTTCATGTGACATGTGTGCCTATTTATCTAAGAAGAAATTGCATCAGCTTTCTTATCATTGTTTCCTGCATTTCTCCTTGTGCTTTCAGGCTCAGATCAGACAGGCTTATGATAGCTCTCTGAAGAAATTTAGCTCTTTTTGTATTGTCTACCTGATTTCTGACTCTTCAGGCAGAACCTCAGCCTACAAACTAGTTTTACTAGGAAAGTTGTGTCTGGATAGCTTAAGACTTACCCCTGTATGCCTTTGACTTCCAGATGCTGATTTCTGATCACTTTGAAGCAACAAGTAAACAATCTGCCCAAATGTACCCCATCCCCTCCAACCTAGACACTCTGTCATGCCCAGATGCAGTGATGTGCCACCAGGTATTTTCCCATCATCACTCCATTTTCTCTACTCCACAAAATGTGAACTACATACAGTCCCTGGCTAGCAAAATGTTCCCCTCCCTTTTATCTGTTGGATACATCATCCCCATCCACCAAATTGTTCCTTTCATGGTGCAGAATAGTGGAGGTCCTACCTGGTGTCCTCTATTCTGCTGCTGTTAAAAGGGTTAAAGCTGGAACTACCAAAATCCACCCCCTTTGGGGCTGTCCATGCTAATAACTCACAGTATTCTTCCAGAGGCCCTGGAAAGGTCCCTGCCTTTTGATAGATATAGATAATGTAAATTCTTGCCTGTTCACATCTCTTCCCCTGCTTTTGCCTACCTTTTATACTGTTTTGCCAATTAGATATTTGGGCTCCATACCTGGGCTTGAAAAATCTAACCCATAAGAAGGCAGCAAAGCATTAATGTTTTCTTTATCTCTCTGCTGCCATCTGGACCTTTGCAGCCCAGGTATGGTAGGCCTAATGTATTTCTAATTTTGATACCTTTTTCCTCGAGGTACCACGAACTGCAAGAAAACAGTGGTGTAGGCAATATGAAACAAGCAAGCATGGTGCACCAGTTTGCTTTCCCACTATTTCAGAGCTCTAATGAAGACATACTGAACACCTGAATGCAGATGGCATGGGATATTGGCATGAATTTATTACAGCAGTGTCAAACAGATGTTTCTGGTGGATTATCTTTAATAAATGGGCCCTTGATTGTTTTTTTTAATCTGCTTAGCAAAAGATAGAGGTCAATCTCAAAATCTAATATTTTATGTATGCATTTATTTCACAGTTTTATAGCCCAGCCACTTAGAAGTCTCTGTACAGATTACAACAGAGTAAAACATTAAAACAACAATAATAGTACACCAAACCCTCCAAGATGGACACCCGTAAGAATCAAGGTTGAAGCTTCATGGAATAAAGCTGTCTTAAGTGATCTAAACATGGTGAGTGGAGGAACTTTAAGACCTGGGGATCAAGAGTTCCAAGGTGTAGGGGCCACTACCAAGAAGATCTGTATCTTGTTCATGTCCCCCTAACTTAATCTAGAGGAGGGTCTCTCAAAAAGTTTTCTTGAGATGTTCTCACTGTAGCAGCAGATTTTATACTGGCCTGATTTTATGTTATTTATTAAAGAAATAAAAAGGAGAACAGGTGGTTAACATGTACCATTAAGCTGCTGTGTTTTCTCGTGTTGAACATCTTTCTGATAGCAAATATTGTAATGTTTGAAATAGGACAGATTTATCTCACAGGTGAAATATAGAAAAGTGATGTTGGGAAACTAAATGCCTGAAGCTCTTTCAGACATGTCTTGGTTGGGTTGTAGATACATAACATATTTTATCTACTTTTCATATATCTACCTCTTGCTCTGGCTATCAGATAAAATTGTGTTGATGGTTACGAGAGGCAGGATGCCTTAAAATGATAGTGGCATGAATTCATATTTGCCTTAGCTGGCTTTGTAGAGTCAGCCTGGTATAATGTCAGCATAGTGTCAGTTTAGCACTAGGAATAGCAAGCCCAAAGTCCCATTCAACCATGAAGCTCATACAGCGATCCTGGAACAGTCACTATCTATCTCACAGGGTGGTTGTGAGCAAAAAGCAGTGTGCGGGTAACCATGTACACCATCCTAATGGGTAAAAGATAAAGACTCTCAAATTCTGCTCAGTTTCTAGTAACAGCATGGACATACCCATGCACTTTACTTGGAAACAGAATGGAAGTGGTTTGACATTGCCTTCTTCCAGGGTGATTTTTTTAAAATTTTCCAGTCTACTTGAGAGTAAAGTTATGGGTTATATGGAACCATACCATTCATAAAATATCTCCTTTTATTTTGTTTCCAGCATACGTAACAAAGCGCAAAATTAAAATTCCATTGCCCTAACTTGTTTAGTTTTATACCTATATGCAAAATCATTTGAAGGCACTTTTTTTTAGCTCAGGCATTCTTTAACAGGATGAAAGAAAGAGAGAGGGGCAATAAAAAAACCCTTTCACTGTTGTTACTTAATAGCATGTTGGAGGCCATGAGATTCTCTGAGAAACCGTATATACATATGCTAGCAAGTAGAGAAGATCCAGGGTCCTCAGTCAGTATGTAACTCAATTCACATTATCCATTATGTGAACGAGATGTGAAAAATAATTTCCTGTATCTTTAAAGCATCACTGTGCTAAGTCACTCTCTGGCACTAGCCCATGGAAAATAATAAAGTGGTGTGCTCTCTCTCTCTGTCTTTTAGTTTGGATAGTTCTGCTTCATTGTAATACACACTCATCAGAAATGGTTAGTCCTTGAATATTAGCAAAGCTGCTCTTCTGTCTCCGAAAAGAGAATTTAATAAGGTTTTCTTCCAGGCTCTATTCGAAGCTGGTACTTTTCGCACTTCCAAATGCCTACAGATGGATTTAGAGTCACATGATCAGTTCAGTTTTCTTCTAGTAATGAAGTGCTATTTCTGACATTCATGGAACCATGAGCATTTCATCCTCTGGAATAGCTCTTATAAAAACAGTAATAGTTGGGATGTCATTAGAACATATTGGCAATTAATTCTCCAAATGATCAATGGAGAGAATGTCCTTTTCCCTCTATCTCTGGTTTATTTATGTGTTCCCATTAATTATGCCTAATTTTCAGTTGGCACTTTTCCCCCTTAATGTAATTCAATTTAAGCATATCTTTCCAGAGACTTATTAATAGGTAGGGTCATTTATATTGTGTAGCACAAATATTTTATAATCCACTAATCTTGACAAAAAGGCAATGCCTTGCTAATAAAAAATGTATGAGGAGTAATGGGTCCCTATTAATAACTTATTAGGTCAGATCACACAGTTTGAAGTGTCTATTACACTTTAATTTTATCTGATTCCTTTCTTTGGAACCTGCAACACTTTATCTAGTTATTGACATTATTTTGAATCCAGCCCCTTGGATCATTGACCCCCCAAAGCCCAATCTGCTAGAGAACATTTCTTTTAGTTCTTGGCCAATGAGGAGTTGTATGAAAAGTATAAGGACCTAGACTAATGTTTAGAGTTTGGTTTCCTTTCTAAAGATCGTCTCTTGGTTACTACAGTTGTAAATCAGTTATTTCTTTGCTAAGAAGAAGACACATTATTTTTCAACCCAGTTCTTTTTCTAATGAGATTCCTCTTCTAATAACAGCATTAAAAGTTTTCATCAGTGGCCTATTTTGGCCCAGTTTGTATTTTCCCTGGTCGAATTTAGCAATTCAGATCTTCTTGAGAAAATGCATTTTGGGAAATAATCTCAAATTAGGAAGTGTTCCATCCTCTCTATCTTATTCCATTTATGTATTGCCAAAAAAGAAAAGGAAAGAAGATCCTGAGTTGTGTAAAATTTGCACAAGTATACACACACACACACTGGGGCAAAATAAGGATCCATGTGCTTGCTTAGGGTGATGTCAAAGCACCGTTGGTGGGCTACTTCAACAGCCCTGTGCTATCTTTATCTTTAAAGGAGATTGGAATGAATGGGCCTTCCTATAAAGTGGAACACAGGACCACTTTAGTATAATGAGTAAATGTGCTATCACTTTCTTTGAATAAATAATCTCTCTGGTATTGAAAACTGCCCTTGAGTTAAATGGATAATGGGCTACAAAACTTGAGAGATGAGGACTTGAGAAATGCTGCATTCTCATAAATGTGGTACAGTATAAATACCATGCTATGTGACATTTTCTTTAGAGTAAATGAGGAATACAAGAAACAAAAAGAAACATGTGCAAACACACACTTTAAGCACATATGAAGGGCTGTAAAATATGGATTTGAAACCATATAATATGGAATGAATATATAGTTTAATATATAATGTAAAATTTGGGAAGAAGGGTGGTTCTTCCATTATACAAAAGAAGTTAAGATGTACTAGAAATGGGCAAGGAGGCTGAAAAATGGTGGAACAAGTGGTTTCATATTTCTTCCCTGTAGCAAATGTAGGACAGGTTAATCTGCATATGAAATTTTAAAAAAATACAAATCTCAGTCCTGATTTCACATTAGGGAATTATTGATGAATAGCCTAGGTAGTGTCCTTTGAATTGATTGAATGATTGATTGATAATATGCTGTCAATTCGGTGTCGACTCTTAGATAATGATAATGATCTGTCCCTAACCAGGTCTTCCAGTGGTGTACCAATTATCACTGTAACTGAGTCCATCCACCTTGCTCTTGGTCATCCTCTTCTTCTCTGTCCTTCCTCTGCATTATAACCTTCTCCATAGAGCTAGGTCTTCGCATAACATATCTGAAATATGATAATTTGAGCCTGGTCATTTGTGCCTTGAGTGAGAACTCTGGGTTGATTTGTTTGATGATCCATTTATTTGTTTTCTTAGCTGTCCACAGTATTCTGAAGAGTCTTCTCCAAAACCAATGTTCAAAAGTGTCAATACTCTTTTTATCGTGCTTCTTCAAAGTCCAACTTTTGATTCCATAGAGTGTCACAGGGATTACCATGGCTTGCAATATCTTTTCCAAGGCTTTCATGGCTGCTCTACTGAGTGCTAGTTTGTGGCATAGTTCTTGACTGCTTGTTCCTTTATTATTGATGGTTGATCCTAAAAGACAGAAGCTATCTACCACTTTAAAATCTTCATTGTCAGTTCTAAGGCTGGTTGCTGTACATGTTGTCATTAGTTTGGGCTTCTTTATGTTTAATTTTAGTCCCATTTGTTCACTGTGCTCCTTAACTTTTATTACTACAGTTTGCAGATCCTTTGAATGACCTCTTTTAAATTTCTAGGTTTCTTCTAACCACACCTATCACTGCCTGTCATAGCAAACTGGCTAGGTTGTTGCATCCTGTCCCATACCCGCAGGGGCCTTGAAGTACAGTTTTCTTGGACATTCAATGTATCAAAAGACTGAATACCATTCTGGAAATAGTAAAGCTCTTTTCTAAGGTGGCCCATTACATTCCCTATCATGGCCTCACCTTCACTCCCAAAATGGCTTGTTTATTCCCATCCTAACCCGGAGGGGGAGAGTTCTGGAATGGGAGGAATTTCTGACAAAGAAGTAGAAGAAATGGAAATCTTCCCTCTTTCCTTATGTCCTCAGGCAGGAGGAGGAGGAGGGATGGAATGGGTTGCAAGGGGAGATTTCTTGTCAGCTCCAGATGAAAAAGAAATAGCAATAGAAGGGGAGGGGAGGGGAGGGGAGGGGCACAATGCCCTCCAGCCACTTAAGGCCAGAAAAAGGGGAGGGGAGAAACGACTGACAACTCCACATTCAGAGTCAGAGGGGAAAGAAAAAATAGGGATGAAAATGGTGAAAGGAATGAAGCTAGCAAGGCAGAAACAGTGATTCCCAGGCTGGAGAGAACTGCTATGTCAAGAGAATGGCCGACTAGCCATTACATTGGAAAGAAAAAACATAAATTTTAAACCCTGCAGTATCAACCTTTATAATGATTTTGACCCCTGTGTATTGCAGTGGGCAAATCCTTTGGGTATATGTGGCTTCTTTTTTGTCTGCAGTAAGAAAATAATCTAGATGAGTCATGGCTGAAAACCTAGTGTCAGTAAGCCAATTCCTGAATGGGTTAGGTTAGTCTCCTGAATGGGGGGTTAGGTATCAGGAGAGCAGAATTTTACAGGCAAGCCCTATGTGGAGGCTGACCCTAGTCTTCCTCAACCCTCTGTGGCTTTGTCTATATATTTTATTCTTCCTCCTGCTCCGTTTCCTGCATAAATTCTCCCCGCACTTGCCCTTCTGTTCTCTGCAATGCAATCATGGCCTCTTAGAAAAACCTTCAGGCTAGAGAATATTGACCTTGAAGGCTTCTTTCTCACAACCTGAATACTCCTGAACTATGGTCCCTAAAATGATTGGACCACACTTGTGTAAATATTTGGCCTGTTCTACCTGTCCTCATTGAAATAAATGTGAGGACTTGCATACTTTTCACTGTGTTTCATCATGTGCCACATTGTGTGCTAGAACAACAATTTATTATTGTAGCACACACCAGAACTGGGTAAATTAGTTCTATTCAATACCGAGTGCTGAACATAAAATATACATCAGGATGTCAGCTTCTCTGCAAGTTTGGTCAGATACCTGTGTCTCCATTATTGAAAGATCATTCTTACTTATGGCCATTTAAGAAAACATAACAGAGTAGAATTTGCTGTATATTGTGGGCAAAGATCTCTTCTGTCAGCAATTGTTCAGAGTGATCATTATTCAGGCAAGATTCTCCCTGAAGTTAATGAGTGTTTTTGAGTGTGGATATTCTTTTTTCCAAGAATGTTGCTGGGACTTAGATTCCATTACAGAGAATAGAACTTGATGACCGAAAGGGCTGAAATCTTTTAAAATAGCACCTGAAGGAGGCAATGACCAGGAAGCCAAGACCCATAAAATACAAATATCTCTATTAGCAGTGGATTAATCTGTCAGTTCATATCCTGCAATGCTCACATACCGCCCCCCCCCCCCCCCGACACAATTTCATTCTGTTCCATTTCTGCATCAATTTACAATTAAAAAGGAAAATAGCTGTGAGGTGCCTATTGTCCTTTTGTTCAGATACCTATTGAAAAAATACCTCTTTGCCCTGTCCTTGTTTATGTGAATGTTGTAGATTTCCCCCTTTATTTTTTTTTATTTTTAAAACCAGTATACCACCCTACAAAACCAGACTTATGCAGGTCTTTCCCACCTTTTACTTACTGTATCTCTTGATGCATATGTTACTGTTTATAATTCACTAAAATTGCATTGCTGTATTTTAATTTTAATTTTACAGGCTCTTTAAGATTATTGTAAACCACCCAGAGTCCCTCTTTTGAGGGAGATGGGCAGTGACAAAATTTGAAATATAAATAAAAATTAAATAAAAATGATTAAATTGGAAGCAGTATCAAAATATATCCAATGTTACAAGTATTTTTCCCAACCCTTCTCTTGTATGCCCATTTCCCAGTGTATACATTATGTGTGTGTGTGTATACTGTATGTGTGTGTGTGTGTGTGTGTGTGTGTGTGTGTTTATTGATGAGCTGCATTGCAAAATAGAGGGGTTGCAACAATTGAAAGATAATTGTATAGTGGTGCATATCAGTTTAGAAATTGTGGATTAGGCTAGTTTATGTCAAAATGTGAAATGAATTAATCTCATCTCTATTCTATGTATGTCTTGATTTACAGTTTATGAGAATGCTAAATACTTCATAAAAAGTTCTGGTCAGCTTTGTACTAACTTTAGGATTCATTTTATAAACATTTATATGTTTCTTTAATTTTTTTTATTATATGTTTTATAGGATATGACTGATTGTCATGGTATTATAAGCTATCCAGTGCATTTTTAGAGCAGTGGTTGTCTTTCCTCAATTGGGACCTTATTGGAAGGAGGAGCAGGAAACACCCTTCTCCAGCCTTCTCCAGTCACAGAATTTGTGGGACATTTCAAAGATAAGGTAAATCTCTTTGACAAACCTCCCCTATGCCTTTTGGGCAGAACCCATTCAATTAATGGATAACATTTATACAATGTTAATGTAATGTTCCAGTGTTTACTCTTGGAAATCTGACCATCCTACTCAAACATGAAATGAAAGATATGTCGATGAAGGTTCTCAGCCATCCAGGTGGAACAGTCTGTGGCTTGAATCATGTCAACTGGATTTCTATTTTCTCAGTAGAAACGTTTCACTCCTTATCCAAGAAGCTTCTTCAGTCAACGACTGAAGAAGCTCCTTGGATAAGGAGTGAAACGTTTCTACTGAGAAAATAGAAATCCAGTTGACATGATTCAAGCCACAGAATGAAATGAAAGACACTGGGCAAAGTGGTGCTGATGTTAAGGCCTTGATGGCAGGCTTGATGGCACTGGGTAGGAGAGGCTTCTGTCAGCTTCACCCAGATCCCACCATATGCTATTAAAATAAAAAGAAGAAGAGGTTGAAGAGACAGAAACAGCTAGCTGGTACTGACTAAGAAAGGGACTTTGGGAAGGTGTTTGAGGATGTCTGAAGGTCCTGTGGGTCAGGTAAATTGATCAGACAGGACAGATCAGGCCTGTAGGCTGAACATTCCTCATCACTGTCAGGAGAAGAAATAGGGTGATATGAGGGAGAATTTAGGTAATTCTCTCCTTTGAGCCCAAAGTCACCTAGTAAGTTTCATGGTTAAATGGGGTCTTGTACTGGTCTCTCAAGCCCAATACTTTAACCACAATGCTATCCTGGTTCTTTTATAAAAGTGCTCATGTATTCCATTCTTGCTTACAGATCTATGTGGAAAGTATGCCAGAGAAACTTCAATGATGCAGCTGAGAAGTGTATATTCCTACTGGAATGTGGGTGGAAGGTAGACGTTTTGACTATCAACAGCTGCCTGGCGTTATAGTTGCTTTTCTGTTCAATAGGAAACAGTGGTATAAAAATAATGTTGCCATTTGTTAAAGGTTAAACTTATAAGTTAAGTTATAGAGACTTGAAAAGCTAATTATTATCAATTTAAAAACTTGACACCTTGACTTATGAATTAGTCAGGATCATGTGCACCTAGCCAAGTTATCTAGGAATATTTATTTGAACAAAGGTAGCCAGATGACAAGCATAAGAAGGAGTGAAGACCCCAAACTTTTAGATACTTTGAAGTCACCTTTCCAATTTTACATACATTAAGTCTATCAAATTGGAACTGCAGTAATCAGGATGGTCCCTAGATGGCAACAAAGGGACACAAACAAAATATTGACTCTTTGCTGCCACTTGCTGGTCATCCACATTTTTGCAGTTCCATGAGGCTTAACATACCCATTTTGCACCTGAAAGTACTCTCCAACGCGCACCTCCCAAACCCAAAAGAAATGCTCATTCCTGATATGTGCCAGGGCTATTCAAAACTTTGAAGGAGTATTTTCCATCCCAACTTTCTAAAGAGCTTTGTGGGCCGAAGCATCTTTGGGTACTTGAGTGACATGAAACAACTTGGACTAATGTGAAGCATCTAAACTTTCCCTATGATATCTGGTCTGCAAAAATCTGGATGATCTAGTAGATGGCAACAACGATATAAAGAAAATGTTACTCTTTGCTGCTGTCAGTGGCCATGCAGAAGTTTGCAACCCAAATATGATAGCCCAACCTCACACAAGCTGAACATACCCTGATATATGCTAATTGCAAACTGTTACTCCAAATGCCAAAACTTGGATAATCAAAATAATCAGAAATTAATTAGATGAGCTTAAAGAGCTGAGAGTGCTTAGTGGCCACAGTAACCTTATTAAGTGGATGAAAGAAAAAAAAATGTAACTGGTGCCATGGGAGGAAATGGAACAAAGTTTACCCTGGAACAATTCCAAGCAACATGAGCTCTTCACGTTCAGCAAGTCCTGCTTCTCATGTTCTGATTTCCCATAATGGTTTGAAAGTGTGTGTGACAGCTACAGATAGACTGACAGCCATCCCCTGAAACTTTATTCAGCTTATGATATCCTTGTAATGCAAGTCACTGCTGCTTATTAGAACTTCCTATTAGGCCCCAGTTAGCAACTGGCAAGGATGCGATCTGAACACTATTGTCGAGAAATAACATGTTTGGTTTTAATACTAAAATGTTTCAGGAAAGTGGGAATTCATTATTTTTCTTGTAAAAGAATGTAAAGAAGTTCATGCAATTATACTGTATCTGGGGCATTACATTTGATTACAGTAAGGGCTATGCTCACTTGACTTTTTATACACTTAAAATCAAACAGAAGAAATATTTTGCCTGCAAGTGTGATGTGGACTGGAGCAGACCATATGATACAACTGTCCCATGTTCTCAGCCACCACCCACAATCTCCCACAATTTTTCCTAAGGGCACTCTAAACAATGCTGTCACTTTGCTGCAGCTACTGAAGCAAACCCAAATACATTTAAGCTGTTTCAGGAAAGGCACAGTTGATAGCATTTTGCTTAGACAACGTGGTTAAAGTACTCCTTTGAGGAAAAGGCTGCAGGAACATTACAAGGACAAGATAGTAAAAATGGAAACATATGACTTAGAACAGGATATTGGAGACACTGACAGTTACTTCAACTTCCTCTAAAACAGTGTGGCCTGTCTGAAGTAGTTGAAGGTATTTGATTATTGTAATTATTATATTAGCTGGATCCAGATCATTAATGCAATCCTATATATGCCTTCTCAAATGCAAATCCCATTAAGTTTAAAAATGCTTGCTCTCAAATAAATGTATGTAGTGCAATTGTGTATCCTTATTCAGAAACAGAACTAGACTTGGCTTTTGAGTGGATGCTGGGGAGAACCCACTCCCAAAAATGAATGGGACAAAAAAGTGGGCAAAACTCAAGCAAAATTAAGTCATGGCAATCAGGGGGTGCATCCAGGGGTGCTTTTGGGTGGGGGGTGGAGGGTGGGGAGACATGTATGACTCTGGAGCCTCAGATTGTGCACATCTGGTATATGGGATTGCAATCTTAGTAGAAATCAATAGTGCTTATTGTGTCCAGTTGATTTCAGTGGTAACCAGATTAACTAGGTTAGAATCCCCACCAGTGACTTATAGCATTGTCTCGTGTCTCCAGCCATTGTTGAGGCAAGGTAACCATAAACCTATCATTTCAGCTCAGTAATGATTGGATAACCCTAGAAGATACAAATAGTCTGAGATCACTCTCTTGCTATGTGACTTTCACTGCAGCTTCAGCTGATAGATAGTTGGTCTAATATTCTGCTATACAATCCTTAGATACAAAAAAGTGTTGTTGTTTCTTTCAGTCAAGACAAATAACTGTGGTCCAAACCAGCAAAGTATTCCCAAACCATGACATTACCTTCTCCATGACTGACAATTGGTATGAGGTTTTTACTGTAGAATGCAGTGTTTAGTTTCCACAAGGCATAAAAACATCTATATAGCTCAAACTTCCATTTTTTACAGAATGTTCTGTCTATAGAACATTCCTCCATAAATCTGCAGATTCCTGGATTTTGTTCTGAGGTTCTTTATGACTTTCTGGATTATTTTATGCTGTGCTATTGGAGTGATTTTGAACTATTCTTTTTGAGAAGATTCACTCTTGTGATAAAATGTCTCCAAAGCAGAGTTAATGGCCATTCTGCCAGTCCACCAGGTTTTAGGGGGTCTTTTGCCCAGTAAAGTAGGGAGATTCAACCATTTTAACAGGCAGGAATGTGCGCGCGCGCGCGCACACACACACACAGTGTCCAATATGTCCAATATGGCTTGGTAGATAGAAATTTTTGAACTTCCCAGTGTAGGGCTGAGAGAGAGTGATTTGCCCAAAGTCACCCACCCAATTTCGATGCCTAAGGGAAGACTAGAACCTGGGTCTCTCTCCTCCTAGTCCAGTATCTTAAACTCTACACCAAACTGGTCCTATATGCAAATATATCTATGTAGGGCCAGCCCTGCCCTATCTATAGTTGTGTACAATATAGCTGTATGTAATAAAGTACTCACAGAACTGGCTGTAGGTATCCTTTTAATTGAACTAACTACTCTAAGGGTGTAATTACTTTTTCACACTGGCAAAGGCATGTTAGATAACCGTTTATGAAATAAACAGGCACCAGACTTTGGTGGTATTTTTTCATTCATGCTCTATCTATATATAAAGAGGATTGACATGAAGTTCTGGTAACATTCGGTGACCAAGATACACAAATGTTCTGAACATTCAAATGAGGGAGAACACTTTTTCACAGAACAAAAGTGACAGGGCCAAAAATGTGGTTTTCTTTATGAACAGCTAGAAAGTTAACTTGTTTTTCAGGCTTCTGTATGAAAAAAGAGTTACTGCTTAAAGTCACTTTAATGAGCTGATATCTTACAGATCAACGTCTCTTTTAGGGCCTTGCAGAAGCCTGAAATATGATGGACTGCTTTAATGAAAGCAGAGAGATGCTGTGTTCATGTCACATTCAACCTAATCATTTTCAAAGCATGCCCAGGCACAGCTCTAAGATAGGTTTCTTTCCCTAATGGGCATGCAATCCATATATTAGACTATTGGGGGGAAGGGATCTCCCTTCAAATTGGCCCCTGTATTCAGTTACTGGTTCTTGAGCTGCTGTGCTTTCAGTGATCAGAAGAGAAGGGTGATTGAATGACAATGTAATGGATTGATGTCTGGATATTTTCAAAATATTTCATCCTTTTCTCTTATATCTTAATATTCAGTGAATTTCCGCAGAATCATAGATGTTGACAAGAGTGTGAAAGGCATTAAATGAAAGACCTAACTGGTATTTTCCCCAAGGGTCATGCTAGGGCCGCAGGACCCGGAAGAAAACCTTGATAAGTCTTTTCTCTACACCTCTGCTTCTACTCTTTGCCTTACCGCTCTTGAGGTTTTCTTGCACAATACTAAAAAGTGCAGACTATTTTCAAGAGGTTGAGAAAACAAAATTGATTCTTTTATCTCTCCTAACCATTCAATATACTAACACGTGTCAAAAGTTTGATGCAGCTTACTCCAAGAAGGTCAATATAACCACATGTCTTCACTTTGGTGATCCTGAGCATACAGCAGCACTAGTTCAGTGAAAACACAATTTGCCCTTTCTTGTTTCATCTATAGTATACCATTTGGTGGCAGCATTGCACCAATTTCATGGAACAGAAGTTTATTTGAGCAGGTTTTCCCAAGAGAAAATTGAATAAATGAAGGCTTTTACAAGGCTAAGTCTACCTACAGAACAGAAGATGAATGATCTTTTTGGAAAATATAGACAAAAATTATCCTGGTGCAGAAGACTGATTATATAGTAGCAAATATAACAAAACACCATCAGCAGTAGCTTTTCAAATGGTTTCTCATTGCTTTTTTTTTTTTAAAGATACTCAGTTAAGCTTGACTTGTGAAAGCAACAATATGGAAATAGTTTGCCACTATCTTCCTCCTGGATGTTTTTTGGACTTGGAGTCCAGCCTAGAGCTTTGGGATTTCTGATGTTCTCCCTTCTACGTACAAACTAGATGAAACTCTACTTAGAAGTTGGCCAAGGTTGGTTAGATGATGCCACCTTAGCAGCAACTAGCTGGTTAATATTTAAATGCTAATAATGTGCTATTTATATGCACTTCCACATGAACTTGCAAACCAGTATGGCTGTCATATTATCTCCCTTCTATAATTAAGTGTGCAAAAAATAACATTGTTTGGTTAGATTATGAAGTACGGATACATTCTGAAAATGTGAAGGAATTGATCCTGTGCTGGTATACCCTGAATTCAATAAAGTGTTGTATATTTACTTTTATGTCTCACTGAATTTGAAGAGAAAGAGGCTTTTCTATATTGAAATGCACTGCCAGCCATACAACCTGAAGGACTTTCAGGTTGATATAGCTTAATGGTGGATGGAACTTAATGTAGTTTTTCTACTGATGGAACTACTGAGATTACAATTACAGGGGGTTGTCCTCCACTCCCCCCCCCCCCCGCCTCCTGTAATCTCGTCCTGAAATTTCAATTTCTGTTCCAGGATCCTCCACAGATTGGAGGTGGAGGTAGTTCTCTCACTTGAGAGTGGATATCCTCTATGGACAATTGCATTTACATCTTTAAGAATAATTTAGGATAGATAGGTTTCCGTTTCAGATTGTAATCTTCAAGCCGAGCCTCTGTGGTTTTATTAGTGTTAACCATTTTAATTCTTATACAAATAATAAACAAATAAAGCACATTTAAAAGAACTGAGTAGAATAATATAATATTGTTTTCAACATGTTTTCAACATTTATTTCAACATGTTCTAGGATGAAGATTTTGCCCTGTGATAGGTATTCAGGTTTTTTCTTCTCTCTCTATCGCTCTCTGAGTGCTAGCATATATACTCATCCCAAGTATCTCCTCACCACCACCACCACCACCACCACCAATATTCAGCTTCTTTGCTACTTTCCTAACCTGTGATCCATAGCTCTTGATTTCATTGGGCACACAGAACTGTAGGCTTCAATTTTAAGACAACCCATATATTATTATTTCTATTGGCTTTGTCCCTGGTAAGTTACCCATGCCTTGGTTACTATCACAACTCTCTTATCACAATGCATTCCATGGCTAGCTAGCTTTAGAAAATCAATAGGTGCAAATTGTAATAGCACAATTTGTATTAATAAATGCATAATTTGTAAATCACAATGCTTGATTAAGTGGTGCATGGTATTGTGATTGATCACACAATGTCCTCATTAAGGGATTTTCACTGGCTGATAAGATTTTACCATATTAGAAGTGAAGATTTTCCTGCTTATATAAACCTACTTGCTTAAGATGTGGGAAAAGAACCCCTCTTATGTCACTGTTAAACTGAGGATAAATTCCCTTTGGAACAGCAATTGGTCTCCTCTGCTTTCAGAAAGGTTGCCAAAACACCCAGAAGACAGAGGTAGTGGAAAAGGAGAAATCCTGTGTCTATCTTCACAAAGGGGGAGGGGAATGACACCTGATTTGACATTGTATTTTGCAGCTTGGTGTTTGGTTTGGATGAAAGAGTGGGTGCTGCTGAGAAATAGAAGGCTTTGGGAGTTAGAAGGACATGACTTGAGATTTGGGTGGCATGGGTATTTGTGGTATGAAAAAATCAATGTTAATGTGGATTTTAAAAACCATTATGTTAGATGTGCCATATTGAAAATATGGAATAGAAATGTCTGTAGCTTGAATCATGTCAACTGGATTTCTATTTTCTCAGTGGAAACGTTTTGCTCCTTATCCAAGGAGATTCTTCAGTCTGAGCAAAGTTAGTAAGGGAATCCTTAAATATGTTTCTAGGTGGCTGTGTGACCTTACACCTGGGGCTAGGTCATGGTTATTTTGAGATGTTATTTCTAAGTCCCTTTATTATCTAAAGGAGGATCGTTAAGATCACCATGCTGCTGTTGAGCTTGAAAAATGGTCTTAATCTTCCTAGGCACAGAAGACAAAGCAGGGAGGAAAATAAGGGAAAGATTGTGCCTGAGGCCCCCACCTCTATTCAAGGAAGGATTTTCCAAGTTGGCATAAATGGATTCCTTGACCCCTCTCTCAAATCCATTTGAGATCCAGGAATCCATTTATGCCAACTTGGAAAATCCTTCCTTGAATAGAGGTGGGGGCCTCAGGCACAATCTTTCCCCTATTTTCCTCCCTGCTTTGTCTTCTGTGCCTAGGAAGATTAAGACCATTTTGCAAGCTCAACAGCAGCATGGTGATCTTAACGATCCTCCTTTAGATTATAAAGGGACTTAGAAATAACATCTCAAAATAACCATGACCTAGCCCCAGGTGTAAGGTCACACAACCACATAGAAACATATTTAAGGATTCCCTTACTAACTTTGCTCAGACTGAAGAAGTTCCTTGGATAAGGAGCAAAACGTTTCCACTGAGAAAATAGAAATCCAGTTGACATGATTCAAGCTACAGACAATTCCACCTGGATGACTGAGAACCTTCATAGACATGGAATAGAAATAAACTCAGGTTGTGTCCAAAAACACCTTTAGAGCTCTCAGCACAAGAAGCATTTTACAGATGAGAAGTAATAGGCAAACACAAATGGCTAACTTATTGTGAGATACTGGAATATACAAAAAGCTAGAACATTTTGGATTCAAATACATACACTGATTCAGAGGAATTTAAAGATTAATATACAGTTGAGACCAGAAGTCTTCCTCTTGGGACTGATGGACAAACAGTTGGAAAAAAGTCATGGAACCTTTTTTTTTGTATATGATAACCGCAGTGAGATTATTGTATGCACAAAGATGGAAAGATTTGGCAATGCCTACAATGGAGGAATGGTTGGTGAAGATGATGGAACTTGCTGAGATGGCTAAATTGACTTCTTTGATTAGAGAAAAGACAATATCTATGTTTATTGCTGACTGGAAACTCCTTATGGACCTTTTGTGTAAAACAGAAAAAAATGAATTTATGATTTATGGTTTTGATGATTAGACAGGATAGATTATAGAAAGAAGAGAGTCGTGTTGTAACTTTAGAGAAAGAGGTAAATTTATAATTGTACTTATAACTGCTGTAAAGAAGATTGGAAGCCACTTCTCTGTAACTTTTTTCTTTCTTTTTCTTTTTCTTTTTCTTTTTAATTTTCTTTTTCTTTCTTTCTTGCACTTTTTAGTTTTTTCTTTGATTTCTTTTTTTCTTTTTTCTTCCGTACTTTATATTAGTTTGCATTAGTCTTTACCTTTGTCTTTAAACAATTTAATACATTTATTTAAAAGGGGGTTACCCAGCTAACCTCAGATCAGTCAGCTTGATATTGATACAGATTGTAAAACTCTAGAACTGAATATTATGCAGCCAGTTTATGAACATTTAGAAAAAAATGTAATGGTTGACAAGAGCCAACATTGGTTTATCAAAACCATGTCAGGCCAAACTAACTTGATTTTTTTTTAAGAGAGTGACCAATTTGTTGTTGTTGTTTCATGTCAGAAGCTTTCGCTTCTGTAGTGAAAGGATTTGCCGGTGACATCACCATTGCCCGGGGGACGCCCAAGGAGGCTCCTTTCATGTCCCTGTGATTTTTCCCAACGGAGTGGTACCTAATTTATCTACTCACATTTGCATGCTCTTGAACTGCTAGGTTGACAGAAGCTGGGACTGATTTTGTTTTTACTAATTGCAGGGAGCTTACTCCGGCACTCGGCTCACGCTCGGGTTTCGAACTGCCGAGTTTTCAGCCTTAATGGCTTCTGACTCAGCATCTTAACCACTGAGCCACCGCAGTCCCTGCCAATTTGGTTGACCATGGGAATCCAATGGACATAGTGCAACTTAATTTTAGCAAAGAACTTGACAAAGTCTCTCATGATATCCTAGCAGAAAAGATGAGAAATGTGGGCTGGACTTTACTAGCATTAGACAAATATAGAGCTGATGGAACAACTGTACCCAACAACTGTACATGTTAATCTGGAAGGCATACCACAGGGCTCTGTCCTACACCCTGACTATTCAACATACAGTATTTATATGGATGAGAGATTAGAAAATATGACTATTAAATCTGAGAATGACACAAAGATAGGGGAGATAGCAGACACTTTAAAGGATACTATTATGATTCAGGAGGATCTTGACAAGCTGGAACAATGGAGAGAA
The DNA here is from genome assembly GCA_023362775.1 of Charina bottae. Lineage (NCBI taxonomy): Eukaryota > Metazoa > Chordata > Lepidosauria > Squamata > Charinaidae > Charina > Charina bottae. The sequence goes on from JALMGJ010000003.1 coordinate 191,555,499, forward strand.
ACTACAAGATGAATTTCAACAAAGACCAGTGCAAAATCCTATATATGGATAGAAAAACAAAGGGCTTGAGTATAGAATGGGGGGAAGGGAGAAACCATCCTGAGTAGCAGCACATGTGAAAATGATCTGGAGGTCTTAGTGGATCACAAAGTGAACATGAGCCAGCAGAGTGATGCAGCTGCATAAAAAGCAAATGCAGTCCTAGGCTCCATCAATACAAGTATAGCATCAGATCAAGACAAATAACTGTTTCCTGACTATAGGAGTCATTCAACAGTGTATCAGACTTACTCAGGGGGTGGTGAAGGTGTTTAAATAGTGGTCAGATGGCCATATGTCAAGGATGTTGTAGTAGTGGACTCATGCACTGGGAAGGGGGTTGGACTAGATGGTCTCCAAGGTCCCTTCTAATCTTTACATTCTATGATTCTTAATGTAGTTTTTGAAAATTATTTTATTAGTGGCTTTTGTAAGGTGAATATTTTTGTTTTCCTGAACAACATAAGAGTGGGAGCAACATGAACTCTGCGGAAGATCATTCCAGAGAGACAGGCAGACAGGCAGGCATTTAAAATGTTTCAGTTATGTTTGTATTTTATTTTTTGCTTTTATGCTTGAGCTGATGAGGGGGACTATGTATATTGGTTGCTGGTAGTAAGAAATTTGTGTTCTACTAAACTTAATTCTAGGTAGACAGTATAATAAATCACTGTAAAGTTTGGAAAAGGGCCATAATTTAAGGACAGAAGGCAAACATTGCATATACTGTAGAAAGTTTGAAATTCCTGTCCTGGCATCTCCAAGTAGAATCAGGAAAAACTCTTCCTTGAAACTTTGAGAAACTTTGCCAGTCACTGTGAATAATACTGGACTAGAAAGACTTAAGTCTTGGGATAAGGTGAATTCCTACTTGTGTGATTGTGAAGGAGTGCACCATCATGGGAGAAAACTATTTTCATGCAAACCACCGAACACATACAATGTGCCATTTAAAGAAAAAAAAGTGCTGAAAAGAATATAGTTGCTGGTAAAAATACTTATACATACTGTATGCATGATGTAAAGGGAAATTACTCAATGTGTGCAGTAGAGAAATTATATCCAAAACATGCCTTAGCAGAAAGGTTCATGAAGGCTCAAGAAAATAGCTATGAATGATTGACAGCTGATGTGGAAACAAACTTAAAGTGGGGAGAATGAGAAAGTGAATTCAATCAAACCTGGCCAGTTCACCGGTCCCTAATCAGGAATAGATACAGGAATACTATGGGGAATGGCAAGATATTGCTTCATGGGAAGTTCAGGAATTCTGGCTCCATGTAACTCTTGCCTGCATACAGAAACTTGTCATTCAATCCAATACCAATGAGATGGGGTGTATGGCATGAACTGTAATGTTCAAGCTCTCTACTCCAGGAGAATGTGACCATGATGGGGCATAAATCAAACAACTGGCTGATATACAGTGGCCTCTTTCAAAGCCCTTCATGATTTTGAAGGATTTACATCATCTTTTCATTGGGCAAATCAAAGCTGGCAGGCTGGAATATTACCCCTCTGTTTTATAACTAAGCTGTATTGTGCAATTTCCAGTGTTTCAAGAACAATACATTAAAAGGCAACACAGTTATGGGGGTCAGCTGGAGCAACAAAGTTTTATGAATGCTTTGCTGGAAACTGCAATAAAATGGTAAGATGAGCTGAAATCTGACCTTTTCAGAGGGCTTTTAAAAATAAAATAAAATAAATCTTATTCTGAACCTGTGGCTTTTCTTGCTTTTCATGGTCATCATTTTATGTAATGCTATTTGTCTGCAAAAGAAGGGGGGAAAGCTCTCTTCTTTTCAATTGTATACTCCTTTTTCCCCTCCAACTTCAAGGATGCCAAATGCTGATAAACTGAGGCATCACAGAGAATAAAACCAGAATGGATGAAGTTGGATCTCACAAAATAAATGTTTTGGGTGCTGTTCATTCCAGAAGCCACACCAAGACAGAAACTTGAATTTAATTAAATGAGATGAATTAAGAAACAGATTACACAATTACATGCAAATAAAGTTTTCCCCTTCTGTCACATAAAAACATTACAATTGGGAGCAGATTTTTGAGGGGCTTTGAGTGCCCCAAGGCTTTGGGAGGACCAGATGGTTTACCCCTGGCTTAAGAGGACTAGAGTGCTTCCAAAATCTGATATGTGTTTCTATCAATGGCAATTAAAAGAAGAAAGAAAAAGAATATACTGTAAGTAGTTCAGAGGAGTCAAATTTTTGACAACTTCCTTGTATTAGATATATTAGCAGGGGAAATTTTCTACATTACATGTTATGTTACATTATGTTACGTTACGTTGTTTTATGTTATGTTGTTTTATGTTATGTTGTTTTATGTTATGTTTTATGTTATGTTTTATGTTATATTATATATATTTAATGAATTTATCGGGCTGCAATAATAGTGGAGGAAGAGGACATCATTAGCACACTCATACATTTTCTTCAACATGATGTTTTCCAGAACTGGTGGGAGGAAGTAGGTAGAGATGATGCAGCTTCCATAATTCCTAATCATGGAAGCTGAGAATTCTTGGAATGTAGATTGAGTATATTCATAGAGCTCAAGGTTGAGGAACATGATAAAGCTGGGGTGGCAGCTGATGGCCTATGGGTCACCAGCATTCCCTGAACCTACTGGGTTTTGTTGTTCCACATACCATTCCAGAAAGATAACTGCTGAATTTTGGCATAATTCACTGGAAAACAGCTATGTTTTAGTTTAGGTCTAGCACACCAAAAATAATAATATTTTCCCTAAAAGATATTCCCCTCCTGAAATTCTGGGTTTTTCCTCTTTGGTGGCCCCATAACACCACTTCCCTGACCTCTGAGATCCTCAGCAAATAAAGAAATATGCTGGACTAATGCATAATCAACAAAGAAAATACTGGGAAAGCATTGTATTCTTTTACTCTTCAGAGCATACATTTCTAAAAATTGCATGCAAAACTGTTTATTAAAGAAAATTACAAATGATAAAGTATAAATATTTTAATGTAAAATTTTAGGTCCAGACCTCATCTAAGTGGGACATTTTTTATTTTTATTTATTTTTATTGAATTCTGGTGTTCAGATCTCTACTCTCTGATGAACCTCTTTGGTTTACTTTGGATTTAGTCAAAATCTTTGACACTTATTTACTGCGTAAGATTACTGGGAGCATTACAAATAGGAAGAGCCATGTATACTACCTTGAATGTCTTGGAAGAAAGGATGGATAGATGGTAACTAATGAAGCCACCAGTTTCAATGTGGTGGAGCTGATTTTGTGAACTACTGCATAACATGAGGCAAAGAACCCTACTCCCTTGAGATCTCATTTCAGCAGAAATCTTGCATTGCGGTACTAGTGTCAATTAACAAGATTTGCATTTTATCAGTCTATCATCTATCATCCATCCATCCATCCATCCATCCATCCATCCATCCATCCATCCATCCCTCCATTTTTGCCCCGTTTACATAGCAATATGGGGATAATGTTTGCTGCTGAAACCTTCTTCAATCTTTGGGGCGGAGGTGGCAAAAGAGACTAAATCATTTTTATTTGGGTTTTAATAAACTGTAGAATGAAGAAAAGTCTGATCCTAGCATAAATCAGCCTTGGGTCGTTTGCTTAAATACAATATTTTTTTTAAATAAAGGGATATCATCGTTGGAGAGGGTTAACTTATGCACCCCATACTGAAGAGCATATTGACACATCCTTACTCCAGTACTGTCCCAGGAGAGAAACACTGTCACCGAAGCATCTGCGAATATCTGGCAGTGCAACAGAACTATGTTTACTAGTTCCATAGATCAGTGAAGAAGTGATAAGCACTCACAGGTGAGTGCGCTTATGGAAAATCAGTTGGTTCATATTTACTGAAAGGGCTTGTGTATTTTCACACTTGAATAGAACTTTGCCTTCAGATGCGTCCTCCCTTTTGCTTTAGCTTCAAATTCTGAATTACAGCGCTTATGGGTCTGAGCTAGCAAGTTAATTCTGCACTGATGTGTATTGTTGCAGAGAGGCCAAAGCTGTTGCTTGAGGGGAGATTCTTGGGGCTGAAAGGGTAGGGAGAGAGATGTTGGTGGGCATGGGACTGACATTATTTAAGTATATATGCTTCCCTCAAAGGCACGTTTGTGGATGTGATTCTAGAGAAGAGGTGACACTTATCTTTAGTATTTAAAAAAGATAGCAGCAATACATAATGCTGAATGTGAAAAACACTTCTATTTTAAAACAGCTGTGATCACCCACTGAAACATTTGCAAAGATTCTGGATTTACAGTGTGATAGAGAAAAGGCATTTAAGAACTTGTAATGCAATTGTTTATGGCAATGAAACCAATGCAGGATTTTGAGGAAAGGATACTTAGCAGGCATTCATTTAGTTGCTTCTGTTATATTTGTTCAGCAATAATTTTAATGGCCTTACATTTAAGGTGACTTCTGCTCTTCTGAGCTGCATATTCTATAAATGGCCTGTTACATTCCTGGTTGTCTGTCTGTCTGTCTGTCTGTCTGTCTGTCTGTCTGTCTGTCTGTCTGTCTCTATCTATCTATCTATCTATCTATCTATCTATCTATCTATCTATCTATCTATCATCAATCTATCAATCAAATTATTTCTACAGGAAATCTGAGAGCATTCTCCAGATACTCAAAGATACTTTGTTTAAATACTCTTCCTCTTGCCACTGTACAGAATTCCTGAATTTGTAGTCTCCAAAATGCAAAATAGGTGAAACAGCTGTTCCTGTGTCACAGATTTATGGCTATAGTACACATATGTCTCTACATCTGGGCAAGTTAATAAGAGAATTCCAATAGATCCAAATCATTCCTGTCTCTCTTATTTTGTCTTTGGTTGTACAAAACTGCAATACACAATGAAAAATGCAGAAACACTTTCGATTTGCACTTCAGTATAATGGCTGCCACTAAATCCCTTGAAAGAATGGTATGATTTAAAAGTTCTTAGAAAAATAAATTAATCTTATTTATGGATTTTATTCACAGCCACAATCCAAATAAAAATCACAAGTGGCTAAAAAGGGGCATGCATTTGTCCAGAAAAAAACACAAAATTAAAATAGAATGGTAGAGAGAGTGCTGAGGAAGTTGAAGGGGTGGTAATGGCTAGCCTTAACAGTTTGCTTCTGTAAATGGATATTTTATGGCAGGCCATGCCCATTTCATGATCAAAATTCGAAATGTACTCACCTAGCTCAAAAGATTTCCTCAGTTTCTTAATAACCCATGATATTGTTAGGTTAATATCTCTAAAAGGCCAGGATATTATATACAACAATATTGTAAACCACCCAGAGTCCACTGTCCTGGAGATGGGCGGTCATAAATTCGAATAATAAATAAAAATAAATAAATATTCATATCAACTCTATCAGAACTTCAGAAATAATTAAAATTATCAAGATTTGTGAATGCTAGGCATTAAGTTTCCTAAATGCTATTCCTAATGAAAATATATCTCATCACTGTCTGGAACATCATAGAATAAGTAACAAATATTTTTACAAAATGCATGAGAATATTTTTTTTTTAAAAAAAACCCTCTTTCATCTGAAAAATCTATCACTGCTTTGTTTAAAGATACCAAGAGAAGTTCTGAGGTGGAATTATTTTGAAATGTTCCTCTTCCTGGTCATTATAACATCTGTGTCTGTATAGAAGCCATGACATAAATGTATCTGAATATTATGTTTTATTTATCTGAAGCACTTTTAATCTTCAGTGGAAAGGACTCCCATATTAATTGATGAACAATAAATAAACATAACTGAACTTGCCTTAAAGCTTACCATCAAAGTTACAAATCAGGACTTTCAAAGGCTTATGCTTTTTAATAAAATTTGTTAGTCACAAAAGATGCTACCAGACATATTCTGATTTTTGGGTACCATGCTCTAACCTGACTCTCCTACAAACATCTAAATTACAGAACACACACACACACACACACACACACACACACAAGATGGATAGAGAAGAGGAAAAAAAAATTAAACTGAAGCATCAATTCTCAAACTTCCAGTTCCTAATGTGACCACTGGAACGGGATCAGTTTAGTAAGACAAGGAATCCATTGGAACTGATTTCTCAATACAACTTATGGAATGTCCTGTTATAGCACATTTTAGTGAAAATTGCTTTGCTTTATAAACCTAAGCCACAAGGATTGGTAACATAGACTTCCCAGGGCTATAGTCTAGACTGGGAAGTCAAAATAGCAACCAGAAACAAGACAGTGACAAACTACTTCCCTATTGTTATCAAGATAAAGTACATGGATGGACATGTCCATGAAGTCACCAAAAGCCAAATCCAACGTGAAGGAGATTTTACCTTTTGATTGCTATCCATTATCTTCAACTGGTGATCCCAGACATGAAGCTTTCAGCAAGCTTTCATGCCTGCTTTTTCTCATTTAACCTCCTGTCTGTCATCTTTACTGTATGTACAGCAGGAAGGAAATGCCAAACAGCTCACTCCACAACATGACAGTATGACTTGATTAATCAGAAATATGTTGATTTATTGTTTTTATGAGTCTTTGGAAATTTGCTAAAAGCATCATATGATCCCTTATATAACTTTGGATTTATACAGCCTTTCATTCAATATATTAAGTACACGTTATTGATAGCTGCTAGCATTAAAAAGGAGTGTTACCTACACTTTCATCCAATATTAAAAAGTATACATCCACTAAGTGCAAAAAGGGGTGGAGAAGTTAATGCATGTTTAATTTATATGTGCCAAAAATGGTAGTAAATATTTGTCTTTCAATATTTTTCATTGGGGAAATGTTTGCTTCCAACAGAAATGAGAATGTAGGCACCTGCCCTGCTTCTTGCCTGGCTATGATTGAGTTTTTTTTTTTAAATACAGAACTCTGACAGATCTGCTGAATGTCAGTGATTGATGCCTACTTGGGATATGCATGCTTAGAAGCAAAACCATATTGTGATCTGAAGCATTAGATAACCTTGAGCTATTGTTATATGCGTCAGTCCTATGCACATGTGCATGATAGCCAACTTTGAAGTACGTTATGGTACTCATTTCATTGTGATCATGCATTAGACTAATTTACTCAGCCACAAACATTTCCACAACATTTGGCAGAGCTATTCTCTTGGGGAAGTATGCAACCTTCCTCTACAGGACTGCATAAAGTTCCCCAGAGCCCTGTGTCTGTCCCCATGAGCATCTCCAAAGATTGACACTTGAACTGTAATTTTTAACATCGCAGGTAGTAAAAATGATTCCATATAAGGAAAGCAATCATTTTAACTATAATTAATTAACTTTGATTTTCATTCAATCAAAATTTAGTTGTTCTCCTCTTTGTTCTAGTGCCTCTCCTCTTTCTGGAGTGTGCTTCCTAGCAAGCCACTCAAAGGCGAAATAATGAAGGTTCTGCATGCTTTGCTAGGGAAGGGCTATAATCTAGTGGTTGAACAAATGCTTTCCATGTAAAAGAAATCAGGTACTGAGAAAGTTCTCTCTGGTGGTACCACATGGAGAACTGCTAGCAGAATCTCCCATGCACCTTAAGATGGGCATCCTCACTAAATGATAAGTGATGGGAAGGTACAAAAGAGAGCATGTGTTCCATTAGATATCCAGATCTTAAGTGTGTAGGGTTTGGGTGTTACTAAATAATTTAGTCTGGTAACAAATTTAAGATCTAGCAACTGTCTGCACATGTATGGGTGGGTTGGTGAGTATGTGTACATGGCAGATTGCTTGAAGTCTAGAATGCTACCATTTGCTCTAAATGTTGCTGCCTTGATAACAGTCTAGAAGTTATGACCCATCAACAGGGAAACTGTAAAAGCACAATACTCCAACAGATCAGCACCTGCTCTGGCTTTATACATTCGGAGAATCAAAGTGATTATATTTCAGAAGTTGCATTTAATTCCAGGGAATTAAGACAATCTATTCACCACAAAAGGCAAATATTATTGTGAATGATGAGCTAACTTAATCACGTCATATACAAAAAGGAACAAGACAAGGATGCCCATTGTCACCTTTGCTCTTTATTTTGGTATTGGAAGTTTTTAATAGAGATATCAGAAGAGATGGACAAATAAAGGACTTAAAGATTAAACAAGAGGAATTTAAATTGAGAGCTTTTGCTGATGATTTAGTTTTGATATTGATGGAGTCTTGAAGGTTAATAAAAGAACTCCAAGCAGCTAACAACAATCTTGCAGAGTAGAAGAGTGAACCAGCAGGGAACTTGCACTTTAAGCTTAATTGCATTCAGAAATAAATTCAGACTTCACACATTAGTTAGATGAAGAAAAATAGAGATAGCTTACATTTATTCAGTAGATCTGGATACAAGAAGATTCATAGTCGATCTGCGTGCAAGCGAGATGGAATGAATGGACGAGAGCTGCATTGTGCAGCCCTCCTGCTTGCAGGTGTGGCCATAGCGTAATGGAGGCTGTTAATCCCCCAAACCATGAAGAAGGAGGAAGAGGAAATCAGGTGACTCAGGTAACATCCCACAAGCACAGTAGTGATGCGTTTACTAGAAAGACCCCCCATTATGCTTATGAGACAATGCTGAGTTGACTCCTGATAATCCCAACAGATATTACAGGACCCTTTGGATATTGCGGAACATCTGATGAAGAAACTGAAAGAATTTGGGTCATTGGCAGGTCTTAAAGTAAATAAACAAAAAACAAAAATGTTAATTAAAATATGACCTAGTCCAATCAAGAATTACTGATGGGTAAGACAGGTTTTAAGATTGAAAAAATGATTAGATATTTGGGGATGATCTTATCAACTAAGAATGGTATGTTATATCAGAATAATTATGTTAAAATTTGATATAAAAAGATTTGATAAGATGGAGGAAACTACAATTGTCTCTCACGGGAAGAATATCTGTGATTAAGATGAATATTTTGCCTAGGGTGTTGTTTCTTTTCCAGACTTTACCGATTTTGTCAACAGACCTACCATTTAAAGAATGGCAGAGAGGTATTTAGAAATTTATTTGGCAAGGCAAGAAACCAAGAATTAAATATAAATTGCTGCAAGATGCCAGAGAAAGAGGAGGTTTGGGTCTGCCTAATTTGAAATTGTATTTTGATGCTTGTTGTCTGCTTTGGATGAAGGAAGGGATTACTTTGGAGAATAAGAAACTACTACAGCTTGAAGGACATGAATGAAGATTCGGGTGGCACGCCTACTTATGGTATGATAAAGTTAAAGTTAACAAGGATTTTAAAAATCGTTTTGTTAGGAGTGCCATACTTAGAATCTGGAACAAATATAAGGTAAGACTGTCGCCAAATATATCATTATGGTTGTCACCTCAAGAAGCATTTGTTAGAAGAGAAAATGTGGGAGGAATAAGTTGGTTAAAATATAAAGATTTGCTTAATTTTAAGGATGGTGAACCAAAAATCAAAATAAGGAAAATGTAAGAGTTGGAAGGTTTTACATGTCATTGGTTCACCTATATGCAACTGGCAGAACGTTTTAAATTAGATAAAAAGAGTTATAAATTTGTTAATGAAATAACTCAATTTGAAATGGAACTTTGTATAAATGAAGACCTTGTTATTACTAAGATGTATAAGATGTTGTTATGGGAAAATATGTGGATTAAAGGTTTGAAATTTACGCTGAATTATAACCTGAAAGAAATTTTTTATAAGATGGTGTATCGTTGGTATTTAACTCCTGATAAGTTGGCAAAAATGTACAATGGTGTAACTAATGTTTGTTGGAAATGTTTACAGGGTGAAGGAACCTTTTATCATCTCTGATGGACTTGTGAGAAGGCCAAAAAGTTCTGGGATCAAATATGTATTATTATTCAAAAGATTCTTAAAGTAAAGTAAAAAGGTAAAGGTTCCCCCGCACAGTCGTGTCTGACTCTAGGGGCCGGTACTCATCTCCATTTGTTAGCCAAAGAGCTAGCGTTGTTCGAAGATGCTTCCGTGGTCATGTGGCCAGCATGATGGTAGCAGAGACCTGGGGTCCCCCTGGTGTGAGAGTGGTATCCCTCCTGGGTGTGAGAGACCCTGGAGGAGGCCAGAGTTGTATGATTGTATATTAGAGTGCCCGCCCCTGAGTGAGAGACAGGTGGTGGGCAGGAGTGAATGGTGCCCCTTCGACCAGTGAGAGAAGCTGAAGGGGCGCGTAGTGAGTGTGGAGTGAGTGGCAGGGGGTGGTTAGGTTCTACTGGCGCTGAAAGCATATGCTGGTACGCTGGTGACCCTACTGCCCCCTGAGGTTGACTGTGTTAGGAAGATGTGTGCATGGGAGAGGGGCCCCTTCTTTCAATCTAGGGTCTTCGGAGGTCCAGTGGTGGAGGCAACTGGGCCTCGGAACTCTAGGGGCTCTGGGGCGGATTGTCCTATTGAAGTGGTGATGGGTTGGGGATGTTATGGCGGGAACCGGAGGGCAGGCCATCGTTGGGGAAGACGCCCCCAGTGTTTATTACCGGTGGTGTGTTCCGGCCCTCCGGGTTCAAACCTAGGCCCTGGTCAGCGGATCCTCGAGTGCCCTGATCTCCGGCTGTTGATGCTTAATGCCAGGTCGGTTAATAACAAGGGCCCCCTCATATGTGATTTGATCGCGGAGGAGGGGGCCGACCTGGCATGTATTACCGAGACCTGGCTGGGCCCTGGAGGAGGGGTTGCCCTCTCGGAGATCTGCCCGGCCGGGTTTCAGGTATGGCACCAACTGAGACATCGGGGTAGGGGAGGCGGGGTGGCAGTTATCATTCGAGAGTCTATAGTGGCCTTCAGGGGCACGGCTCCACAGGTGGCCGGATGTGAGACTCTGTTTTTCAAGTTGGGTTCCTGAGAGCAGTTGGGAGTGTTGCTGCTGTACCAGCCTCCCTGCTGTGTAGCAACCTCCCTGCCCGAGCTGCTGGAGGCTGTTTCGGGGTTGGCAGTGGAATTCCCCAGACTTATGGTTCTGGGGATTTCAATCTGCCGTCCCTGGGACGTGCCTCGGAGGCAGCTCGGGAGTTCATGGCTACCATGGCAGCCATGGGCCTGGTCCAGATTATTCGGGATCCGACTCGAGACAGTGGCCTCACTCCGGACTTGGTTTTCCTGTCGGAGCAATGGCAAGATGGTCTGGGGGGAGAGTTGCATCTTTCCCCGTTGTCATGGTCAGATCATGCCCTGGTGACCCTGAGATTCTCATATGCTGCCCCACTCCGCAGGGAGGCTGGACCCATTCGTTTGGTCCGCCCCCGGTGACTAATGGACCTGATAGGGTTTCAGAGGGAGCTGGGGGTGATATCCGAGGATCTAATGCACGGTCCAGTGGAGGTCCTGGCCGCAGTCTGGAATAAGAGAGCGGCCGGGGCCTTGGACAGGATCGCGCCTATGCGAACTCTCTTGTCCCATCCGACCCGATATTCCCCGTGGTATACGGAGGGATTGAGGGTACTGAAGAGGGTTAAGAGATGCCTAGAGCGCCACTGGAGAAAGACAAAAACCGAATCAGACCGAACACAAGCTAGAGCCGCAGTTAAAGCCTACCTTGTGGCGGTAAGAGCGGCGAAACGTCAATATTTCTCCGCTCTTATTGCATCCGCAGAATGCCACCCAACGGCCCTGTTTAGGATTACTTGATCCCTCCTAGGTAAGGTGGGCCCGGTGACCCACCTGCAGGGCCGTGCGGAGGAATTTTCGGAGCATCTGATGGATAAAATCGCTCGGATTCATTCTAAGTTAGACTCCAAGCGTGACGCATGGTCTGGGGAGATGCCGAGCGAGCGTCTGTGCCTGGTTATCTGGGAACAGTTTGATCCTGTTGGGCCTGAGGAAGTGGACAGGATCCTCCGGACTGTAAGGGCCACTACTTGTCATCTTGACCCATGACCCTCCTGGCTGGTGAAAGCAGCCAGTGAGGTGACATGTGGCTGGGTCCATGTGATGGTTCTTACATCCTTGGGAGAGGGAGTGTTTTCGGCAGCTTTTTGTCAGATTTCCCGTATGAAATTGGCAAATTATTTTCTGTACGGAGAAAAGTGTCTCATGATGACGTAACGCCAGGTGGCTAGATAACAAAAAGCCTTCCCATAACTTTGAATGGCTTTGTTTACATCTCTTCATTAGATATGAAGCGAGAAGGTACCATGTGATATATTGTTATGGCTAGTGCCCACACAAGCAATGGGAACTTCCCATGAGAACAATTCCCCCTGAAGCCTTCGTGGGAACCCCTGGGAGAACAGGGAGGGGGAGATCACGTGCTTGCTTAGATGCAGCACTGCCACCTTGTGCTATGGCCTACACAAAGGCCTGGTGTGTGTCACACCCAACTTCCAGCCAATCAGAAAGCTGGAAGAACTGAATATCAAACCATGCAAAATGGTGTTCTATGCTTCTTGACTTTTTTTGTCTTTAGCCATGTAGTTCTTCACGTGTATTCTACTTCTGCAGACTGGGCAGTGCGTAGTTATGCCTGGCTTTGGGTATAGGCCATGGCATGAGCTCTGGCCCTGGGATCAATACACGGATCTCTGCTTATAAGTTTGTTTTTGTTTTTCCTTATTGCAATAATGTAACATTTGCATTTATTGCCTTAACTATATATGCCTTTATTGCCTTATGCTACAAGTAAACAACTTTTAGCCCTAAACTCTTGTCTGGTTTATTCTCAAGCCTTGATTTTTTCCCTATAAGCCAGCGTACATCCTATCACTTTTAAGGAGGCGCTGGTGCACCCCCTCCTCAAGAAGCCATCGCTAGACCCTACAGTGTTGGATAACTTTCGTCCTGTCTCCCACCTCCCCTTTTTGGGGAAGGTGGTTGAGAAAGTGGTGGCATTACAGCTCCAGAGGATTCTGGATGATACGGATTATCTAGACCCCTTTCAGTCAGGATTCAGGCTGGGATATGGGGTAGAAACTGCATTGGTCACACTTACTGATGATCTCTGGCGGGCGCGGGATGGCGGCAGTGCATCTACAGTGTTGGATAACTTTCGTCTTGTCTCCCACCTCCCCTTTTTGGGGAAGGTGGTTGAAAAAGTGGTGGCATTACAGCTCCAGAGGATTCTGGATGATACGGATTATCTAGACCCCTTTCAGTCAGGATTCAGGCCGGGATATGGGGTAGAAACTGCATTGGTCGCACTTACTGATGATCTCTGGCGGGCGCGGGATGGCGGCAGTGCATCCATCCTGGCTCTTCTTGACCTCTCAGCGGCTTTCAATACCATCGACCATGGTATCCTTTTGGGAGGGCTTAGGGGGTTGGGGGTGGGTGGCGTGGTTTTACGCTGGTTCACCTCCTTCCTCCAGGGCCGATCCCAATCGGTGGTTATAGGAGATGAGAGGTCCGACCCTCGGCCCCTACTTTGTGGGGTGCTGCAGGGTTCGGTTCTCTCCCCTCTCCTATTTAATATCTTCATTAAACCGCTGGGTGAGATCATCCACCAACACGGGATGAGGTATCATCAATATGCTGATTATACTCAATTATATATCTCCATCCCGGGTGAGTTAAGTGATGCAGTGGCTGCCCTTTCTCAGTGTCTGAAGGCTGTGGGGGCCTGGATGGGGAACAACAGGCTTCAGCTGAACCCTGGTAAGACGGAGTGGCTGTGGATTGATGGTGCCTCGAGATCCAGGGAGTTGTCATCTTTAGATCTGGACGGGGTGGCACTACCCCGTTCAGACAAAGTGCGGAACCTGGATGTCCTTCTGGTCATCTCCCACATAGACTATTGCAATGTGCTCTACATGGGGCTACCCTTGAAGAGTATCCGGAAGCTTCAACTGGTCCAGAATACGGCTGCGCGTGCAGTTATGGGTGCCCCAAGGTTGGCACATGTGACACCTCTGCTGCGCAAGCTGCATTGGTTACTGGTTTGCTTCTGGGTCCAATTCAAGGTGTTGGTTGTCATCTTTAAAGCCCTACATGGCATGGGACCAGGTTACCTAAAGGACCGCCTCATCCCCAGAGCATCAACCCGCTCCACCCGGTTATGCAGAGAGGGCTTGCTTTGGACCCCGTCTATAAGAGAATTCCACCTGAAGGAATTCCAGGAGGTCCAGGAGGCAGGCCTTCTCGGCAGTGGCACCCGCCCTCTGGAATATTCTGCCCCTGGAGGTGAGGCTAGCCCCCACACTTATGACCTTCCAGAAACAACTGAAGACCTGGCTCTGCCACCTCGCTTGGGATGGGGGGAGTAATAGCTCCTCTTGGGGTTGGCTTGCTCCGTAGGGTTCTTTAAAACCTAACATCAGAGCCTCTTGGATCTTATATATTTAATTAAATTATGTATTCTATTTTATAACTTTTTATATGTTTTAATTGCTGGCTTGGTGTAAACCGCCCAGAGTCCCCTCTGGAATGGGGGGAGATGGGCGGTGATATAAGTTGGAAATATAAATATAAATAAATAAATGATGCACGTGGAACGCTGTTACCTACCCACCAAAGTGGTACCTATTTATCTACTTGCATTTGGATGCTTCCGAATTGCTAGGTTGGCAAGAGCTGGGGTGAGTGTGGGAGCTCACTCCATCACGTGGGGCTAGGGTCTTGAACCTCCGAACTTGCGACCTTCCGATCAACAAGCCTGGCGTCTTAACTGCTGAGCCATCACGCCATCCATTCTTAAAGTAAATATACACACACAAAAAACAACAACCCCAGAACTGTTTCTTTTAGACTTGATGGAAAAGGAGTTAGAGAAACAACATGGAACTTTGTTGTTATATATGATTACAGCTGCAAGACTTCCATATGCAGAATGATGGAAAGATCCACAAATATCTACAGCTGAAGATTCGATTGTTAAATTAATGGACTTGGCTCAAATGGCTAAATTAACAGTACTAATAAGAGAACACTCTGTTTCTGGATTTATATCTACTTGGCAACCACTTTTAGAGTACTTGCTTGTAATAGGAAAAAAATGAAGTTTTGACTTTGGGTTTTAGTGATTAAATGGTTTGTTCTAATAGAAATAATGTTACTATAGTTACTATTTATCTATATCTGTATTGGAGGAAGTCGGAAGTCACTCTTTGTTTCTGTTTTCTGTCTATTGACACTTCTATAGTTTTTCTTTTTTCTTTAGTTCTGTTTTCTGTCCATCCTATACTTTATTTTTTGTATTTTAATTATGCTTTGAAAAATAATAAAGTTCTATAAAAAAAGAAGATGCATTTCATCATACTCATCATGGTGTTAATATTAACTAAGTGTTTAAAATAAGGATTTGTGTGCTAGAGAAGGGAGCCTTCTAAAAACCCTTTTCAAGGACAAAAAGCATTCCATATCTAGCCTCCTGTTCCCTGCTAAGTGTAGCTCAGAACTCAGCAACTGTTCCTTGATTACAGGGAGGCCTATTGAAGGCCTATTAGGATATTTTGAGGCTCATGCATTTAAGGAGGGTATAGACACCCTGAAATTGGTCAAAGAAGGGGTATGTGACCACCTTGCATAATAACTCTGGTAGTGCCCAAGCATGCAAATCATAGAGTATGTTTCTCATAAATGGAGACTCAATTCGCCATTCCTTCCTGCTCCAAAAGATAGGGAAATTGAGCTGCACACAGACACTCACATACACACACTGAACTGCACTCCAGCATTAGAGATGGGATGGGATGGGATGGGATGAGGTGGAAAGTTATGATTTCCAGCAGTCAACCTGTCAGCTCTGGTTGAGATGTGTGATGGATCTGAAAAAAGGGAATTGTTATCCCACAAAATCTCAGAGGCCATAGCAGTTATATTCTCCCTAAGATTTCCTGCATTAGATTTTAATTTTAGTGCACAGCGGAAAAAAACCCCTCTTCAAAGCATTCAAATCCACCCTGATAATGACTATAGTGAAAACAATAGCTATATTTTAATACCACAGGAGATGAAAGATATGAAGCATATAGTTGGTAGATTTGCATTTTGTTGTATGTAACATACAGCCCTAACATTTATTTATTTATTTAAATTTTTATCCCGCCTTTATTATTTTAATAAATAACTCAAGGTGCCGAACATACCTGATACTCCTTCCTCCTCCTATTTTCCCCACAACAACAACCCTGTGAGGTGGGTTGGGCTGAGAGAGAGTGACTGCCCTCTCCCCCTTCTGTTACTTTAATCTCACCCTTTTCCATTTTTCTGTCCATTCTGTCAATGTATTTATAGTGGTGGTGTATTCCTTTCTATTATTTGGTGTTCTAGACCCCGATGACGATATTCACATAAAATAAAATTGAATGTATATCAATGTTTCATTTGTCTTGAGTTTCCCTGAGTTCAAGAAATGCGCTGGGAGAGTTGCCCTGTGTCAAAATTGTCCATCAGTAGATTTGCTCTTTTTATCACAAGCCCAATGTTTTCTTTGTTCAAATAAACTGAAAAGGAGAAGTTGAACAAAAAAGCCAGAAATGCTTTGAGAAGATCAGACTGTAAATCTTTCATTCAGACACAACCTAAAGCAGTGCGGAGAGGTGAGAAGTAGGTAGGCTTTTTTTTTTTTTGTCCTTTAAGATAAGTTTTAAAACACCACTGCCTGGAACATTCCAGTTGAATCAAGTAGTCTTGAGAGAAACTTTCTTGTTATAGATTAGCCATAAAAGAATAAAGGAGATGAACACTGAAGGGTTTTTTTTTTTCATGGTTGTAAACAAATAATTTGTGAGCTCTCTGCACTTCGGGACACAAATAGACCCAAGAATTAGAAGTGCCCCTAGCTGACCAGTATGTACATATATCATTGGTCTGGTGTAATGAAGATTACCTGATAAAGATCACAATATGACACTTTTCCTTTTGCACTGGCTGCTGAACAGCCAGAAACTGTTTTCTGCGACTGGCCAACTATTGATCCTGCCCCCCTCCTGCCAGTGATGCAGTTAATGGGAATTCCACAGGCAAATAAAAGCTACATTTTGTCTTCATTTTCATCTGAAATATGAGCTGGTCCTTTGTACTCCAGACAGTCATTTATTACTCATTTTCCTTTATTGATGTTTATGAGCTGAAGCATAAAATGATTCTCAAATGTAGTTTAATTGAGGCAGCAGTTGACATTGTGACCATGATTACGGCTGCACCATCAACTACATTAAGGTTTACTTTTCATTGGGCTTTGAGCGGCAGGCACTGGAAAGTATCCTTAAAAGGTAACTCTGCTGAAGCTAAAGAAATATGTCGATTTGTCTTCATAGGTACTGGGGGAGAAAAAAGCCCTAAGTCCTTAACAAACAGCAACAGAGCAGTAAAGTGTTTCTTATTACTTCACATTCAGTGACATTTTTCCCTATTCCCAACTCCTTGTGCTTCAAAAGTTATCGTTTAAAACCGCCTTTCTAATATGCTCGGTGCGTATGGGTGTGAGAGAGTATTTATATATATGGTTGTGATTGCTTTTGAAATAAGTAGGAGGAAGATCTGCCATCCACATAGCGGAGGGAAGGCTGAGGCACTCAGTTCATTTGTAAAATGGTAAGGACAATCAATATGGTGGGGAAGTATTTTTATATGCAGTTATTAACTCATAAGCTACAGTATATCTCATCTCATTTCAACAACAGCTGAGGTCTCCATTTCCCCCTGGAGGCCCCTGCAGGTCCCATTATGAGAATCATAAATAATATGTGCTAATGAGATATGAATTGATTATGTTGGAAAAGCTGACATTTTCATCCATCATTCTAAATGATGTTTAACAATGGATTACCAGCCAGTAATTCCTCTGATATGAGATTAAATAAAATAGCAGGCTGTTTCAGCAGGCTAGCTCAAGGAGATGGCAATAAATCTGCTCAATTACTGTATTACCAATCCGTTTTTCACTGCTAAGGATATTATTATTTCATTTAGACTTGTTCATGCATCATAGATTATTTTATTTCAGTCAGTCAATGGGAGAAACTGCAGTATTTTATTCACCGGTCTGCAAAGACCAGGCTTTGATAGAGTACAGTAAAAGCAACCTCAGTCGGCCCTAAGCAGCTTGAGGAAAGGGCAGAGAGCTTCTGGAGGACTGCAAGGCAGGGCAAACCCCAAAACAAAAACAGACCAACCACCCCGAATTCAAGAGAGCACAATTGTCTTTGTTCCTTAGTAAGGAACCTAATTGTCCTTACTTGTCTACGAAATCTTCACTTAAGGATACCATCTGAGAAACTGATCAATGGAAATAAAATTATTGTATCCTCTAAGATGATTTGTACTTCACCTGAGTTCTGTAGTATATTGGGAATTAGATCACTCTGGCGATACATTGGCCTGGTAAATTAGATTGCAAATAACTATAATATAAATGGTGTGGCTTTTACCCTCCATTCTCTGGGATGGGTGGGGGGACATCCCGAGTTGGTCAGCAGCGGTGGCAAAGTGTTTTCATTGCGAGCTCTGATTGGCTGTATCACTGATCGTCATTTTGTTGCCCAAGGCAAAGGACAAGATGGAACTTGGGGGTGGAGGCATCTTCTACAGTTCCTGACTGCAGAATCTTATTACCACCCTGACACTCAGATAGTATCCTTCACCTGAGCTGAAGGTAGCTGACTAGACTAAAGGATGGAAGGGAATGCCCAAAAAGCAGTCCCTGATGCACTGGCTATCATCTTTTACACAACACATAATTCAGTTTTGGAATCCACTACCACGAGATGGGTGCTGGCTGCTAGCTTGGCTGGCTTCCAGAAAGGTTTGAACCAATTCACGGAAGTCATGGGGATCAATGGATATTAGCCATAATAGCAGTGTGACTGCTTCTGAAGGCCATCTGCTGGGAGACTAGTGCAGTTGGCTGGCCACTGTGAGGACAGACTGCTGGACGAGATGGACCAGGGGTCTGATTCAGCAGGGCCATGCTTATGTTCCTATGTTCTAATCTTCTCTCTGAGGCAACTGTCTAACTATACCTAATGTTACAGCCTGTTGTGACAGTATGCCAAACCCTAGATTTTCTGCCTTGCAAATTTAGGGGATAGTTTTGAAGAGAACTTTCGCTGTAGAGATGAAATCCTGTATTCAGACGCCAAATCCTGCTGTATGCCAAGATGAGACGGCAGTTATGTAAGAGCAGAGCTTCTATTGGCTATCCAGTTTTCCTGATCTGACTGAGATAATGTGCTGCAGTAGAACTGCTGGTCATTAAGAAGGTGACTCGATGATCAGCGAAGATCTGACTAATGCAGCTAATAGCTTTTCTTCAGCCTGATGCTCTCCAGACTCCTGGACTGCATTTCAAGAGAAGTTGGATGGTAATTATGGAGTTATAGTGTGCTGGACTACAACTTGGTGAACGACCCCAAGTTGGGAGAGCCTGCACTAGCAATTTTTCTTTTGATGACTGTGACATGAATTGGCTACATACAACTATAAATATAACAACAACAACAGATATATTCTAAAAAGATAGCTTATGGCTGATTCCTAATGATGAAATCAGTACTTGGACTGGATTTGTGTCTGAACACTTTTTATTTTTAATGCTGGAAAGCCTATCTGAAATACATAGATTACTTGTTTTGAATCACTATGAAATAGTATTCTATATCCCCTAAATGCCTTTTTAATGTTAGCATATTTTAATATTATTTTGATTTTAGAGTTTTAGAAGCTTGCATAGAGAGATCAATAAACTAGACTTTTGCAGTAAAAAATAAAGTTGCATTTATTCAAAAAACAAGAACATATTTACAAATCTCTTTCACCTACAAGAGGTGCAGAGGCAGGCTTAACATCTTCATTTGAATAGAAACAGATAAGCAGAGCCAGCAGGCAGAACAAAGGATTTTACCTTTATACAACTTAACTTCTTGATCATAAACAATCATTCACCATAGTAACCAATTAGCATGTGACTACCCAAGAGTCAGCCTAGCCAAACCAGAATACCTTACATGGTAACAAACACCTTAAGAACACAAAGATAAACCTTATATGGTGTTTTGTTGTTTATCCGTTCAATCGCTTCCGACTCTTTGTGACTTCATGGACCAGCCCACGCCAGAACTTTCTGTCGGCTGTCGCCATCCCCAGCTCCCCCACAGTCGAGTCCGTCACCTCCAGAATATCATCGATCCATCTTGCCCTTGGTCAGACCCTCTCCCTTTTGCCTTCCACTTTCTCTAGCATCAGCATCTTCTCCAGGGTATCCTGTCTTCTCATTATGTGGCCAAAGTACTTCAGTTTTGCCTTTAATATCATTCACTCAAGTGAGCAGTCTGGCTTTATTTCCTGGAGTATGGACTGGTTTGATCTTCTTGCAGTCCAAGGTACTGTCGTGGAGATGGGCGGTGATAAATTTGAATGAATGAATGAATGAATGAATGAATGAATGAATGAATGAATGAATGAATAAATACTCTCAGAATTTTCCTCCAACATCACAGCTCAAAAGCATCTATCTTCCTTCACTCAGCCTTCCTTATGGTCCAGCTCTCGCAGCCATAGGTTACTATGGGGAATACCATTGCTTTAACTATGCGGATCTTTGTTGTCAGTGTGATGTCTCTGCTCTTAACTATTTTATCAAGATTTGTCATTGCTCTCCTCCCAAGAAGTAGACGTCTTCTGATTTCCTGGCTGCAGTTAGCGTCTACAGTAATCTTTGCACCTAGAAATACAAAGTCTGTCACTGCCTCCACTTTTTCTCCCTCTATTTGCCAGTTATCAATCAAGCTCCTTGCCATAATCTTGGTTTTTTTGAGGTTTCCAGCTTTTGCACTTTCTTCTTTCACCTTCATCATAAGGCTCCTCAGTTCCTCCTCGCTTTCAGCCATGAAAGTGGTATCATCTGCATATCTGAGATACCTTATATGGTAAATGGAATCTAAATACCAGCAGACCTTTTTGGTGCCAGTGAGTGAGAGAGAAAAAAATTACCTCAGCTTGTCTTTTTAAACTGAATCTTGTGACCCAGATTCTTTTTAGATCACAAAATAAAAAATCAAACACCATAGAAAAGCTATATTTTTTATGGCAAGCTGGGAAATCAAATAATCAAAATAATTGTGAAATTGTTCTGGATACATGCCAAAAGCTTGATATATAAGATGTGTAAAACAAAATCAATGACAATGTTATGGGAGATTGAATTTATTCTTCAAATAATTCTCTTGCTGAATATTTAGCAGGTAGCAGGGTCTAGCTAAACCTTTTTAGATCAAAAAGACTTATCCAAGAACCTTGTAACACTTCTAGAACTTAATTTCTTTGACATTCCAATCCTATGCAAAACTATGCATAAATAAGCTACATTGAATCAATGGCAGTTAGACCCAAGACTGCACTCAAATCAGTCAAATCAAAGCAGTTTGTCTTTGTTGCATTAATATGCAGAAGAAAGGAGGAGGAAATATTCCAGTTAGGAAGGAGGACTGCTTCCCATTGGACATTCACAGATTTCTAGAAAAAAGGGAGATCCTTTAAGAACGATTATGAGGTTTTGTTGTTTATTCATAAGCCTGACATACACACACATACACATACACATACAACTAATCTGGGCTCATTTTAAGAGTTCTGATTGGGAATAAAAGAAAGAGACAAGGTTAGCTTTTTTACAGTACCACCAGACACTTTTAAAAAGTCAACCTTGTCTTTTTCTTTTATTCCCAATCAGAACTCTTAAAATGAGCCCAGATTAGTTGTTAATTGTCAATAATTGTTAATAATCTGTGTTATTAAAATTAAAGATGCATGCAGTTATGCCTAAGGTCCTGAAAGGTTTCTTGAAAAGTTGTCTTGATTTGAGATTTTCGTCTTGCCATTTTTGGTTGAAAAGTTTCAGAGAAGACAAATTCCCAAGTGATCAGGTTTTGTGTTCTGTGGAGTATCTGGGGGTGAAGAGAATAAAGTTTCAGCTTCCAAAGATGACTGTCAATGAATAAGAGACAGGTAAGAAGTTAAACTTCAAATGCAGAACCTAAAACTTTCTGTGCATATTTCAGGACTTATTTGAACACTTTCTGAAGAACAGTGGATGGAGATTTATTGGAATAGCAACATGGCAGGCACAGCTAGTATGATGCACTGCAATAAGAGGTTAGTATATATCTGTATGATGTCAAAGCTCTTGGAAACTTAGAGTTCAACAACTTTTTGACAACCAGCTACCATTGAGTTTGTGCTATGATGGCCAAAGTTTCACAAGTTTGCTATACCTTGCAATACCCATTTGTATCAGTCATGCAAGATCCCATGCAAGAATACAAAATCTCACAACAGTTGGGAATTTGCAAGATTTTGGCCATTTATCTTTTTAAAAATCATTTTAAATTATTTTAAAATTATTTAAAATTATTTTAAAATTAATTATTTAATCTTATGGTTCTGAAGATGCCATCTAGGGATAAAACCAGCGGGATGTAAGAGCAACTGCACTTGCCTAGGTAAGCTTAGCTAATGTGATCACTGTTCTTTACTGAGATCTGAATGTGTAGAGTTGGCTCAGCTTTGCCCCCCTTATTTCACAATGCAGCAATAATTGAAACGGAATGATTAGGGGTGGGAAAGGTCACTGTGATCTTTGGAATTTCATCTAGCTTGCCAGAAAAACTGTCCAGATTAGGGCAGGCTACAAAGCCATTTACAGTATCTCACGTTTGGTCAAGATAGCCTGGTGATGCTATTAGTATATTACCCATCCTATTGTTCAACAGCCTCCTGACTAAGCTGCGTGAGGTGGTCTCAGGAGTGATGTTGGAAACCCCCAGTATGGTGGTCCAGATGCACTTAGCAACATTCATGTTGCTGTTTGGATTTCATGGCCTCTACAGTGTCTCAAACTGTTGTCAGACCAACAGAGAGTAGGGCACACTCTTGACTTAGCTTTTGCCTCAGGTCAAGAGGTAAGTAGTTTGGATATTAGGCAAGTGTTACAGTTATTCCTCTGTTGTGGTTATTCCCGCATATGGTAACCTAGCCAACCTAGCAATTCGAAAGCATGCAAATGCAAGTAGATGAATAGGTACCACTTCGGTGGGAAGGTAACAACGTTCTGCGTGCGTCATGCCGGCCACATGACCGTGGAAGCGTCTTCGGACAACGCTGGCTCTTCGGCTAACAAACGGAGATGAGCACCGGCCCCTAGAGTCGGACACGACTGCACAAAATGTGCGGGGGGAACCTTTACCATTACCTTTATGAGGAGGAGGTACAGCACAATCAGACTTGCAAGATTCTGTTATTATAGCCAATCTCAATAAAAGTAGTTTTAGCCTTCCTGTGGAGTTGATTTCCTGGTCTGGTGTACCTAGTGGGGCTGACAGTGGGGCATCTGGCTATGCTCAAGTTACAGTACATCTTGTTTGAAGCAACTGCACTGGTTTAGCTGCCAACCAAGGTTCAAGTTTTGGGTAATGACTTAAAATGACCTAAATAGTATATAGGTCAGGTTACCTTTGCTGCTTTGGCTTGACTGGGATCACTGAGATCACCTGCGTTCTGTTCAGAGAGATGCTGAATGCCATCTTGTAACTGCTCTCACACAGGACCCCTTTGCAGAACTGTTTTTGAAAGCTGCTGACCCAAAATTCGGGATATGCCTACTATAACATCTTTTGCGCACTAATTGAAAATTCATGTCTTCACCCAGCTTTCCTGAGATGATCGTTTGAAGATTTTTTTTTCTTTCTCGCCACTTCTTTAATGAATCCATTTTATTGAACATTGTTTTGTATATAGCTTTAATGTGCTGTTTTATTACATAGTTTATTGCTGGTTTTTATACTGTAAACTATTTCAAGATGCTTCAGCATGGGAAGCAATGTAGAAATGTATTTAACAAACAACCAAAAACACTCTTCAGAAGGTACCCATTATCTGCTTTCCTTGTGCTTCTCAAATAGTCTCCAAAAAGACAGCAGTATTTTTTTTTCCCCACTGGGTAAGATAGAGTTGGAAAATCCTTTGGCGGCTGAACACCATACATAACACCTTTTGAGGGTGGAGAGCTGCAAAGTAGCTGGGCCACATCATACATGTGGGTGATAGTTTTGGAGAGGAATTTGAGATGGGATTCCTAATAGCAGATAACTTATTTAGGGCCCACTTTACAATTTTCATGTTTTCCCATTCAAAGTGGCAATAAACTGCTATGAAAAGAGGTTTTGGCAGACATGACACAGGGCTTGTCAAAGACTATAAAAAGGGAACTTGAGGGCTACACATAGACCTGGGGCTGAAGGTTGCCCACGCTGGCCAAAGGTGTTTACAGTCTCATTCAGTTCAACTCTACATAAAATCTTGAGAGATCAAAAACAGCACACTGATTTCTACTAAGAAGGTAGTGCAGAACTAGAATATCATGACAACTAGCAGCCAAACACATAACTGAGTTAATTAGGTAAATGGAGAGTCATCTAGACCGTGTTACCACAAGTACTCTACAATAATCTAGCAGATAGCATTACATCTCAAAAGATGTGGGTGATAGTCCTGATGTGCTCTGGATGTTAGTACTAGTACAACAGTGGCCAGGAACATTTATATTCCTGGATTATAGCATCCAAAACATGTAACACAACAGAGAGCCAGTTTGGTGTAGTGGTTAAAGCATCTGGCTACAAACCAGGAGACTGAGAGTTCTAGTCCTGCCTTAGGCATGAAGCCAGCTGGGTGACCTTGGGCCAGTCACTCTCTCTCAGCCTCAGGAAGTAGGCCATGGCAAACCACTTCCATAATCTTGCCAAGAAAACTGCAGAGACTTTTCCAGGCAGTCGCCAGGAGTCAAAACTGATTTGAAGGCGCAAAAAAAAAAAAAAAAAAAATCAACAGAAGACTCATTAAGTGGCCTTACAAATTATTTCACAAATGGCAATTATTCCAATTATTATAGGAGACTTCCCTTGGCTTGCTTTTTGATTACAAGATGGTCAGAAAGGGTATGGCAACAAACAAATGTTTTCAACATGGCTTCAAAGATATGTCTTTGTTTTCTTGCTATTTGAATCAACATATGGAGATAGATCTCTTGTGACCTGTGCTGAACTATAGTGTTGTTTTTCTTGGATTCTGGCCCAGCAACAAATGGAAATGTACTGTGTGCACATGTATGTTCAACCTGTAGCCTCAATTAACCCATAGGCTATACCTGATGGTTCTGTAGCCCTCCCTCTAGATATTTGTACAATTAATATCTTTCCTTTATAAGAAACAGGAGGATTTTGATTGACTTTCAGGTACAGAGGTTAAGTCTCTAAAACAACTTCCAAGTTCATTTTATGCAATGTTGAAAACTCAGACATTTTACCTCCCTAGTTGGGGAAGGTTGGAATTTGATCCTTTTATATACTTACCATTACTGGGTGTGTTTTGTCACATTATTACAAGTTATAAAATCAAATGCTGCCAAAATAAAAAATAAAAATATATAATTTAAGATCACATTCACCCTAAAAAGTTTGAAAAAATCAATCTCCCTCTTCACCTAGAGACCCCCAAGGGAATAGAATGCTGGACATCATGGATATTTTGCTACTACTTTTTGACGTATGTTCTGATGAAAAAGATCAATGTTTTTTTCCTCTGGGGGATGAAAGATTGCAAAGTCCAAATAGCCAGAAGTTTGTATGTCTATTATCTAATGGCAAACAGCACAGGAGTCAGAATTGAGCACATTTTCCTTGACATTAAATGAAAAGTAGCTTGCTTGGCCAAAGTGTAGCTCCATTGCTTCAGGTAATTCTTTAAAAAAAATGGAAGTAGACTAAATCATGAATAAAGCCGTGGTCTTACTACCTGCTCTGTTACCTGTTTATTCAGGAACCAGTTCTTTATAAAGAAAATATATATAATGCCTACATCATAGATATAGGGAAATTCTACTACACTGAAAAAGAGCTCAAAACTTGGGACAACTGGACAACTGAATATCTAATTTAATCTTAGCATTTCCCAGTGGTGTGTGCCAAACCCAAGGTTCAGTACTGTCATGGCCTAACACAATACCCACTCCGAGTTTCAAATATCATTTTGTCACATATTGTCTATATCAGGGGTCCCCAACCTGTGGGCCGTGGCCCACTAGTGGGCCGTGGCCTGTTAGGAAGTGGGCCACACAGCAGGTGAGTGGTGGTCCGCGTGATTGGCTCCTGCCTGCAAACCCCGCCCCCCATCCTCACGATTGGCTCCTGCCTGCAAACCCTGCCCCCCCGGTCCACACGATTGGCTCCCACCTGCAAACCCTGCCCCCCTGGTCCATGGAAAAATTGTCTTCCACGACCGGTCCCTGGTGCCAAAAAGGTTGGGGACCCCTGGTCTATATGATGTGCAGCACACCATGGTACCTTTGGTTACAGCATTTGGAGGATACAGAAAAATAAATAATATAAGAGTAGTGTGCATTGCCGATTCCCATCATGCTTTCTTATAGAAAGATCACTCCCCAAATAAATTATGTATTAACACTGTCTTGAGTTCCATGGTTAGTACAAACAGAAAGAACAACCATTTTCTATCAGACTATTTCATTTTAATATTAAGTGAGTTACTATATGTCTGCATAATCAGGATAATGGATGTTAGAGGTGAAAAACTGAAAATTCTGTAAATTACCAGAGCTTTATAAATAACCCTAAAATGGTCAGGCTGAAGAAGCAGCACAATGCTCAATTGAAATGGACTTCCTTCATGTCACCTATCTAATAGCTGCTACATTCAATTGATGAAGGTAATGCACAAGCACACATTTTATTGCACGCATTTTAGCATATCAAGTATGGCAACTGAAGTTTGAATTTCTCAACAAAATTGCCAGCTAAATGCAAAAGTTAAACACGATGAGATGCTATACTAATAGACAGTATCTACATCACTATTTCATCGCTATATGCTTTGTTCAAGCCCAGTCATATGCAGATAGAACAATAGCATAAATAAACTAAGCAGCTGATGCACAAGACAACAGGTCTGGTTTGCATAAGGTAAAGGTTATCCCCGCACATTTGTGCAGTTGTGTCCGACTCTAGGGGCTGGTGCTCATCTCCGTTTGTTAGCCGAAGAGCCAGCGTTGTCCGAAGATGCTTTCGCGGTCATGTAGCCAGCATGATGCACGCGGAACGCTGTTACCTACCCACCGAAGTGGTACCTATTCATCTACTTGCATTTGCATGGTTTCAAATTTCTAGGTTGGCAAGAGCTAGGGATAGTGCGGGAGATCACTCCGTCACGTGGGGCTAGGGATTTGAACCTCCAAACTTGCGATCTTCCAATCAACAAGCCTGGCGTCTTACCCGCTGAGCCACCATGCCCCTGTGGTTTTCATATTCCAGCTCAAATGTGCCATTGCTGTTTCCTGAGATGGATCGTATGCTGCCCCCATAATGTACAAATATTTATTTATTTATTTATTAAATTTCTATCACCGCCCATCTTCCCCCTATGTAAGAAAAGCTTACATACTGCCACTAGAATCACGGGGTCATGACTGGCGAAGCTGCCACCACTTGGCCATGCTCACCTGGTTCGTCCAGTGTGTGATTATATCTAGTCACATAAGCAGATCAGCTATATTGTGCCTTAATTTTCCTATTGGGTAGAGTAGCATCTAGTTAAGGTGACAAGGAGGGGAAAAAACCCACAATCGCTTTCATAAATGTTGGTCTACGCTTACAGGCAGCAACCTTTTCTGCTGTGAAGCTGCACGCGAGATCCCTAATAAAACTTACCAGAAAGCTGCAGTTAGCTCTGTTTACAGCTGATTGTCTCTCCCAATCCAGGCAGAGATAAAACTGCCTAAGGGCGATTTCCCTCTCACCAAAGTGGAAGTGAACCATGGCAAAGGTCAAATTCAAGGTCAAGTTGGAAGTTGCTGGTCAAACGGTGACTCAGCCCCATCCCTTTCCAGCACCACTTAATCTTGCTAGCTTTGGATAAAGAGAGTTCTTCAGTTTTTACCTCTTAACCACCCTCTTCCCTTCACAATCAACCGACAAGCGCAAGCAATTTACGGCTGTGATCACTTCAGAGATATGTTCCCAAAGCTTCAGAGTAAGTACGGTGGTGTCTGAACTAGGAGGCATGAGAGGGAGATAAAATTTGGCTACTGAAATCTCTGGTGCCTGCCTGTGTAGGAAAAGAGCTGTAGCAAATTGGCAGGTGCTTTTTAAAAATGAATTTATTTCAGAAGCGTATCGGTTATAGCCTGGGGATGATTGATAGAGAGATAAAAAATAGATAGAAAATTACCGTAAACCAAAAAATTTTTTCTACACCTTTTACAATAAAGCATTTGAGGCATTTTGATTTGCTATGGATAATAAAGGTGGAGAGGTTGATAGTAATTATTCATTGTCCTCTGTTAACCAGCAGAGTAGAGTATTCAGGCATACTACCTGCAGAAAAGCAAGGGACCAATTTCTATTTTTCCCTCTCCTTTATTTAGATTGATGGAAAACCTCCTACTGATTTCAGTAAACACAGGTTTTGATCCTAAACACAAATGGAAATTTCTCCGTTGTCCCCAATTCTCCGTAAAATTACAAATCATACAACAACTGCCATAAAAATAATCTGCTGTGTCACTTACATAAGTATATAAACAAAGTTGAGAGTTTGGGGAAATAAAACCTTCAAGCTGTTTCCTTAAATGAAATGGGAGGAGGAAAAAAAAAAGAAGTAGCAATGTAACTTGTATTGAAAACAATGTTACCATCCTAAATAAGACAGCTTCCCATTGCCTTTTTAACTGCCTGAAATTAAAAGCAGCTACAAAAAATGCCTGTTATATTTAAACAAGTCTCTTAACACCCCAGTCACAATGATATTATTGCTTAGCATCGCATCCATTCCAAATGCTACTGTTGAAGACTTTTTAAGTGGATTTCATCATTACAACACTGTCAGCTGTGTCCCTTAATTACAATTCCACTGACTTGGACCTGTTAAAGATGGTTGCCCTTCAGTCATAATAGGAAATATATATATAAATATTTTTAATCCCCAAACTCCTGTCAGAGGGCTCCTTGCTTGCCTGATTTCAGTCCATCTAAACTTTTTTCTTCTTCCACAAGGCACCAAGGCATAACTTCATGTTACATGTTTCCTTTTCCTTCCTTTGCTTTCACTGTCTCTTTCCCATCCATCTGGGGGCAGTCTTGAATAGTTAACCATAACATTTCAGTGTTGCTCATCAGATCTCCATCTTTCTAACTACTCATTTCCTTTCTATTACTGATGGCCACTTCTTCCATCTCCTCAGCAACAGGTTGCAACAGGGATGTTCTTTCCTGATGTCCAAATTGACCCCTTATGAAGGCCTTGAAATTTGACTGAGAGTTGCACATGGCCTTAGGCCTGCAGGCTGCCTACCACCCCTATTGAGACAGTTTCTATTCTGGAATGGGCTGCAGCCTAAATATAGAGAAGTAATATGCCCTGAGCAAGCCTGGCAGCAATTAGGAGGAAGGGCAGCTGAGCACTGGGGATATAAGAGTGAGTTGCATAGTGAGTTACAAGTATTTTAATACTTCCTAACATGATTCTGGCATCACACAAAAGGACTGAATAGAGGCTTAGCCACAATAAAACCAAAACAACTTGTAAGGTTAGGTAAAAATTTTCCCCAGCACAGTCGTCTCTGACTCTAGGGGCCGGTGCTCATCTCCGTTTCTTAGCCTAAGAGCCAGCATTGTCTGAAGACGCTTCTGCGGTCATGTGGCCGGCATGACACGCGCAGAACGCTGTTACTATCCCACGGAAGTGGTACCTATTTATCTACTTGCATTTGCATGCTTTCGAATTGGTAGGTTGGCAAGAGCTGGGGCTATTGCGGGAGCTCACTCCGTCACGCGGGGCTAGGGATTCGAACCTCTGACCTTCTGATCAACAAGCCTGGCGTCTTAACCACTGAGCCTTCACACCCCTCAACTTGTACCAAAATATATCTTAAAAAAATTAAGGTAGTCAATCGGTTAGCTCCAAGAAATGTGGTTGTATGTGCACAAAATGCCCTAAATTCTCTGTTTGACCATGATAATATTTATTTATTTATTTATTATTTCTAACTTATATCACCGCCCATCTCCCCCCACAAGGGGACTCTGGGCGGTTTACAATAAAGTCAGCGATTAAAAACATATAAAATACTTTATACAATCAATTAAAAATATAAAAATATAAAATCCAAGAGGCTGTATCTGATATTTACGAACCGGACTGAACTTTATGGTGCGAGCCATCTCCAGGAAGAGCTATTACTCATCCCGTCCCAGGCGAGGTGGCAGAGCCAGGTTTTCAGTTGTTTCCTGAAGGTCAGGAGTGTGGGGGCTAGCCTCACCTCAAGGGGCAAGATGTTCCAAAGGGCGGGTGCTACGGCAGAGAAGGCACGCCTCCTGGATCCCGCTAGATGAAATTCTTTTACTGATGGGATCCGTAGCATGCCCTCTCTGCATGACCGGGTGGGGCGGGTCGATACTCTGGGGATGAGGCGGTCTCTAAGGTAACCTGGTCCCATGCCATGTAGGGCTTTAAAGGTAACAACCAACACCTTGAATTGGACCCGGAAGCAAACTGGTAACCAGTGCAGTCCACGCAGCAGAGGTGTCACGTGTGCCGATCTTGGGGCACACATAACTGCGCGCGCAGCCGCATTCTGGACCAGCTGAAGCTTCCGGATATTCTTCAAGGGTAGCCCCATGTAGAGTGCATTGCAATAGTCTATATGGGAGATGACCAGGGCATGAGTGACTGTACGGAGGGCATCTCGGTCCAGGAAAGGGCGAAGCTGGCGTACAACTCGAAGTTGCACAAAAGCCCTTCTGGCCACGACTGCCACCTGCTCTTCAAGCAGGAGTCGTGAGTCCAGAAGGACCCCCAGATTCTGCACTGAGTCTGAACGGGGTAGTGCCACCCCGTCCAGATCTAAAGATGACAACTCCTTGGATCCCGAGGCGCCATCAATCCACAGCCACTCCGTCTTGCCAGGGTTCAGCTGAAGCCTGTTGTTCCCCATGCAGACCCCCACAGCCTCCAGGCACTGAGAAAGGGCAGAAACTGCATCACTTAACTCACCCGGGATGGAGATATATAGTTGAGTATCATCAGCATACTGATGATACCTCATCCCGTGTTGGCGGATGATCTCACCCAGCGGTTTCATGTAGATATTAAATAGGAGAGGGGAGAGAACCGAGCCCTGCGGCACCCCACAAAGTAGGGGCCGAGGGTCGGACCTCTCATCTCCTATCACCACCGATTGGGACCGGTCTCGGAGGAAGGAGGCGAACCAGCGCAAGACTACGCCGCCCAACCCCAACTCTCCGAGCCGGCCCAAAAGGATACCATGGTCGATGGTATCGAAAGCCGCTGAGAGGTCAAGAAGAGCCAGGATGGATGCACTGCCTCCATCCCGCTCTCGCCAGAGATCATCTGTAAGTGCGACCAATGCAGTCTCTACCCCATATCCCGGCCTGAATCCTGACTGGAAGGGGTCCAGATAATCCGTATCATCCAGAATCCTCTGGAGCTGTAATGCCACGACTTTCTCAACCACCTTCCCTAAAAAGGGAAGGTGGGAGACGGGACGAAAATTGTCCAACACTGTAGGGTCCAGTGATGGCTTCTTGAGGAGGGGGTGCACCAGCGCCTCTTTAAAAGCAGCCGGAAACACTCCCTCTCCCAAGGATGTAGCAACCATCGCATGGACCCAGCCACATGTCACTTCACTGGCTGCTTTCACTAGCCAGGAAGGGCATGGGTCAAGATGACACGTAGTGGCCCTTACAGTCTGGAGGATCCTGTCCACTTCCTTGGGCTCAACAGGATCAAACTGTTCCCAGATAACCGGGCATAGACGTTCCCTTGGCATCTCCCCAGACCATGCACCACGCTTGGAGTCCAGCTTAGAACGAATCCGAGCGATTTTATCCGCCAGATGCTCCGAAAATTCCTCCGCACGGCCCTGAAGGTAGGTCATTGGGCCCACCTTACCCAGGAGAGATCGAGTAATCCTAAACAGGGCCGACGGGCGGCATTCTGCAGATGCAATAAGAGTGGAGAAATATTGCCGTTTCGCCACTCTTACCGCCACCAGGTAGGCCTTAACCGCGGCTCTAGCTAGTGTTCGGTCAGATTCGGTCTTTGTCTTCCTCCAGCGGCGCTCTAGACGTCTCTTAACCCTTTTCAAAACCCTCAATCCCTCCGTGAACCACGGGGAATATCGGGTCGAATGGGGCAAGAGAGGCCGCACAGGTGCGATCCTGTCCAAAGCCCCGGCCGCTTCCTTATTCCAGGCTGCGGCCAGAACCTCCGCTGGACCGTGCAAAAGATCCTCGGGTATAACCCCCAGCTCCCTCTGAAACCCTATCAGGTCCATTAGTCGCCGGGGGTGGACCAATCGAATAGGTCCAGCCTCCCTGCGGAGTGGGGCAGCATATGAGAATCTCAGGGCCACCAGGGCATGATCTGACCATGACAAAGGGGAAAGATGTAACTCACCCCCCAGATCACCTTGCCATTGCTCTGACAAGAACACCAAGTCCGGAGTGAGGCCACTGTCTCGAGTCCGGTCCCGAATAATCTGAGTCAGGCCCATGGCTGCCATGGTGGCCATGAACTCCCGAGCCGCCTCCGAAGCCCGTCCCAGAGATGGCAGATTGAAGTCCCCCAGAACCATAAGCCTGGGGAACTCCACCGCCAACCCCGAGACGGCCTCCAGCAGCTCAGGCAGGGAGGTTGCTACGCAGCAGGGAGGCTGGTACAGCAGCAACACTCCCAACTGCTCTCGGGAACCCAACTTGAAAAACAGGGTCTCACATCCGGTTACTTGTGGAGCAGCGCCCCTGAAGGCTACCATCGACTCTCTGATAACAACTGCCACCCCTCCTCCCCTACCCCGAAGTCTCAGCTGGTGCCATACTTGAAACCCGGCCGGGCAGATCTCCGAGAGGGCAACCCCTCCTCCTACGCCCAGCCAGGTTTCGGTAATACACGCCAGGTCGGCCCCCTCCTCCGTGATCAATATGCAGGATGTTGCCTCCTGCAGTGCATCAAAAATCAAAGCGAGCTCACAGGCTAACGTAACCAAACATTCTGTTTGCCATGTACACACACACACACACACACACATATATATATTATATATATAAGATTTTTATTATTTTTTAACAAAGATAAAAAACTACAAAAAAGAAAAAACACTACATACAAAAAGAAAAACATTAAAAGTGCAGAAAACAAAAAAGAAAAAACTTCTAGAAAGTTACATATACACAGGTAGCTTCCTGTTTTTCACAGCAAGAATATGCAGCAATTTCCACAAACCCTTCCTCTAAGTCAAACCATAATCACATTATTTCTATAAATCCTTCCAATATATAAATCTCCATTTGCTCCTTCCCCTTACATAAAATATATACATGCATATATTTAATTTTTTACTTCAATCCCTTCCTTTTTTTAAAAATAATCCATTTAATAATTTTCCCCCTTCTATTACTATTCTATATACTTCTGTCTACACAACACACATCGAATTATAAAAACAAATAAATTTTCTGCCTTTATAATGAACAATCTTAACTCTATTAGATCTCTAAAACAATATAAAACATTATATATATCAATATCCTTTAAGTTTTGCAAATGTATAACCCTATAAAACAATCATATTAATCTCATTATCAATCCAATTATATATTCTTAATTTTTTTAATTTATCTACTTACATAATTAACTATCTTAACCCTAGTTATATTTAAAAAAACAATGTAAAATATTGTCAAAATAAAAAATATCTTTTAGGTCTTAGAAATCAAAAATCCTGTAAGTCAGATTAACCTCTTTATCAGTCCAATTAAATATTCTTAAGTTTTTACCCCTCCTCAAAATATACTAGGGCATTCAAACATTTCAAGACCACACCAATGGCAATTTTTTTTAGAGAAATATTTCAGGCAGATAGTAGAGAAAAAGTTAACAGGAATTAACCAAAGAACATAGTCAGACAGGCACTAAAAAAAAAACGTAAATGGAAAGTGCAACACTAGTTCAGCCCCAGTTGCTCATGTTTTATTGTTTGATTGATTAAAAGTTGACTGACTGAATAATGTAAAAGCCATGCTATGGAAACCAAGCAGGTATCAGTAAGATAAACACCAGCTATCATTAGAGAAACTCAACGGGTATCCTTAACAGATTTGATTATTTGGGGAGATAACTTTTCAAGATATGACTGTTTTTCCACCAAAGCTCTGGATTGGTCAGTTTATAAGTATTTTCATGGGTTAGCTGGTCATTTGTTCCCAAGGATCAACAGACTTTAATTTGATCCTTTGGAAGAACTGTTTGAACAATGCATCTGATCCCTCTGAAGTCTTCTAGGATACTATTCTCATTCTTAGCATGCATTTCTAGCCCTGTTTCTTATGGAATTGTGACTTAAACTACCAGAGTAATATCAAAAACAGTGAAGAAAATAACAACAACACCGTCACAGCAATGAGATGAAATAAAATATAAAGGTTAAAAATGTATTATGTATGCTAACATGTATTAAAAATATGTAGCTGAATCTACAATAAATTACTGTTTCAAATTAATGGGAACCCCATTTTCTCTTTGTGTGGAAATAGTCTAATATTCTTGTATTTCTTACAATGTTTTTTTTTCCCTTACGGTTTTATTGCTAGCATAGGAACAATTATTATTAAAAGAGACACTTATAATTAACACTTTATGATGGCTTGATTTAAGAAAATAATATTCATTGTAGCTAAGCAGCTGTGAAAACAAATAAAATGACAATACTAATTAATTTATTACATTAAATCAATTAATGAGAAATCAAATAGCTGAAAGAAAATGATATGTTAGTTGTTAATAACCCACTTCTCAGCAAACGAGAAGACATTTTCAGTATTCAAAACTGTATTTGTCCTAAGAGCACTAGAAAGAATAATAAAAAAGCAGTGCTTTATTGATGCACATTTTCCATGTTTATTATAATAAAGAGCAATCTTGCTAAAGAATTCTTAACATTAACCTTTTGACCTTTTATCAGTGCACAGAAATCTTTATGGATGGTAAATACATTATGTGAGGCTAAGCTAAATATGCTTGTTGTTCTGCCTCCATGACAATATATTACACTGCTTAGTCCATGTGGGGTTAGAGTTTATTTTGTATATGAAATGCCGCATTAACTAAACTTCTTCAAAACCTGAACAATTTGTTACTGTATTATGACGGCACAAAGCCTTGAAGAGGTGCTTCTCTTTGATGATGATGCTTTGCGTCCCTTCTGGGTCTTCTCCAGCCCTGCCAGTAGCCAGAAGAGGCTTCTCTGCATGCTTGGGGTAATATGAATCACACCATCACTGCTCCTTAATGAGATGAGTCAGGTCATCTCTCTGAACCATCCTGAAGTAAAGCACAGCTGCCCTACTCAGGCCTGACTCTTATAAGAAAATTTAGCAGCAGAATATACAAGGCTGGAAGGGGGAAAACTAAACTGGCAGTTGCTTAATCAGGAGAGGGCCAGAGTTAAGGTGTTGGATTAAACCAGGGACCCAGCTAGCCCTCATCCAGGGAAGCTCACAATAGCTTTCCCCACCTGATGCTCAAAGATACCCTATCCCTAAGCATCGAGTGTACTGCATTATACTAAGGGAGTGTTCAGTTTTAGAAATAAGTATTGTTCTTCCTATCCCCACCACCACAGCATTGGTCTGTAACTAAAATAGGCCATATAGCCTGCAATAGGTTTTTCCTACTAGCCACTCCCATATCTGTTTGGAGCTTCAGATTAACAGGACTGTACAAAAGTTTCCTGTTGTGTTCCTCAGGTAGCAAGATTCAATCTTTGTCTTCTCATGCATTGTATGAAGGTTGTGTGTGAGGTTCTTCTAGATAGCCTTTTGGTCAGTACCACTGTGCCTGGAGAGTTTACAGCAGATAGCTGCACTTAATCAAGCCCTGCTGATCCCCCGAAAGTAAGCAGTCTCACATTTGGTTAGTATTTAGATGGGAGATTATCAGGAAAACAAGGGGTGTGGTGGCTCAGCGGGTAAGATGCCAGGCTTGTCGATCGGAAGGTCGGCGGTTCGAGACCCAAGTGTCGCATGACAGAGTGAGCTCCCGTTCTCGCCCAGCTCTTGCCAACCTAGCAATTCGAAAGCTTGCAAACGCAAGTAGATGAATAGGTACCACTTTGGTGGGTAGGTAACAGCGT